>CM017322.1:37970407-38269648 GCA_006937295.1 Carpinus fangiana
TTTTTTTTTAAATGGTCTTTTTCTTCATATTTTTTTTTTTAAAGCTAATTTTTAGATTTTTTTTTTTTTTTTTTTTTTTTGGCTTCATGCTTGAAACTTTATTTTTTCTTTTAAAAAAAAGTTTTCTTCCATCATGCTTGATGCTTGAAATTTTCTTTAAAAACAACCCGTGCATTGCACGGGGTACAATCTCGTAGAATATAAAAAGTGAATGATGTAATATAAAAATGATAATATTTTGATGTCAACTTTTTATAAAAAAAATAATAAAATAAATAAAGTGAATAGTACGTGAGAATATAGTGTTGTTTAACAAACACCTTGTCAGTTTTCACTTTCACAAATTAGGCTTTTGGTGCAAATTTCAAAAAAAAAAAAAAAACAAAAACAAAAACAAAGTCGGTGCGGTTTGAAAGCTAGGTCTTACAATTACCAAAAAAAAAAGGTGGGTCTCACTACTTTGTTAGCTAAACGATACGTTTTGGAAAGGAAAAAAAAAAAAAAAAAAGTTGTGTCATAATGTCATTCATCTTCAATCTTAAACAATGGCAGATGGTGGTGGCAAGTTTGCCAATTGCCATGGTGAGTCGGTGAGGGTTTGGAGCGGTTAGCGGGTGGCTATCCTTAGTAAGGGTGGTCAACCAGAGGGGGGCATTTGACCCAGACCCCTTCCTTCCCTCCGCCCTTACAATAACCCATAGTTGGTAGGAGAATATTATTTTAACACAATATTTTGCATCCTCGTAAACGAGGTTGATCGGGCTAATCACAAATGTGAAATGAACACTTTTTGATCTTTATTGTCAATATCAAAGTTCTAAAGCCAAACAAATTAATCACTACAAACCTTACCAAAATAATAATAAAAAAAAATAGAATAACCCTTAGTTTGTCAAAGGAATTAAGATCATCTGTGGTTCATTTGAACTGGATAATATCAAGTTAGTTATATTATAGGGGTATTTTTGTTCCTTCAAAAAATGAAAAGATAAAAATACCCCTCTAACATAATTAACCGGAAAGGATTTTATTCCGTCGGAAGATAGTGTTATTTCAATATCAATTTGCATCCTTGTAAATGAGTCTGAAGATATTAAGAAAAAAAGTGAAATGCAAACTTTTTTGTATTTACTTTTGCTGTCAAAATTCCAAAAACAAACAAATTAATCACAACAACCCTATTTAGTTTGTTGGAGAGTGTTATTTCATTATTAGGATCCTCTCAATTTCAAAATCACTCTATTTCCATTATTTAGTATATTTTGAAAGGTAGTATTGTTCAAAAGTTTTAATGAGAATAGTATATTAAATGCATTACCCTTCAAAATGCACTAAATGGAGAAAATAGATGAATTTTGAAATAGAGATGATCATTTTCCTAATTTGTTGGAGGGATCTGGATCTTCTCCATTTCACTTTTAACTGGCAAGGAGCCGGTTAATGGTTAAGATTACTTTAAAAAAATTGAAGGCTTAAAAATTGCCACGTCATCAAATCCTAATGGACCTCTCTCGTACCCAATGTCTTCTTCTTCCCTGCACAATGCCCTCTTGTGTCTTCTGAGTAATTCTTTTTTTTTTTTTTTTACATGTCCACACAAGGAAAGGGGGAGGGGAGATTCGAACTTGTGACATTCGTTTTATTAGGCGTGGTCTACAGCCGATTGAGCTATTCCTTGGGGACTTCTGAGTAATTCTAAATGGCATATTTGTGTCCTATTTATGTCTTACTAAGAATGATGTGGTTATTAAAATTACTCTTAGATCAAAACTCAATAATGATCAATCACAAGTCCAATGGTGATTTTAATAACCATATCATTTTTAGTAAGACATTAGTAGGACACTAGTAGGCCTCTTAGAATTACTCATTTGTTCCACCAATTGAACTCAGACTCAAAAAAATTCGAGTTTACCAGCAAACCACTGCAACAAAAGGCCGCAGGCCCGCAAACCTCTATCTTCCACCCATTTTCTCACAGACACACCTAATCCTGCTTTCCCATCCAACATGACACCAAATTGTTAACCCATTCTCAAAACCAAACCAAACCCACATTCTTAGTACCTTTGACAACTCTTTCCCTCTCTTTGTCTCTTTGTCCCTCTTGAACTTTTGCACAGAGCTGTTCGAGTTTTGAAATCTCTCAGACACAAATTCGTTGAGTTTGAGATGCGTAGGAGGTGGGTTCGTGCTTTCCTATAACTTTGTAAAAGAAATCTGAATTTATTTAGTCAATTTCATGTTCCATTCAATTCTACCTGAGTTCAAGATTGATTTAATTACGAGAAAAAGAGAGTGATTGATTTGAACAGCTTTTGGTTTATTTTGTCATTTTCCGCATACTCATGTATATATATGTTCACACACGAAGGGGAAGAATCTGAAGTGGGTTTTGTGAGTTTTTTCCGATTGACAACTCCGGCTTTTTGTTGTAGGGATTTGCAGTGGTTTCCAGTAAACTTTGAGTTTCTAATTAGGGAGTCTTTTTTTAGGTCGGAGTTCAATTGATTGAAGAGAGAGGAAGAGGGTATTATACGAAGAAGAGGACAATTGCGTGCGAAGGAGGTCCATCACAATTTGATGACGTGATTATTTTTAAGCCTTCAATTTTTTTTAAAGCAATTTTCACCGTTAACCGGCTCCTCTCCGGTTCACTTGAACCGGAGAGGATCCGAATCCTTGTTGGAGAGTGTTATTTCAGCATCAACATTTGCATCCTCATGAATAAGGCTCAAGGTATTAATCACAAATGTGAAATGAAGAATTTTGTCTTTATTGCCAAAGTTAAAAAAAAAACAAAAAAAAAAAAAAAAAAAACAAATTAATCACAACAAACCTTGCACAGGAAACAATAATTTAAGGAGAAGTATTGAATTGCAAATTTTTTGGAGGCGAAAGTTGGTAATAGACCTTCATTGGCATGGAGGAGTATCTCTTCCGTTATTAATTTGCTTATAGGAGGTTTGATGTGGGGAATAGGAGATGGTAGGTCAGTGCACATTTGGGGGGATAGGTGGCTTCCATGGCCATCATCCTACAAAATACAATCAGCTGCCCAAGGGCTGAGCAGTGAGGCGAGGGTCAGCTTATTGATCGATCCTTCTACCACCAGTTGGAATGTTCCTTTAATTCGGGACCTGTTCAGCAGAGATGAAGCGGATGCTATCTGCTCATTACCTCTTAGCCGTTACAAGCAAAGAGACGTGCTCTATTGGAGATCAACTAGTACGGGTGAATTTTCTGTGAGGAGCGCATATTACCTCGAGGTGGAGCGGGTGAATAGAGAAAAGGGGGAAGGATCTAATTCTCAGGGGCATCAGGAGATCTGGAAGTTAATATGGCGTCTGAGGGTTTCAAACACTACAAAAACTTTTCTTTGGAGGGCTTGTAGCAATATTCTACCTAAAACAAAATCTGGTAAGGAGAAGAGTGGTGGATAACGATGGATGCATTCTTTGTAATGGAGAATCTGAGTCGGTTATTAATGTACTGTGGACATGCCCTGCTGCTCAGGATGTTTGGGGAGCGTGTGACATTAGAATCCAAAAATGCCAAACCGAGGGAAGGGATTTTCAATCGGTCCTTGCAGCTCTATCTGAAAGGTGTAGCCTGGAGAAAATTGAGATGTGTGTTGTTATTGCAAGGGCCATTTGGACTAGAAGGAGGTTTTCGAGCATCCTAACGTTTTGGTGCGGAAAGCTCATGAAGGTCTAAAACTATTCCAGTCGGTGCAGACGATGGGTAGAAAAGATGAAGACTTATTAGGGACTGGGATCACGCAGAAATGGACGAGTCCTCGTAGCGGCACTTACAAGGCGAACTGGGATATTGCACTAGATTCCAAGCAAAACCGAATGGGCGTAGGAGTGATCATAAGGGATGAAAAAGGGGCAGTGATTGCCGCTTTGGGCAGAACGGTAAGCCCGATACAAGAACCAGCGGTTGGAGAAGCAATGGGAGCCTTAGCGGCTGCAAAATTCAGTTGGGACATTGGGCTTTTCAACATCATTCTTGAAGGTGATTCCAAACAAATAGTAGATGCAATCACAGGTTAAGGGATCCCACTGGTGCAAATATGGTCATATAGTTGGGGATATTTGTGAAGTGATGAAGGTCTTTAGAAGGTGGGAGGTGAGACATGTAAAAAGAGAAGCCATTGAAGCTGCCCACGTAATAGCCAAGACTGCAACCAGAGAGAGTGGGGAGGAAATCTGGTTAGAAGATATTCCGAGTATCATCCTTGATGTAGTTAACCAAGAGCAAATTGCTCTTTCTGTTTAGAGCTTTGCTCTAGATTTTTTTTCTGAAGATTAATAATATCAGTCACTATTGATTCAAAAAAAGAAGAAGAAGAAGAAGAAGAAGAAGAGAAAACAATTTAGTTTGTTGGACAGTTTTGTTTCAACATCAAATTTTGCATCCTCATAAATGAGGCTTAAGTATTAATCACAAATGTGAAATGAAGAATTTTTTGTCTTTATTGCCATTGCCAATGTTCCAAAAACAAATAAATTAAGAATTAAACTTTGGTTGGAATGCTTGCAAAATGTCCCTTTTACAGACCCCAATCACCAATTGTCACATAAGCTAAATCACAATAATTGCATATAATTAAACTAGAAACGCATTCATTGGATGATGAAAAGAGAAAGAAGAAGAGATGGTTTGGGAGAAAGAAAATGCAAAAAGGGCCATGGCCATGGGTCATGGGTTTGGCCGTGACTCATAGTTGGCTAGACCAGCCACCCACGGCGTGGGTAACCTCTCTTCGGCACCGGTTTCTGACATTTAGAATGATAAAATTTCTAAAGGGTTAAGTTTTCACATTTAAATTTAAGTTTTAAATTAGAAAAAAATTTTTAAAGCATTAGAAACGAGTTTTGAGGCATTAGAAATAGGTCTTGAGGTATTAGAACTTGCTAATCTTTTCCACCAGTAATTGATATGTACTTCCTTTTTTCTTTTGTGTTTCCTCTCCCCCCACCCACGGGGCATTGCAGCAACATCGACCACCTGATAATGGTTGTGAAATTGGGGAGAGTCATTGGGTTTTCGAGCTTCCCTTATAACAAATTCAACGTTGCCGGAGATGGTTGCTTCCTTGCCATGCTTCCTCCCCTGTAATTTTTTTTTTAAAAAAAAAATTAAATTAATAAAAAATTAGCTATGTTGATGTTACAAAACAGTGTGTTTCAACCAATTTAACGACAATTAAAAAAATTTGACGGTAGGAATTTTATTGGCATTTCGATTGACCCAATGAGTAAATTTTCGAAAGAAAAAAAAACTTAAGGGAGATAAAAATTTTGGCGCGTTGACCCAAAGACTTAGAATATATTTACCCTTATTATTATTTTATATTATCCCTCATCGGATTTCAAATTTAATTCTATGAAGGCAACCTATCACCGATCCTTGGCACTTAACAAGAATCTTGAGAGCAGAGAGTGCCACACTTCCTCATTGCCCTTCCTCCCCCTGTTTCCCTCTTTCTCTTTAGGTTTTTTCTTCCCCCTTTCTCCGAGCCTATTCCCTCCCTTTTTTTTTTTTTTTTTCATCATTTTGCTTGCTTTTGCTTTTGCTTATTTGCTTGTTTTGGCACACTTTGTGGGTGCCGCTCATGGGAGATTCACTCAAATTAAACCCCTAGATCTTTGAGTACGTCGCCAATCACCTCCGCACTAGCTTGTCGTCCAACTTCTACTGTCAGGTCTTTGCACGCGCCCCCCACCACGCTCATCGGCCCTATCCGCTTCTACTGTCAGGATTTCTTCCAACTACAGTCATTTGCCTAGTATGCTCATGTTTTATAGTTTTTGTTTTTCTTTCCATGTATTTTTTGTTTCCTATTGTTTGTTGAATAAGACTCTGGCATCTCTCTTGATTTGTCCACTTATGGGGCTGTGGGGTATTTGTTTTTGGTCCAAACATTTGAGTCGTGATATGAACGATATCATGACTTTCAATAGGCAATTAATGTAGGTTCGGTCGCGCTCAATAAACGGTAAACGATTCATTTGCGCACTCTTAAACAAGAATAAATCCGTTTCGTCCGTCCCAAACGTCTCGAAATAGTCGTAAATATGTGACGACACGTCGTGGATTCATGGACGGGTTACATCGTCTTGGAGCTCTAAACCCTGAGAGTACCACAGAACCAAAACCTTCAATCTCTTAAACCCTAAACGTTCCATTCCATCGAAAAAAAAAAAAAAAAACAGAGAAAAGAATATCAATCTTTGTTTCCCCATTCATCTTACAAATCCGAAAATAATGTCATTTCTCATACTCAGAAAATCACTTAGAAGCTCCAAAGTCTCCACGCAAAACCCTAGAATTTCCTTCCTATTCTCTTACGGGTCTCCGTCATTTTCGTACAAAACCACAGAAGCCCCACCTGGGTCTCGCCGATTGTCGCATTTAATACCAGAAAACCCAATTCCACCATCTGGCTCTCCCATTTACAGGCATAGCTTTTCTGGGATTTACTCCAATTCACTTCCAAGCATCAAAAACCTTAGCCAATTTCGTGAAAGTCCAATCATTTTGAAATTGTTTCGATATTTTGGTACTGAAGCTGCTGAACTGCCCTCAACTGCAGATGGGCTCACAGTCGAGGGGATCTTAGCTAGTAATTGGACAATTCTTGATGAGAGTGAGAGTGATTGGAAGAGTCATGCTGCTGCAATTGCTCAATCCATTCATCTGATCAAGAAGCGCTTAAAGGTATGCCATGTAATTTAATATTGGGGTCTGGATTTAAGCATACAATCGGGTATTTATGTTGAAAGTTCAACAATCCTTGGTCATATGCTGGTTGAAGTCTGATACGGTAGTCTGTTAATGTTCGAGCGAGTTCATTTCAGAGTTTAAATTATGTTTGTTGTAGTTTTAATGATCGTAAGAGGTTAACCAAACATTAATTTGGGCTATCCTGTTATCATTTTGACTATATTTGATTTTCATAAAAAATTTTAATTCTAATTTAGTTTTTCATCAAAGAAAATTTATATATTTAAGAATAGTTAAAGCATAATTTGTATATATATTAATATTTTTCACTATTTACTATGTTATTGTATTGGAATGGCTTTCAGTTGTCTGACATCTTGAAGTATAATTTTGCTTTACTTTGTCTGATTATAAGAGCTGAAACAAGTTTTGATTTTGGGTTTGTGGATGACCTATGTTATGGAAATGTGTGTGTTTTGGTATGGTGGCAGTGGAAGAAATTGGTGGTTAGGTTGGATTTGTTATCGATGGAGCTGAATAAGCCAGATCTTTGGGATGATCCTGTGCATGCCGGGAAGATTAGCCGTGAACATGGTTCTCTCATGGGTAAAATGAAACAGGTGAGGGCATTTGAGCGAGAACTGCTAGAGCATATTGACATGATTAAGCTCGCTGGTGAGGAGAATGATGCAGACATGGAATCGGTGGGCACTCACTTCTTTATCTAGGCATGTATTCGTTCTGTTTTGTGAGTTATTTCTTGTATACTTATAAAAAAAAAAAAGGTTATTTCTTGTATACTGAACAATTTGGCAAATTTAAATCTATTCTTTTCTGATTTTTAGATTTATGATATGCCTCATACTTTTTTGGAAATTTTGGTAAACATGCAATTCAGTGTGCTTGAGTAGCTTTTCATATATCTTCCTACCATGAAACATTTTGAAATCAAACTACACAGATAACCATTGGTTCTTTTCATTTTGAATCCTTATCTTAATGTTCAACCTTTTCTTTTAAGGTAGAAGGTAATACTTGGCAATCTTCTCTTATTACCTAGATACCAACTTTTATACATGTGGCTTGCCTTCACTTTGCAGGAATCATTGAAAGCTTTGGTTAGGATGAGAAGAAATTCAAAAGAGAAAGAGCTTCAAGCTATGTTAGCTGGGGAGCAGGATTCTTGCTCTTGTTACATAGAGGTTATTTTTATTTTATCGTTGTAACAGCATTTAGGTTCATTGCATATTTTTTGCGTTAAATATCTGTACGTTTCCTGAAGTCCCCTGTCTGATTTTGTTAACATGAAATTGCCCGATAGTTCACTTATATATATATCTTCTTTCTTCTCCTTGATTACCACTTACTAGTAACAATAGCTGTGGTAATATGTACATGATATAGGTTCAAGCTGGAGCTGGGGGTACTGAGAGCATGGATTGGGCAGCAATGGTCATGCAGATGTATAAAATGTGGGCTCAGAAACGTGGATATAAAGTAACCGTTGTGGATGAAATGCCTGGTGAGATGGCCGGAATCAAGGTTCATCTTCTTACTAGTTTCCACTCATCCTTATTTTCAATTGAATTTATTGTAGTTTCCGCTCATCCACTCATCCTTAGACAATCAGCACACACCCACTCTAAGCAACCTATCTGTGCTACTATTCAACAGTGGATAGTTCTTTCATTTGCTTCTTTCTGAATTTTAAATGCCTGTCAACTGTCAAGCCTGCTTGATCTAAAAGTTTGGTCTGCATTTTAGTCTTGCCTAGGCATTATTGTTAAATACAACTAGTTTTCGGATTTTAAATTAATCTGTTCTTTCAGCGGGCAACAATCAAAGTGGATGGCGAATATGCTTTTGGATACGCCAAAGCAGAAGTAGGAGTACACAGGTTGGTACGTATCTCGCCTTTTGACAGTAATAAGCGCCGGCATACTTCATTTGCTGCTGTTGCTGTAATTCCAATCATGGGCGATGGATCTACCCGAGTACAAATCAATGAATCTGATCTCCGTATTGAGAGGTTTCGTGCCGGGGGTCCTGGCGGGCAGCATGCTAATACAACTGACAGTGCTGTGAGGATAGTTCACATTCCCACAGGAATTACTGCCACTTGTCAAAATGAAAGGTATGAAATTTGTGTGTGTGCAAAAGTTTAGAGGATAAAGGAAATATGCCTTCATGCTTTATTTTTGGTATTAATGGATTTAGAAGTAACAGTTTTCTCAATTCCAAAAGATACATTTTTGTTGTAAACACAGATCACAACATCAAAACAAGGCTTCAGCGATGGCTGTGCTTCAGTCTCGAGTGGATCAGCTTGAGATGGCTCGCCAGGCTCAGATGAATGCACAACATACTCAATCTCTCACTGACATAACATGGGGCAGCCAGATTCGTAGTTATGTGCTTCATGTATGCTCTGGAGTCTGGAACCTTACTTCTTTCATTAACTTGTTTGGAACCATCGACCATCTAAGCACCACTAACTTCCATTGATATTTTTGATTCAGCCTTACCGCATGGTGAAAGATCTGCGAACTAGCTATGAAGTTTCGGATCCTGATTCTGTCCTTGAAGGAGATCTGGATGGCTTCATCATGAGCTATTTATCAGCTTCCATTGATAAAGATGAAGATGGCCGGTGAACTTAGTTACCGGATTCATTGGCATTATGCATATTCTCACAAGGCTCAATCCATGCAAAGGTTGAACATCTGACTCATGATAATTAGCCATATCTTGACTAACAAGCCAATCAGCTGCAAGGATGTTCCCTGTCAGGCATGGACTTTTGATGGTCATGTAGAGATGATATAGTTAAATTTAGAGAGGGCATGACATTAAAGATTTTAGTAGGATGAAAAAAAGGTCCGTCAAATATCTATTTGTGGTGATACAATCATGTGCTTTCTCTAATTTTTTTTGGGAAGCATACCCATTTTTATTTTTTAAAAAAATTTGTTTTTCTAATTGATGAATGAAAAAGGTTACTAGGGATTCTTCCATCCGAATGAAAAGAGAGAATGAGAAATCATAAGAAAATGATTTCAAACACAAGGTGGAAAAGGGCCCACTTAGCTAACATGTTTAACTTTTAAAGCATTTCAACTTTAAGAGGAAGATAGGTCTAATCTAAATACTAACAAAATTTCAAGAGGAAAAAATAAGAGGATTAGCAAAAATAACCAGAAATAGCATCCCCTCAGGACAAAAAGAAGCCAGACCACTAAAAATAGCCAACATATTTATCCAACTATTTTGAGATTTTTCTGAGGTCATTGAACCATTGTCAGAGTTTACCGTTAAATCAAATGGTTAGCTAAATGATGAGTAGTGTTAAAAATATGAATTTTATCTTCTTTTGATTCCTAAATATGATGTGCCTTTAAAATTAAAATTGGACCAAATTTCAATAATAATTTTAAAAAACACCTCAATTTAAGAAAAAAAAAACAAAACAAAACAAAACGAACAAAAAAACAAAAGTCTTACTTCTTCTTTTTGGAGTTTGGGTCCAAATCATCGCTCTTGTAAACTCTTCCTCATAGAAACACAGCTTTGCACATGCCAAAAAGTGGTCTCTAAGAAAAAACGCGGATCCGGGTTGGTTTTTGAATTACCCTCAAGGAGTGGGTCAGTTTGCGGTTTTTTGTAAAACCCGGTTACCCGACCCGCCATAACCTAACCCTAAAGAGTAAAAACCCAAAATGTCTCTCACCCTCTCCCTCTTTTCTCTCACGCAGCACGTCCAGGCCCATCTCCCTCATTTCTCTCTCTGATTCTCTCAAACTCTCACGCTTCCCTCTCCCAAACTCCCTCAGTGCTCTCACGAGTTGCGCCTCCCTCTCACTCTTCCAAACTTGTTTTTCTTTTGCAGGTGGTTTTGAATTGAAATAGAAATTTAGTCATCTGAAAAAGTTGAAATAAAATAAAATACGAGAGAGAGTGTGTGCGCTAATGGATTCATCTTCATCAGTGATAACTCCAGAGGATGTGTTGGAATCGCTAATGAATGACGGTACAATCGACGCGCTCAGATTGAAGATCATCAACCAGCTCAAAGCCAATGTAAACATATGTCACTCCCCTCTATTTTCTTTGCTTGGGTTTTCTCTCTTTTTGTTTTTGATTTTGTGGCTAAAATCTAATTGTGTTTTTTTTTTTTAAAAAAAAAAAAAAAAATTATATTCTGGGAGCGAATGGAGCAGTGAACTTGTCGAGTTTAATGGTTTTTGTGGTTTATTTGTGTGCTAATCGCCTGTATTGTTTGTTTGTATAGCTTCACTCATTAGTCACTCATGAGTTACACGAGCATATATGTATACACGCGCGCACATGTATCTATTTATTTATGATCGTACAAAATATATTTTTAATGATGGGGTTAGTGGCAGAGCCAGGGTTTTTTACATGGGAGCTGAATATTGTTGCAAGGCAGAAGAGGGAGGAGGTTTGAATGGTGACTTGGAAGTTGTGAAGAAGAGAGAAAGCAGAGGAGAGGGGAGGATGGATGAAAGGCACACGTCTAGGTTATAGAAAAAAAAAAAAAAAAGAAATCTTTTGGTTTATAGAAACCCTTTAAGGGTTAATTTTTTGTATTTAAAAAAGAGCTCAAATGTTTTTATCATATTTTTGAGGAGAGAACTTCTAGGTTTAAAAAAGAAGAAGAAATGAAACCCAATTATATTTTGTGATGGTGCATTTTGTCAGAGTTATTCATAAGAAAAGAATTCCCTATGTCTGTGTGAGTGCATTGTTCTTGATGAGGAGTTCAATATATTTAGGTTGTGTATGTATTTTAATATGTGGATATTAGCTGTTTGTTAGTTAAAGTCCTAGTGTTGGCATCATTGATTCTAATTTGGGAACTAATACGCAATTCATGTGGTTGAATACAAGAATTTGTGGGGTTGTTCTGTTTGCTCCAGTAGATCATAGTAAATTGTTGACAGTATTGGTAGACTAACATGTTCCTCCTCCAGAGGTTTAAATCAGTGAATTTTGAAAATTTTCAAGTTTGAGCACGATCGAGTTTGTTGCTCTTGTTGGTTCTCACTTTGGCTAACTAGTTGTCTATGGTTATCCAATTCTTTAATCTAAGTGACATTGTCGGTTACTAATTCTGATGCCACTTTTCTGGGTGCAAACTTGGATCTCATACGAGTTTCTGGCCTCTACCAGAAGTATACCGTTTCACTTGGTCCAGTAATTAGAAATGCAAAAGGAATGGAAGTAAAATAAACATAATTTTGAGTATTTTAATCAAGGATTGTCAAACATTTCAATGCTTAAGGAAGTAATAGTTTATTTCTCTCTAAAAGGAAATAATACTTATGTTGGCGCTCCTTCTTGTTGCAGGAGGAGCTTAAGAATACCACTATCAAAATGGCAGAACAGAGCAAAGTTCTTAACACACCTGGAGCAGAGAAACAGACGAAAAGAGAGCTGTTTGATGCGCTAAGGCAGGAACTTGAGTAAGTCTTAGTGTTTCTTAACTGTTTTCATTTGTTTTTCAAGACATAATAGCCACCCAGGTTTGCACTAAATACTCTTGTTTACTTTGGAGAAAACTCATAGCTTATACGCAGTATTGGAAGGGGTTTTGATCATCTGTTGGACAATTTTCATTATCTTGAAATTGTCTTGGTTGTATCAAATGTTAATAGTGACAGTTTTAAATATCACGAGATGATCTTATCTCTGGCAAAAGTTAATAAGATGGCCCATCCTGTGGAAATTGTGAAGATTGCTTTGGACAGATAGAAGCAACTTATCAGTGGGTGTTTGAGCAGTTGTAAAGCTGAATCCATGGCTAAAATGGCCTTATCCATATTAACTTCCTCTTAGGTGGCACAAAGTTTACATGCACTCTATCAAATTTTAGTAATGCACAAAGGGATAGAGCTCTCTTAATCCCTTTTTTCCACCCCTTTTTTTTTCTTTCTGAAATTGACATCTTATGTTAATTTGTTGCACCTATCTCTATGTGAATCTTGAAGAAAGCCCCACATGGTCAGAATGAATGATTTGTTACTTGTCATGGTTTAGAAGGGGCTTTTGATGTGTGACAATGCAATTTTTATTTTTATTTTTATTTTTTTTGTCACCTGTTTTCTACAGCAGTTTCTGCTCCTTAAAATTTTCATACTGATTTCATGCAGAGCTCCAGTGCTTGAGAAGGCTTCTAAATCAGTTTGGGAGCTTATTTTAGACAATAGTGGGCTGGGGAACGAAATTAGTGGGACGGTTGAAAAAGTGTTTTGTCGACTGAGTGGACGGGAACCTCCTTTGTTTCCTATGCCGGATGGTGAGACTTGGCCTAATAAAGAAATTCAGAACGAGAAAGGAAAAGGAAAAGAATTTGCAAATGAAAACAACAAGGAAAAGGAGAATTCTCCCTCCATATCAAAGAAAAGGAGTTTTAGTGAAATGGATGCAGAAGGAGGTGCATATGAATCTGCAAGCAGATCCGGTGATCCTCCTGCCATGCTGGAAGAGCCTGGTATATCACCTCAAGCAAGTTTGAAGACATGAGTCAGTATGTCAATCGAATTAGGTATGACAGAAGTGGCTTCTGCAAAGCTGGATCTTTAGTTTAGATTTAGGTTTAGATTTTAATTAGTTTCTGAATTCCTTTTTATGGACTAAAATCAACATTATTAGGATCTGACTAGAACAGAAGTGAATTTTAGCTACCGAGGTCTGAAACAGTGTTTGCACAACCCACGTGTTTTATGCTGTAAAATTTGATTCATGCAGTTTATTTACTATTGCGTATTGTCAATA
Organism: Carpinus fangiana; assembly: GCA_006937295.1. Lineage (NCBI taxonomy): Eukaryota > Viridiplantae > Streptophyta > Magnoliopsida > Fagales > Betulaceae > Carpinus > Carpinus fangiana. Next base: position 37,983,938 of record CM017322.1, read on the forward strand.
TTTGTACGAGTGGTGGTTGTATTTGTTGCTTGAATTTGTTATTATAGAATGTAGATACACTTACTTTTTACATGCCCGCAGTAGAGCATATCTTCTGTCTCATTTGCCGACTCATTTTGACCACACTAATGAAAACCCGTTTCTGATTTCTTCTGCTGACTGCTGTTATCTGGGCTGCAAAGTTGCAATAGAAATTATATTATTATGATCCTTATTCTCAGTAGATTGAATAGGAAAATTCTCTGATTGTTGAGCTTAACCTTATTGCACAAAATATTAGAAGAGAGCCAGCTGTCATAAACCAGATGTGGTAGTTTGAATAGTATAGCCTTTATCTAAAGATCTGTGATCCAATCTGCAAGCATAACGTCGATGGAGCCGAAGTGGAGCAGGAGGGGTTTTATCATGCATTGCATCCTATGTCAGTAGGTGATAATCCCGAAAGTGTGGTTGGCAAAGTGTTCCAGGATAAAATCAGGAGCAGGTACAGGTATTTTTTTAAGGCAGAAGCAAGTTCTTTTCCATAATCATGGAATCCGTTTCTGATTCTTTTGTTTGACAGATTATACAATCTTGCAGGTTAGAACATTCTCGGTAAAGGGGCATTCTTTATTGCCAGGAATGGTAATTCTGTTATTATCTGGAAGAATAATTGGATTGTGGGGAGTATCAGGGTATATTCTACGAGGAGCTTGCATGTTTTCCTGTCTTGAAAAGCTATTTGACCTAAATATCAAATACCTGTAATTTTTGGGGATGCTATAGTTGATGATAGTTTAAAGTTTGAACTTTATTTTTGTTCTTGTCGATGATGTCTCTCTGCATTTTTGGCTGTGACCATGTGTGAAGTTTCTCTGTATGAAGTTCTGGCAAATATCCAAGAACCCTGTTAAATTCTACTACTTCAGAGTGGAGTGTAATGTAACTAATCCCTGGATTGTATTCTTTAGAAGAACCGGTTGTATTGAATGTTGAATAAGATTGGAAATGGTGATGATTATGGTAATTGATAATCGTTTGCAGAGATGGATGGATTGTGACGAAGGAATTCAAAGGGCTAATTCCAGGTTAGCCCAATCTCCAGACACTGCATTCTGAGATTTTTCTTCAATGGATCATACAAACTCGCAGATGTGCTTTTAGGACCAGGATCCTCTCCATTTTAAAGGAAGTGGAGAGGAGCCGGTTCTTGATTTCATAAGGGTATTATGGTCATTTTCATTTAAATGTAAATGTAAAAAGACCATAATATCCTTATTTTATGACTGACTAGCTCCTCTCCATTTCAAAGTTCTCCAGGCTTTTAGATAAGAGAATACTTGGCCTAATCAGCTAACTACCCAGCCCATGACACTAACATTCTAACATTTTCCAATCAAAATACAAATGGCCCATCAACCCAAACCCAAGAATTTGACTAACTGATGACTTGGATCTAGGGGTGAAAATATGGGTGGATGAAAGCCGCCTGCATCCGGTATGCAAATGCAGATAATAACCGCATCCCCATTCCCTTTACATATAATTTATAATATTCTTCACGGTATTCGAATAACGGTTTCGCGTGGTCCTGTGAATCTTATCTTTTCTTCTGTTTCGTGTTTTTTCTTTGCAAATCTCATCACGTAGATCTTGCACCTATTTGCCTTTCGATTTTTTATTTTATTTTTCTTGTCTTTTCTCTCTTCTCATCGTTTTTGTGTCTGATCTTCAAATATACCAGAGAACAAATCGTTCTATGAGTGTCTATATTTTCCTTTTTTATTCTTGTTCTTTTACCCTGAGTCTTCTTCGTTGGAGCTCAAAAAAAAAAAAAAAAAACAGATTTGCCATTGGCATTCTCCTGGGCTATCCCACATGAAAAGCAGACCCACACGTGTAGTCACTTGTATCATTTTTCATTGGTTTTCTCATAGATTTGTCTGATGCACCTTCAACCTGAAGAACCTGTTTTACTACATCTAGAAGACAGGGCTTCTTTGAATTTTGCCGAGATTTGTACAATCTCCAGCATTTTCTCTGGCATCCTCTTCGCCGGAGATTTCTCGACCGGCCTCACTCCTACTTCTCTGGCAACAGCGTCCTCTCCGACGTCCTCCGAGTCTCCAATCGTGTATCTCCGTGCCATCAATTGACGGCCTTGGATCTGCCGTGAATGGTATCGTCTCCTTCTAGCAGTGATCGCGAGAGATTCTTTACACACTTTGCGGTGATAATTTGCAGTCTATTGGATAATATTTCTATTCAGTCCGATATACTTTTGGAAATTTCATTTGAACCTTCAGCTTTGTAGGAGAATGTGTTGGCTCCATATTAGTTATAACTTATAAGAGAGAGAGAGAGACGGAGAGAAATTTAAAAAAAACAATGCTAGAAAAAAAAAAAAAGTCGAAAAAAAAAATAAAAAAAGAAGCCAAGTTGCCCATCATTTGCCCCATAGTTGGCCTATTCCTGCTCGGCTCTATGATAGTTTAAAATCTAGGTCATTTCAGCCCAAAATTGGCTCTATTTCTACTCAGCTTTGTGGTGTTATTTAAAACTCTGGTCATTTCAGTCCAAAGTTGGCTTTATTTTTGTTTGGCCTTTGTGGTATTGTTTAATACCCAGACCCACTTAAGCCAACCGTTGACTTTCATTTTTGGCCCATTTCTCTTTTGGCTTTGTAGTAATGTTTAAAACCCAGGCCACATTTCAGCCCATAATTGACCTTTTATTTTGGCCTATAGTTGGCTTAATTTTAATATCATTGTTGCCGACCGCCTCCAACCACTAAAGTCAAAGAAAATCAAACTCAAGGTTTTAACATCTTTCACCTTGAGTTTGAGGAGGAATATTAAAATATATGATGTGAGATTTGATATTATGATAATATAATTGATAAAATCAAATTAGAAATTATATCATTTTGTATTCTCTCCACATCCTTATAAATAGAGATCATTTGTATTGTAAACAAATCATTCAATAAGAGCCTAATGTAGCCATTTGGGCTTTATCTATAGACGTAAGTCATAGACCAAACTACATAAAAATCTTTTGTCTCTATTCTATTTTATTTTATTATGAATTTCTTCAAAAAAAAAAAATGCATATAGCAAAGCAACAAAAATTATAATAGAAAAGAAAAAAAAAAAAAAGGAAAAAGAAAAGAGAAGTTTGTGATTCTTTTAAATATTTTATATCTTTATGCATGAAGATAATCAATTTGGTCGTTATAGTCGGATTATATTATGGATTTTTTACCACATTTTTCAAAGTAAAGTTATAAGTCCTCCTATAGTCATCTTAGGGTCCTCCCAAATATGATATGGCTTTTAAAATTATTGTTGAATTTGAGATGTGATTTATTGAACTTTAATCTATTGAGAATTTTAAGAATCACATCACATTTGGATGATTCCAGGAGAACTTTAGGAAGACTTATAATATTGCTATATTTTTCATAGTACCCTCTTATCTCTTCCTTCTCCGAGCTCGAATTATATAAAAGATGATCGAGAAGAAAGTATCATCAACAATTGGTTTTATTACGGGACTACCCATGATGTTCAAAACTTTAAACCTATTTCTCGCTCTATACGAGGAGAGTTGTCCTAATATATACAACTATGAGTGGAAAAAATCCTCCTTTATAACTTTTTCCCCCTTTCAATTAGAAATATATATATATATACACAACTATGGAGGCTTACATTTTCTTACTTTTTCTTTGTTGAATCTTCTCAATATCCCATGCATATATATATCTAAACAAACAGTCATCAACTCATGAAACCTCTCACTGCAAAAATATAAGAAAAAAAGCCAAAAACTCAACAGGGAGAGACATCATATAATTAACCTAAAAATTAATAATAATAATAATAATAACAAAGAAAAAAAAAAAACTTGAATCCAACTTTTCCCTGCTGTCTACTGATTAAAATAATGTTAAAATATTGTATTATGTAAATTGTAAAATAATAATTGAAATTTTTAATTTTTGTAGCTTCATAAAATTAATCTTAAGTTAACGCGGATTGCACGTGGTCATGCACCTACAAATCCAGATCACCTCTTCTCAACCATGCAAGGCGATTTTCTTAATTCATCACTTCCTGCAAAATACTCTCTTTTTTTTTTTCTCAATATGTTCATATTGCTTCCAATCATGATCTAAACGACACTCCTTGGATTATTGACATCGGTGCAACTGATAATATGATATGATCTGTTGCATTTCTCAATTTACCTCTACTACAGTCATTGTTTACTTATCTGTTAAATTGACAAATGTCCCATGTATCATAAACGTACTAAACATATAGAGGTTGATTGTCATATTGTGAGAGACAAAATTCAAGAAGCAATTATTTGTGCATATTAGTACACATCATCAACTTGCTGACTTATTTACTAAAGCTCTCGGTTTTAAACATTTTCATCACTTGATATCCAAGATGAATGTCTTAAACATTTTCCCTTTCATCTTGAGTGGAGTCTTAGGGAATGAACAAAGAAAATTGGGCTGTTAGTTAAGTTACTTTAAGCTTGTTATTCATGCGGATTAGTTAGAATATAAATAAATTGATATTAGTTAGTCAGTTTTGTAGGAAATAATTTTGGATGGTGCACAAATTCTTATTGATATAAAATAATTACAATCCAAATATTAACAATAAAGTAAATAGAATACAAGAGATGAAAAGTAGAGTATAGAAAGATCTCACAATGCTATAGAATCACGCAAGAGCGTTGTCCTTAAAGGTTGATTCGTGCCTCCCGAAGTGTATAACTCGGTGCGATCGGATCTCTTGACACACAACCTCCCAGGATTAGACTATAGCGTCAACCTTCGTTAAGGACGCACTCCCAATAACGAAGAGTAATAGAACAACCCAATTATCAAAGTTGATGAGGGACTTCAAAATATTATTTGTGGGAGAAAAAAAAAAACAATAATATAGCATATGGCTTTATGTCATGAAACAAGTGTTTTGCAACACACTTTACGGCCTTAGCCTTAGATAGAAGATAAGTGATTTTTCTTCTATCTCTCATATGCATTCTTACCTTCGTTATACTAGTGTATATATATATATATATATATAAAAGGTCACCAATGGTTAGAACTTAGAAGCATTAAAACTATTCCATGACCAAACGATTGATAACTGTAAAACTTTTGATAATGAGCAAAAGCCATAAATCATATTTAATGACTAACAGTCAAAACAATTAAAGAATTAAAACCCATGGAATATTTAATGACCAACGGTCATAAACAATAAAAGAAAGGTTTAATGACTCATGGTAAAAAACATATGAAAATTAAATGGTCTTTAATGACCAAACAGTCACAAAAATAATTTCTAAGAAAACGACATAACTGAATAATAAAATTGTTTGTAAACAATATTAATGTCTAAACCGTTATAAACCAAAATGGTTAAAGCTATTTTCATTTCTCATAAAACTCATGAAGATAATAATATCAAATAATAAAACGGCTTCAAAGGACTGAAAAATAAATGTTTGTAACACATATTACAACAAGTTTTTCTGTTATTTGTATTTGATTCTTTTTCCTTCTGTATATATACAAATAAGTAATGTAATTGATATTCAATTCATTCAATGCAAAATACACAAAAGATCATTTTCTCTTGACTCACATTGTTTTTTCCATTTCTTTTTTTCTTTTTCTTTTTCTTTCCATACATGCAAATCATACATTTGACCATTGTTTCCTTATCTGTTAAATTGCCAAATGGTGATACGGTTTCTATTACTCACCTTGGAACCATGAAAATCTCAAAAAATCTCATTAACATCTTATCTTTGTGTCATCATTTTCTTTCATTCTTATCTCTGCTAGCAAATTAATCAAACAATTTGATTATTGTCTCATATTCATTGTTAATCACTGCCTCAAATGGATGACAATTGGAAAAAGATTGGAGTGGGTAAAGAGAAAAGAGGCTTATAGACCCCAAGATCAGATAGCGAGAAAGAGCAAGGAGATTAAAAAAAATAGCAAGAAGAGATGAAGAAAGAAAAGGGGAGCGTGGATAAAGGAATGAGAAAGAGAGAGAGAAAGAAGTAGAAAAGTATTGGTTTCCTCCAATATTTCACCATTTTTTTAGTTTATATATTGAAATAGTAGACATGATGATAATGGTGGGTTGGATTCCTTTTAATATGGATTGAGCCACAATTCCAATGTTCACTTTTATGAGCATGTTTTTTTTGCTTTTTGACACATTTTGTATGTCTCTCATGTAATAATCATGACCAAAGCATCAGGCAATATGTATGCAAATCATATTGAAAAAAAATAATAATAAAATAAAATTGATAGTTATCAATATTGCATTTTGTATTAAGAAATTGCCAGTACTATTTGTCTACTTTTGTTTGGTTTGAAAGGTATTTATTTATTTGCATCAATAGACAAAACATTTGTATACTTGTCTACTTTTATTTCTAATCAAATAAATAGAAGAAAAAAAATACTACAGAAAAGGTGATGTTATGCCTTATCACTTTTTTATTTTTATTTTTTATATTGATAGAGAAAAAAAAGTCCCACAAATGCAGGCAATAATAAATATCATAGAAAATATAAGGGTGATGTTTTCCTCGACCAACAACAGTGCCACTAGTGTCTGCTCGATTTTTCAAGCGCGTAACGAGATAATTTTAGAGCACGTTCTTAGAGAAAACCCGAACCTCTTAATTAACAACATAAACTGTCAAATATAATCTTCCTCGACAATTTTATAAATATCCTCCAGTCTTGACATAATAAGATAAAATAACAAAGAAACTGACAACATGCCTAATCTTAAATGAAAAAATAAAAATAAAAATAAAAAATGCTTGACCAGAAATTTGGGCCGATTTGACCGTTGAAGTGGTTGCCAACAGCCATTGGAAGGTGTAGAGAGGCTGCTTCTGCTTCCTTCCTCGTTAGTGATAATTGAGGTTTAAATGATAAACCCTCCAGGAATTTCAATGTTGCCGGTGTAAGTTGTTCTGATTATTAATGGATGGAAGTTCTTCGTTGCTCATCCATGGGCTCACAATGTTACTGTATGCTTGAGGTTCTAAAATAGCCCCCCCTGCTGCTCCTTCGCTGTCATCACAAGGAGCTGACACGTTGTTATAGTTTTGAAAAGATGTGGCTGGATTCTCTTGGATTTCTCTAAAACCAGTATAAAATGGCTGTTGAATCTGATGATATCCCATTAGTTGGGTCTCTCCAGAAAAGGGCTGTTGAATATGATCTCCCATTACTTGGGTTTCTCCAGAACCAGTGGGAAATGGCTGTTGAATCTGATATTCCGTCACTTGGGTTTCTCCAAAACTAGTACTGGGAAATGGCTGTTGAATATGATCTCCCATCACTTGGATTTCTCCAAAACCAGTGGGAAATGGCTGTTGAATCTGATATTCCATTACTTGGGTCTCTCTAGAAAAGGGCTGTTGAATATGATCTCCCATCACTTGGATTTCTCCAAAACCAGTGGGAAATGGCTGTTGAATCTGATATTCCATTACTTGGGTCTCTCTAGAAAAGGGCTGTTGAATATGATCTCCCATCACTTGGGTTTCTCCAAAACCAGTGGGAAATAGCTGTTGAATCTGATATTCCATTACTTGGGTCTCTCTAGAAAAGGGCTGTTGAATATGATCTCCCATCACTTGGGTTTCTCCAAAATCAGTGGGAAATGGCTGTTGAATATGATCTCCCATTACTTGGGTCTCTCCAGCAAAGGGCCGTTGAATATGATCTTCCATTACTTGGATTTCTCCAAAACCAGTGGAAAATGGCTGTTGAATCTGATCTCTCACAAGATCTTCTGCAGAATCAACCTTCCCCTGACTCCGCATACGAGCCATCCCTGGATTGTTAACAACTAATTGGATTCTGCTAAGGACTTCTTGTAGGGGCGAAGAGACGTCCAGAACTATGTTGTCACAAATGTTTGAAAAACAAAGTCAGGAGTACATTCTTTGTAGTCGAAACCTTAAAAGAGAAATGCTACACAAACTCTCATCCGAAGTGAAATTTGAGAATTTGTGTAGCGTTTCTCGACCTTAAAAGAGAAATGGAGCAGGAAGAAACAGTGGAATACCTGTTGGATTCATGATGCTAAGGCATGGTTGGTGGATTTGGTAATATGCATGAACTGGTTGTGAATCGGGTCCGGCGATGTTCGAGCCATGTCCATTGAAATCCAAAGAAGTTTCTGCAATCCCATTGTAGGAATCCGAAGGGAAGAAAGAACTACCAAACCTTGGGAAAGGAATTTGGCTCAACTCTAACAACCGGCTATCGAATTGCAGGAGCTTCTCATAGTGTTTACCAAGGACTCCTGGAGCAAATTCAAGATAGTGAATCCTGATAATAGCATATCAAACAAGATAAACATAAGATTAAAGAAGATAAAAACTTGAATAAAACAAATAACAGTGCAACAAATAATAATAATTAAAAACAAAATCAAAAATTTCTTGACAAAAAGGCCGAGGAGAGGGCTGCCATGAAAGCGGTATGTGATACAATCTGACTGCTGATGATTGCGATGAGACAATCAATGAAGATTACCTTTTCCATATTTTTGGATTCAGCAAAGAGAGAAAGGGGAGTAGGAGAGGGAGGGACAAGTGGAAGCTGATGTCATCGGGGGTGGCGCGTGTGTCACACGCACATGTATATTGGCCAGACAGAGGCAGCTCTAGATGGATCCCCCAATGTTTTTTATTTTTTATTTTTTTTAAGGGGGGAATTAGCTGTATTAGTAAGATTCATAACTTGTATTACTTGAACTCAATGAGATATTTATAAAATTCAAATTGAAAAAATGTGATAGATAACACGTGAATTGAGCTAATGCCCTAATGTCAAAAATAAAATACAAACCTGTTAATTAGAGCTTGCCCATTAGTAAAGTCTTGACTGGGTTGCCAGTGACTATGTTTTCTGGGCTCTAGATTAGACTCTTGAGAGAACGTAGGTTGAGTGCCAAGCTGAAAAAAGTTTCACCACGTTAAATTTGAGACTCCAAGAAGATATTAACATTGCATTTCAATGAACCTCAATCTATTTTTCTTTTTTTCCAATAAAAAATGGCAAATGAGGCTATCAAAATAGCTACTATATTTGAGCATGACCATGATAGTATCTATTTGCTAAAAACCGCACAAAAAGGCCCTAAGCAGTGTAAACCGCAAATACTCCCTCGAGTCTGATAGAGCCATTTCCTCTGTCAAGCCTTTAGACATCAGTAGGCATGGAGATTCATTAAAGAAGAAAAAAATAAAATAAAGAAAACAACCTCAACCGCCAGAATTCCAGGCTCATTTGCACCAGTTGAAGCGCTAATTGCTGAAATATCACTCCAATTTATTTCAATCTTGCTTTTAGATTTCTCCCACAAGATCTCCCAAACCAACTTTTTCTTTGCAAAGTAACACTTGGCCACCAAGCTACCTTCACGTTTTGAAACTTCCTGCAAAATTTCTAGTTAAAAACCTATAAAGAAACCCTTTTTTTTTTTCTCATTATTTACTGCAACTTTTCAGATTTGTGGATTAATTTACCTTCCAAGTGCCAATTGTAAGTGATAATGCGTCGAAGTTTGAAGCCTTACGCTTCTCGGCATCAATAACAGCCTTTGCTTGAACACCACCATGAACTCGGTTTCGATTAGTCCCAGAAACATTCTTTGTGTTCTTTGCATGAAACTGTCTCTTCTCTACTAAGTCCACGAAAGAGTTTGTTATCGAAAGTTTCGTTCCGAGAGGACCCAAGTTCAAGAGAGTTTGAGTCATATGAATGTTCTGCAAATTAATGGATATCGAATAATCAATGTTAAATCAGTTTGCATGCATCAACAAAGCAACCAAAATATCATGCATTGACCACAAAAACTGGAAAATTGGAAACGAATGATAAAATAAAAATTATCGCGTAGGGAAGTTAATTCGATACCTTGGAGAGTCTTTAGTGAACTGAGCAGGGCCGGCCCAAAGGCTAGGCGACTTAGGCCGTTGCCTAGGGCCCCCATTTATTAAGGCCCCAAAACAAATTTTAATATAGCCCCCAAAAAAAAAAAAAATTTGGAAAATGTTTTTTTAAAAAATAAATAAATAAATAAGGCCAAAAAAAATTTCCATAAAAATTTAGGCCTCTAATAATGGTAAATTTAAACCTACTTTCAAATAAAAACAAGAACCTTCACTCATATCTATCATCTAGCCTGCAATTTTTCTGACTCTCTCGAAGATCAAGAACTTCATGCTAATTCTCCAAAACATTCTTGGCTTCTTCCTCTCCAAAACGAGAAATCTCCAAGAATTCTCTAGTCTTTGCCTCTCTAAATTAGGTTTTATTGTTCTATTTTTATAATTTATTTTATTATAGTCAAAATATTTTTTTTAAAATAAAAATATAATCAATTGAAAAAATGATGTTAGAAAATCTTAAATATAAAAACTTAATCAATAATTTTGCATCCCAAAAACGAGAATAATGATTTTTAAATAAAAATATTAAAATAAATATGTTTTAAATATATTTTTTTTACTTAAAAAAAAAAAAAAAGGCATCGTTTCAAAGTTTCGCCTAAGGCTCCAAATACATTGAGCCAGCCTTGGAACTGAGACATTACTCAACCCAAAAGCTTAAGCCGATATTGGTTTAACCAGGGGCGAAACCAGAATTTTTAGTTTGGGGAGACTCTTTTTTTTTTTCTTTTTTTTTTTCTTTATAAGTTTGGGACACAAACTTATATAAAAAAGTAAAACACACAATAATCTAAATAATTAGTAAAATAAACTAAAATTATATATATATTCATTGTATTCTACACTTTTACTCCAAATAAAATCAATGCAAAGAAAAACAAGATGTGGAGAAGATGGCTAAGAAGAAAAAAAAACACGAACATAATAACTCATAATACGTTATGGGGGGTATTTTATGAATAATTTTGAATGTTCTCCAACCCAACACATAGATCCGCCCTTGGTCTCAACTATGTTATATGTTATATTAATCACACACCATCATTGGATGTGGGATTCACTCACATATTTATACAAATAAATGTAAATGAGATAGAGAGGGACCAACGTGCTAAGAGTCTAAGATCACATCCAAAGAGAAGGAAAAAAAAAGTAAAAATTATGCTAGACTTGGCTGAAATGAGTTTAAAGGCAAATCCCTTGTTGATGTGATCTCTAGAAAGATTTTGTTCTTGAATAAGATTTTCATTAGTCAAATAATGAAAATAAATCATGGAACCACTTTATACATGAAAAAATAAAATAAAAATCAATTCTTTTAAAGAAAAGCAACCAAAAATGCAGATAACAAAGCAAAAGAACCTTCCAAACAGAAACAACAATCCTAAAGGCCTCTTCTTCTGAACTCAGAAGACGAGGCTTAGATTTTCTTGCATTTTCTTGCTTTTTCTTGGTTGAATGATTGAACCCTTTACACTATACACTCTTTCTCGATATCCCATGCATAGAAATCTCTCAACAAGAAAAAAAAGCATAAAGAATAATAAATAATAAAAAAAAGAGCATAAAGAAAAAAAAGGCTTGAATCCACCTTTCCACCATTGTTTGCTGATGCTTGTTTCACCCTATTGTTTACAACGTCTGAGATGTCGTAAGCAGAAGCAGAGCTTCTCTTCTTGTTCACAGACTCAAAACCCTGGTTCTGAGACTGCTGAGAAGCAGGGTTCTCGTTAAACCCCATTGCTTAAACCCTCAATCCTGCATAGATATTTACATATATATATATATATATATAAATATATCTATACGTTTTTCTGAGAGCAACACGCAAAACAGAGGAAACAGGGGAAGTTGCAGCATAATAGGGACTTGCATTATCATTTATAATGGGCAGGAGTCTTTTTGATGCACGACTGCTGATGTCATAATTTGGTCCAGCTAGTCCAGCTGGCCGCTAGTCCCGCAGATTTTCTAAGTTTCTTAGATTTGTAGAAATTAGATGGATACGTTAGTTTGCATACGAAAATTAAAATTAAAATAATAATGAATTTAGTTTTTATTATTATTAATTTTTTTTATTAAGAGTAATTTCATGGGTTTGTTAGATTTTTTTTTTATAAGTAAATTTAAAAATGCGCAAATACCTGGATTTGTTAGATTTTGCTTGATAGGGTTTGTAATACTTCTAACCTTATTTTGAATTTTTACTACAAAAATGGATTGCTGTTTTTACGTATATAATATATTCAAGATTAATTCATATGATATTGGCCCATTGGGCATGGCTATCTTTTATTAGTACTCTAATATTTATGTATTCAACTATGGAGATCAATTAAGGTTTGTTATCAATTATTTGCCAAAAAAAATAATAATAACAATAATAATTTGCTAAGGAAAGAGTCTATCTTTCACTTTTAAAATAATGATTTTAGTAGACTCGTGTTAAAATTGGATGACATAACAATAAAAATCAACATTTGTAAAACAAATTATTTATTGTTCCAAAAGTTGATTAATTTTTACTGTCATTTTATTCAATTATAATATGAGAGTTGGAATCTATCTCTCTCAAAAAAAAAAAAAAAAAAAGAGTTGAAAAATAACATGACTCTGTCAAAGTATTTATTCTCTATTAGATAACTCCTACTTAGAGTTTTAAATTTTAAACAATTGTAAAACCCTCACTCTTTTAGTTGGACGTAGAGTTTTAAAGATAAGGTGTAGAGTTTTTAAATCTCTCCTTTTTTTTTTCATTCTTATAAACAAGCCACTGCATCACGCATAACAAAAGTTTTGTAATGATTTTCCCTCCAAAAACAAAAAAAGCCACTGAAATGATTTTCCCTCCAAAAAAAAAAAAAGATTTGTTTTGAGATTCCCATTTACAAAATTCATCCTAAATTCCAATTTCAAAATAAAAGTTTGTGCATCAGCCAATTATTCCGCATGTACGGAATATGATATGGATTCAAAATTATTCTATACACATGCATCCACGCTACAATCTTTTTTTTTTTTTTTTTTAATTTATTTGATATTTGATAATGGGACAAAGGTTAAGGGGAGAAAACAAATGAAACGGAGTGGCGGGCTCCTCAATAACAAAACTCAAGTGAAAACAAACTGTCCAATGGATCCAATCCTCTCTAAGGGCAACACGAAGCGGTATACAACGGTAAGAGGGCTCAGTTAGAAGTCTCATGAGGTAAAGACAACTACTGGTAAGTGGTTGTTGCAGGGGAAACATTTTCGAGAACTGAATGAGATCCGTCGACAATAAATAAACGCCAGTTACAAAAGTCTTCACCGTCATAACAGTCCACAAAAGAGCTAGGAGGCGCCGAGGCGGTAACTAAAAAACACAAAAACAGCAGCAAAACACCAAAATAGATAGTATTGTTTGATCTAGATCTTAAGATACTTCTTAAGTAGATCCAGTAGTTAGATTTATTGGACCATGATTAAAGCTAATTATAAAATTAAATCAACTTTGATCTAACAATTATTATTAAATAATCATAATAAGGTGATCATGAAAAAACCTCACAAATGGAGGTGGCAAGGGCCAAGACGTTGGTGTTTTCATTTATGGTATAATATTTGTCCATGTGTTTGCACACTAGACAAATATTATACCATAAATTAGGAGGAACACGTGTTTGATTTTAATATGTGATATAGTTGGATAATAATATCATTTAGTTTGGTTAATGCTCCAATAAGATTAGCACTAAACGTGGAAGAGGGGTTTCATATGCTTGGACAATCAACATTAAGCTTGATTGTAAGGAAAGTTAGCAACACAAATCCTGTGTTTTTTCTTTTGCCTCTTGTAAATTGAATGATGAAAATAAAACCATTTAGTATTTTTTTTTCTTTATCTAAAAAAAAAAACATTAAAAAAAAAAAAAACCTACTTTCATGTTACGTCAAAACACTTTTAAAACAAATGAAAATAAACATCCCAAAATACATTAACAAACAAGGCGGCATGCCCCTTAATTAAGTTGTGAATTAAAGAGAAATGGTTGACTTTTTTGTTTTTTAATTATATATAGTAAAAAATGGAGATTTGGATGTGATGATCGAGTGATTTAATGATCTCATTGACACTGAACTTTAGTGATCTTAACGTCATCAAAGTATTTATAATTGTTTAATGCTGAAAACTGTGGTTTTACATGTTTTTTTTTTTTTTTTTGACATGTCCACTCAAGGGTAGGGGGAGGGGAGATTCGAACTTGTGACATCCGCTTCATAAGGTGTGGTTCACAGCCGATTGAGCTACCTCTTAGGGACTATGGTTTTACATGTTGGTTATCAACCATGCAGAAAATTGATAGGTGAATTTTTGGCCTTAGAAACAAAATGATAAGAGTAATCCCAAACTATTAGATGTACTATAAAGTAAGACTCTCTGATCGCGTCATGTGCAATGGACAGCCTCATATGCAAGGGTGTTTGTATTTCACTTTTGTTCAGGTAGATAAGATTCGAACAAGTTGGGAGTAGGCTGACAAGTGAATCTGACACAAATTTAACACGAAAGTAACATGTTAAGGTTCAGGGGTCTAACCCATTTAATTAAATAGGTCAATATTAGTGTTGATCTTTATAGTCTTATACTAATGCCTCGACACGACCCGAATCTAACACACAATATATTAAGATTGATAATTTTTTATACGACCCGCAAACCCGACACAAACACAAAATTAACGAATTAAAGTTAATGAATCTTATCCGTTTAATTAAATTAATTAAATTTGTATTAACTTACATAATTTTATAACTAAACCAAACACGTAAATACAAATTAATTAATTATGATTCATAGATTGATCTAATAAAAAGTAAATGGCACTCTATGCAGAGACAGAGTTGATATGTGACTTCCTAAGCAAGTTATTGCAGGTGTACTCTACCAAAACAATGAAATGAATCAAAATAAAATAATTTCTTTTTGGCGGCCGGAACTAAACCCAAGTGTAATCATAATTAGTTTAATGTTGCTTCTACTGTTTGGAAGGCCAGAAAATATGGATAATTCATAAAGTACACCTTTATAGCAATCATGGGTTTTACATTTTTCTCGAGTTGTAAACCTAAGAAAATGATGGAAAATCTTCACCTAATCCTCCATGAAAGCGTGTGCAATCATCAACTTTATATCATCAAGGATTCATGAATCTCTTTGAGAATATAAAAAGGTTAATGCTGCATGCCCTTACAAATTTTAACATACAATAGCATCAACTTGATTGGATTTTCTTACACAAGCATGGAATGTGTTAGACCAATCTTACAATAAAGAATTGGAAAATCAAGTTAGAATCTTCTAAAACATGTCTTCTTCTTTTTTTCAATTCGATAGATTTGAGATCCGACTTTAGGCCTATACTAAATTAGAGGCTTGTGTTAGTTTTTCCGTCAAATACATAATAAACAAAATAAACATAAACATCGATTACAATCCTTTAATAAAAATAATATTAAAGGATCCTTTAATTCTATATTGCATATGGACAAGATCTTAGACATATTTATAAGGAATGAACAACTCTCTTTTATTGAACCGGTTTTATGAAACGAGTTAAGCCCATAAATTTCTTTATTTCATATTCATTTATATTACCTATTTGAATGAAAAATGTTTACTAGACTGTTCTTTTGAATCCTGACGTGGCTACTTGGACAAAAGTCGCACGTGGGATTTTAGAATCCATGGATTGGCCGCTAAATCTGTTAAAGTGGAAAATGGTGGTTAGGCGCCTACTATTTCCAGAAAGCAAAAGAAAAGGTTGCTGCTCTCATTTTCCACTTTGCATTCATTTCATAGGAAGGAAAATAAAATAAATAAATAAATAAAAAGGAATTATCCACTTTTGATAGTGATGGTCTGAGAGATCTCCATGACTGGACCAACATTCTTCTCTCCATTTCTTGGTGGAAATATGACCTAAAATGGCCCTCACCCCCCCCCCACCACCCCCCGCNCCCCCCCCCCCCCCCCCCCTCCCAAATCTCCATCTCTCTCTCCCCACATCCAATATTTGTGCCTCTCAAGTCTTAAAGGTGCAATGGATTGTGATTGTGGCATTTTAGTACATGAAAACCCACGTGAGTTTTCTCCGATAAAATTGCTGAAGATGAGCCAATCATGAGATCTTTGTAGGGTCAATCAACTTTTAAAGTTATTAAGGACCTCCTCTATCGATTATCCTTAAACACCAGCCGACGGCTAGGGTTTCTTCTCTCTCGGCAAATCCAATCATTTCTCTTTGTCTTGTACATTATGGGTCAATATCAGAAAAGATAAATAATTTGACATCTCACCAAGAAAATGATGTCTCTTTCACAAGATAACAGTAATCACAATTATATATCAAAGAATAATTGTGATATATAACCCCAAACCACCATTGGGGGTGGTTTCTGTCACCCGAGCCACCCCCGGTACCCAACTGGGGTGGTTTCGGCCACCCCCTTGGCACCAAGTAGCCACCCCAAATTTTTTGTCTCATTTTTTTTTTTTTGAAAAAATATTTTGTTTGGTTTTTTTTTTAAATAAAAAAATTAATTAGGTGGCCACGTCATCAGTTGTGTCAAGTGTTAAATTTTCATTCGTTCACGTGTCAGTCTATTAAGTCAACTAACAGAATGACCAATTTGGTCCTTTATCAAAACCATAAGAACTTTCTGTGATAAAAATCAAACTCTTAAGAAAAAAAAAATAAAATTATGAAACTCTAAATGGGTATTAGGTATTTAACCCTAAAATCTATTTATTCATTAATTATAAACTGTCTTGATTGGATCAGTACAAAAAAACACTTAAATAAATATTACAAAAACTTTAACTCTAATTTGACTGATTTTGAGTCAAGCCCGTTATTGAGTTACCCGATTTTTTTTTAAAAAAAATCTTGGATCTCTCTGAGGTTCATGCATTAAATCTTAGTGGGGTCATTGCCATTGTCACTCTGATATAGCATAAAGTTCTAAAAGATGTGCTTAATTAGGGTTTTTCTTTCCTCTTTCAAGTACTATTTAGTCACGCTAGCTAGCTAGGGATACAAAAAGAGGTTCAACTCCTCTCATGGTCATGATTAGTGACAATGATTCCATGATGATATGAATCTTATCAAAACGACATAATTAATTAACCATCTTACTTCTTTTTATGCAACAACCCATCTGCACGCGTGGCCGCATGACACATATCTAGGAAATTTATTAAGGATCTCTCTTCATGTGTATATGTCACATCTTCAAGTCATTTCAAGAACATATGTGTATGTAAATAATACTTAGGATTCCCATTTTAAGGTTAGTTTTAGGGTTTAACAAAAAACATTGGATCTAGATAAAAACTCAATTTAACGAATGATTACACCTCAACTTTTCATGATAGATATTGGGATGCATTTCAATTTGAGTACTAATGCTAAGAAAAAAAAAAAAAAAATTGGTCCTTCTCTCTCAATATCATTTACCTAAGTTTTAAGTATTAAATTACGAATGTCTCCGAGAGGTAGCTCAATCGGCTGAGATCATGCTTAATGAAGTAGAGGTTACTAGTTCGAATCCCTCATTCTCCCCTTTTGTGTGGGCATGTAAAAAAAAAAGTATTAAATTACGACACAATTTGCAATATCTCTTCTGAATTATTAAAAAATTGTAATGTAATCCTTCTATTTCAAAAGATAAAAATATCCTTAATAAAAATTTTAAAAAAAAAATCATTTTTTTCTTTTTTAAAAAAAAAGTGGGTCTTCTTCCTCAGACCCAGAGCTACCATGGATTGCTTCTTTTTTTCTTTTCTTTTTTTTCCTTCAAATTAACTAGAGTTTTTTTTTCTAGTCTTTTTGTGGGACAAAATATGTACGTTGCAATTTCTTGATATATGGAAGAAAATTGCTGCTTCAATTGAAAGTTTAGAAAAACATTGTAAATTAAAATTTGTGTACTTTTTTCATTACTTTAATACGAATTTCACATCCTTCAATCTTATTGAGACAAGAGTTACAACAACTCAAGAAACAAAGAACTCAAGAGTTTAAAGTTTTTGTAGTTACAAGAACTCAAGAGACAAGAGTTACAAATATAAATTAAAGTTATTGTTGTTAATGTAAAAGTTAAAAAGACTTGTAACGTTCATTCTTTTTCTCTATAAATAGAATATTATACACAATCAAAAATAACAAGCAAAAATGTAGCTATGAAAAAGTTGTGATGTGTGGACATAAGTCATAGACTGAACTACTTTATCTTTATTCCTTGCTTTTTCCCTTTATATTTTTTGTATACTTTAATAAATCTTAATTGAGATGAAACTAATTAAGGAGCCCTTGATAATCCACCTAACAAATAAGAAAATGAAAAGAAAAGAAAAAATCAAAATCAAAATCAAAGGAGGGCTTGTGGTGAAGGTCTCCTCCACTGCCTGAAGGTGTAGTCTCCATTAGTGGGACACACCAACAGAGATTCACTTTCCAAAAAGAGCAACACTCAAAAAGAAAGTAACCGACTCATTCTATATTTCTATTCCAGTTTCAGTGAAGGATCCTCAGAATCATTTATAAGATCTGGATTAACAAAAGCGCACTTGTCAAGTGGCAATTTACACGACTCCTAACTCGACACAAATTCAACCCGAACCTAATACGAGACATATGGCTAAAAACTTTTAACATGACCCTCAAACCCAATACAAAAATAAAGGATTAGAGTTGAGAGAAAGAAATTGAGCTGAGATTCTAATGAGATTGCAGTCACCATAACATAGCCCGAGTCAATATCTACTCATTTTTACGTTTAAATCAAATCGTTTAACTAGCTAGTAATTTGGCTAGAAGAAATACAATCTAATTATCGTGTTATTTTGAATCAAACTGTTTGGTTAAGCTCTCCTTTGGTTTACATTCTTTAACTACTTTTTTACTTTTAATTTCAAAAACTCTCCTACGCATCCAAATCTCCCACCAAGGATAAGATATTATGATTTTTTTTGTATTTGAAATATTTTTGGCTTGGTAGTAATGTAATAGATTTAAAATTAAAAAGAAAAAAAAATAGAGTGATAATTCAAACATAGAAGATTAAAAGATTTGTTACTTGTAGGTAAAGGTGTAAAAAAAACCAGGAAACCGGAAACCAGAGAGCCGGTTCCGGATGCAAAAAAACCAAAAATTAGGAACGCCAGTTCCGATCCCGGTTTTGGGCACCCGGTAAAATTTGACAAACTGGAACAGGGTGCATATATATAATAATAATTTTTTTAATATTTTATATATATTTGTTAATGGTTTTATTTGTTTGTTCTTTAGCTGCTTTTTTACTTTTAATTTCAAAAACTCTCCTACCCATCCAAATCTCCCACCAAGGATAAGATATTATGAATTTTTTTGTATTTGAAATATTTTTGGCTTGGTAGTAATGTAATAGATTTAAAATAAAATAAAAAATAAAAGAGAGAGAGATAGTTCAAACGTAAAAGATTAAAAGATTTGTTACTTGTAGGTAAGGGTGTCAAAAAAAAAACTGGGAAACCGGAACCAAAACCGGGAAACCGAAAATCGGGGAGCCGATTTCGGTTGTAAAAAAATCAAAAACTGGAGACCCCGGTTCTGATCCCGATTTTTGGCACCCGGTAAAATCCAGGAAACCGGAACATGGTGCATATATATATGAGAAAACCTTGAATCCACACAATCTACAAAACACACCTTTTACAGCATCCAATAAGGTACTGCCACATATGCAAGTTACAAACTAAAAAAATAGTAACACATCCACCTGATTTTGAACTCACATACAAAGCCACAACACTGTCTATACAGAGATCAAAGCCACAGACCAAAGCCATTGCCGCCCGTCACTGTCCAACGCCGCCGGCCTCTGCCCAACATCGCCGTGGAGTCATCTTCGCCGGCGAAGGAGTCATTTTTCCGGCGTAGGATGATAAAATCCTATAAGGGTTAACTTTCCCCTTCTAGGTTTTAGATTTGAATCTAAAAACGATTTTTGTGGCATTAGAAACGGATTTTGGGCATAAGAAATGGGTTTTTTAGGCTGAGTTTTGTGGGTTTTTCGAGTTTTCCACTGGATGTGGTGCTGGGCAACCGGATCTCTGGCGGAAGAGAGAGGAAATCGTGGAAGAGAGAAGGGGAAGAGGCGGAGGAGCCATGATGCTGTTCGCCGGAGCTTGCCCGTGCCGCCCATGCCTGGGTCTGGCGAGACCCACGAGACCACGCCGTTCTCCAGACCCACTCCAGCCGAAGAGAGAGAAAATCGTGGTTTGCCAGAGCTCCCATTCTCTAAACCCACGCCGGCGGAAGAAAAAGAAGATCATGGTTCGCCGGAGCTCATGATTTAGACGAGAAAATTAAAAAGACGAGAAAATGGAAACGGACCTGTTGGGGATCGGAGTCGGATTGATCATGGCCAGTGCGAATGATCTGCCGAGGAGGTTGACGGGAGAAATCATCGTCCTGTGATTGCAGGAGTTGAAGGAAGAAGAAGATGGTCAGGACGAGAGTGATCGGCGGAAGAGGCAGAAGGCGTGGGTTTGGCTAGACCCACGGCGTGGGTCTCTCCAAAACTCTGGCGTGGGTCTGGCGAGACCCACGGCGTGGGTTTTGCCAGACCAGGCAGGGGTGTTTTAGTCTTTTTATTTGTGGGGGGGGGTGATTTGCTATTTTTGTCTCATTTTAATTTTTTGCGATCGGTGATGTGTCAAGATAGGATTGGAGGCTGTAAAATGCACCTTTTGTAGATGGTCTGGACCTAAGGGGCTCTATATATATAATAATAATTTTTTTAATATTATATATTTGTTAATGATTTTATTTGTTTGTTAATGAAGTTGCTTAATGCTTATTCATAAAAAAATAAAAAATAAAAATCAGGAAAAGGAAACCTTCGTTGATTATGAGGTCATTATTAAACAATTAAAGGAGATAAATAATGGTAAATACAGACAAAAAGGAAAATTGGACAAAAATTAAAAAAACATATTGGACAAAAAAGCTTCTTTTTTTTTTTAAAAAAAAAAAGGGGCCAATTGTGTGCAAAAAAATGGGCTTATTTTAGGCCAAATACTTAAAATAAGCCAAAATTTTTTTTTAAAAAAAAAACAGTTACCGGACCGGGTACAAACCGGACTGGCCGGAAACAGGGTCCCGGTTAACCGGGACCCAGTTTCGTTCCTGATTTTAGCCAAAAACCGAGAAACCAGACCAGGTTGACATTCCTATTGTAGGGAAAGACCTTATAGTAATATGGTATATAACTTTTTTGAGTTGTTACATCAACCCATTCACATAATGGGTGACCAAGAACTTTCTAACTAGGCACCAGGTGGGAGAAAGAGGTACCGATAATTCATAATGATTTGATATTAGCCAGTTGGAATCCAATGATTAGTATATTTATGTAGATTTTATAGTTCATAAAGAGTTAGATTCCTTCCTCCTCATTAGAGTCGTCCTAGTCAAAGCCTAATTGGCCTCTATGTAAGAGATAATCTATTGTTTTGGAGGTCAATGCTCTCTTGAAATAGCTACTAGAGATCATGTTTCTCTCAAAGTAGCCGATTTATAATTTCCTATAATTTGTTACTAGTTGATTCACATCACAGCACCACTGAAAATGTCTTTTACCAACAAGATATATCAAATGGTATGAGACTTTTCTGGATCAACAGCCAAAAATTATAGACTTTACCAACAAACTTGGTAGATGAAGACAATTCCAAAAAAATTCTTATAAATCGAAGTTACAAATATAAAAAATGTTCAGTGTAAAAACTTATGTAAGAACCTCAATGGAAAACAGAGCGAATTACTTCGAACTAGAGGGATTTTATGCCCCCTAATGCTAGACTTAAACATCAATTTTGTAGTCTGTCATGTTTTCCACTCATATGCTATAATCCCATTTCCCAAAAAGGGATCCCAAAAGCTTACAAACAAAATATATTAATCGACAACAGGCAAAGAATAAATCAATCTGTGATTAGCTTCTTCTTTGGCCACCATTTATACTTCTTACAAATGGGCAATGTCGATTTTACATGAATGAAAACAAGTACATAATGGTGTACCATGTCATGCGATGTACAAATCTCCTGAGATTATCCGGATAAAAAATTGATTTACTACAAAACTGGGATTGGCTCTTAAAAAGGAGTTGTATGCCAAGAACTGGTGGGCACAAGCAGCTTATTTTCCTGTATTCTGGTCATAACCGAAAGCCAAATCAAATATCTGACCATAATCTTCTACAAAGTGAACATCAAGACCCTCTTTCACATTAGCTGCAAGCTCATCGAAATCCCTCCTGTTAGCCGAAGGGAATATGATGGTCTTTACGTCGCTCCTTCTTGCTGCTATAGTCTTCTCCTTAACCTGATTTTGCCCACATGATTAAAGTTTTGTGAGTTAAGATGAACAAAAATGTGCACGAAACACAGTACACCATAAGATATGGACAATGCATCATGTCAATTGGTAGTGGATCACAGAAATGATCAAAAATCCAAAGTTGGGATGAGAACCTACAAGTCTCCATTTTAATATTGAAAGTTACAATTAGCCTTTGAGTTTGTTTTCAGACAAGTCTGAAAAGCCACAAAAATTAAGCAGCCAAATTCATGAGATTTCTAAGGAAATGCACTAATAAAAACAAGAGACTAGAGAATTTTCTTAGGATGGCAGAATCTTAAGGACAGAAGACAACATATATATATATGGAGTTTTCTTTATCTTACCCCACCAATTGGAAGAATCTTCCCTGTTAGTGTAACTTCTCCAGTCATTGCAAGATCCCTCTTGATAGGCTTCTTCAGGGCAAGAGACAGCAAGGATGTGATCATGGTGCAACCAGCACTAGGCCCATCCTTGGGGGTGGCCCCCGAAGGAACATGAAGATGAAGCTTGGAATTTGCAAAGTAAAGGTTATCTGGCTCTTTCTCAAGCAATATCCGTCTGGCAACTGTGTGAGCAATTTGAGCACTTTCTTTCATAACATCTCCAAGTTGGCCGGTGAGATGCAGGGCCCCTTTCCCCTCGCCTTGTTCAACTTGAGAGGTCTCTATATACAGGGTGGAGCCCCCCATGGCAGTCCAAGCAAGACCCATCACAACTCCAACTGGAGTCTGATCATAGATACGCTCAGCATGGAAAACAGGTTTTCCAACGAAATCAGATAGGTTTGATTCTTCAACCAAAACTTTCTCGTTAGTCTTGATTGCTTCACCTTCCTGGATCTCTTTAGTTTCTGCCGCATCCTGTGAAGAGATCACAAACATAAGAGTTTTGAATTCTTGAACATTATGAATCCACAATGAAGCAAGCTTAATAAGGGTATTGGACCACAGTAGAACGAGTCAGAAAGTGCAACTTAACAAGTAAACTCAAAAACTACGGTGGACTTGCACAACTTCCCAGGTTTTCTATCAATTTTTTTTACTTATTGAAACCTTTTCTTTTCACATTATTCACCATAAAAGCAAAAATGTAGTAAATCTCTACAGATAGATCTGTGAAGTTCTCTTGCAACAAATTCCAGATAGGATAAAAACATATTCAGGTCAGAACACAACTATTTTCAAACAGAACCTTTTTCGTTTCTAAGTTTCAACTCAACTAAATTCAAGTACAATATTACTTTTATGGATATCCAGTTCCCAAGAGTTCGTAATTTTTCTCATACCTCTGAATCCGAAGGTTGGGCAGCAGGGCACTGAGATTGATCAGCTGGGAGGTCCGTTGCCACCATACCAGCTTCTACAGAGGTTTCAGTAGTTTGTCCATGGCTGCTATGTTCTACGGGGTCAGCTATAGTCTCACTTTCAACCACTTCAGCTTCCTCAGGTTCTGCAACCTGAACTCCAGCAACCGCCGGTTCATTCGACTCTCGTTGTCTAACAAGTTGGAGAGCTATCTGCCAGTCCATAGTTGAAAGTTAAGCTACAACAGTCTGATGCATTTAAGTAAAACAGTAAGGGTTTGAAGCCATGTATCCCTTGAAAAATGGTGCTTAAATGATGCCTTCTGTGCTGTTATGGGCCATTATCACTAGATTGGTCATCTCACTATCATATGATACCTGTGTTTATGATCTAGAAGTGATAGTTTGACAAACCTTGCGGTAGATCTTTTCTATGTGCTTCTGGAGATTCCGAACTCCTGCTTCTCGGCAGTAATTTTCTATCAGCGCAAGAAGAGCTGCATCGGTCACTTCAACCTGGAATCAATTTCAGATATTCTCTTTTAGTGAAAAATGTTGTGTGCTTCCTCCATTATTTCAATGAGAGTACATGCATGCATGCAGGGAAGAGGGAGACAGTGATCAACACCTGTTCAGGTTTGATTCCACATGCTTCACGCGTAGTCTTCTCCAAAAAGTCTCTTGCAATGTGCATTTTCTCGTCAGTAATATATCCAGCAATAGCAATGACCTCCATTCTATCCAAAAGAGGATTGGGTATCATTTCCACAACATTTGCAGTGCAGACAAACAGAACCTGCAACATGAGGCATCAAGGTCAGAAGAAGTTCAGAAACTCCAAATATCATGTAAATGATGAATAAACTATCCTTATTGTCTGACACACATATACAAGGACACTCTAAAATGTGTGAACTACCCCTGCCAGGCACAACCCTAGTACAGGATATGTTTCAAAATATGCCTATTGTCTGACACATAACTAGCACACATGCAACAAAGAGAGGAACATGCCCTGACATGTCACAACTTACCACAAGTACCCTCATCTATCTTCCCTTAGCTCATTTGTTGCATGCATATTACGGAATATGTAAAGTACCTACGTTGTGCATGCTGCACAACGCATACATCATCTCAGACAAAGTTGAAGAATAACAACTATGTACCGCTTCAATAATACAAACATCCCAGAATCTTGCATCAAAGTCAATTTAACAAGGAAATTTACCACTTAATAGAACAACACCCAGAACACCAAGTTGTAAGACAAAGCTTGCAGAAATACAATCTCAAATGTCTCCACATCACAACAACTAACCTTTGATAGGTCAATTGGAACATCAAGGTAGTGGTCTAGAAAATTAGCATTCTGCTCAGGATCAAGAAGCTCCAACATTGCACTTGCTGGATCACCAGCATGTCCCCTTCCCAACTGCCATAAAACACATAATATTTGAAGATTTAAACTCATTCCATTTTTTTTAATATATATATATATATAGTGTGTGTGTGTGTGTGTGTGTTTAAAAGAATTAGGTTGTAATCAGAATAGAGCATCTATGTGCTAACGAACAAGTCAAAAAGTAATCATTTCATAGCGTTAAAGGAAACTAGAAAGCAAAGCTATTCAGGTCTAAGACTAATAAAGCCAACCAGCAATATCTTTACCTTGTCAACCTCATCAATCAGAACAAGAGGATTAGCTGTTCCTACATTTTTAAGGCACTGCACCATCTTTCCTGGCATAGCACCAATATAGGTTCGGCGATGCCCCTGTAAATAAGGTTAGGAGTTAATGGTACAAGAAATATTTACATAATATCACAGTGCAACCATATATTTATTTTTGTCCCAATTAAATAAATGTTTAACTACCTTGATTTCAGCAACATCAGATAATCCTCCAACGGAAAATCTGAAGAACTTACGGTTCAAGGCACGAGCAATTGAACGACCTATGCTGGTTTTGCCCACCCCAGGTGGTCCAGAGAGACAGATTATTTTTCCTGTGATGCATTAAAAAAAAAAAAAAAATCAAGAATGATGGACCAGTCTTGATTAGCAGAAATATGCAACACATTCACAATATTAAAAGGACTAAGTTCAAAATTAACACAACAGATCAGTGTCTGAAAATAAAGGGCTGCTGTGCTACAGCCACTGTAGAATATAGTTTCTTTGATACTTGAGCAATGGAGAAGGATTGAGAACTTAAAGAGCATTTACAAAATAAGTACTTTGTGCCCAATATTGACATCACGAATTAACTTAGATTTATTTCTACATCTTTTATTAGCTCCATTCCAAGTACCCCCTGAATAAATCACCTTTGGACCACACCAAAACAGTTATCTGGCAGATGAAATCAAGTAATCATGCCACTTATGTTTTGTATTACTTTGAAAAAGACAAGTACATAGTGAGAAGTATCATATATTTGCTGAATGTATGAACTCTTGAAAAGGACACAAAAACCATCACTTGTCAGGACATTCGGCAATAGGCAGGCAATAAAACTTTTAAATTTATTACAGAATCATAAAAAGCACAGAAAGCTATAACAACCTTGGGAGGTTCCTCTGAGTTTTCCAACAGCTATGAATTCCAATATTCTTTCCTTTACATCTGCTAATCCATAATGGTCTTCATCAAGAATTTTATGTGCCCGAAGGACATCAAAGTTCTCATCGCTGCAATTTGACAATCATAAATAATAAATGATTATTCTCATATTATGCATAAAATCCATTACAAAAGTAAGGATAAAAAACATTAGGACCATATTTTAATGGGGCTAATAACAGTTATCCATTCCATTCTGTAGTTTAACTGAATGCCAACACATTATAAAGCTTCATCAGCCATAGCATAGATATGAGCAGGATAGCTTTGGCATCTCAAAAACATGACTTAGTTGAGGGAGTAAACAAACCTATAATTTCCCCAAGGAAGAGCAGTCAACCAATCCAGATAGTTACGTGTTACATTAAATTCACTTGAACTGGCTTCTAAAAGCTGCAGTTTCGTTAGCTCTTCCTCTATAACTTGCAAAACATGAGGTGGGCATTTCTCCCTGTTTGGTTCAAGCCTTTCCCTAAACTTTGCTGCAGCACGGTAGCAGAGTGATGTCAAAAGTCAAAATGATGAAATAAACAACTTAAATTGGACAAACATTTCACTTCACTTTTTCCACAAAAGACTGAACAAATGTTCAATCAGATCCATGGATAGCCCTTGATTCATATTATATCATACAAGCACACAAATCAATAAACAGGTCACAACAGTTAAGAGTCATCCAATTAGGTCAACAGAATGAACTTCAAGTTTCTATATATACTCCCATGGGAACATTTTTTTTTTTTATGAATTATTCTCCCTTGCGAACTAACCAAGTCAAACCAGCTTCCAGTTACCAATGGATTTTCTATGAAGTTATTTTTGAGAAGGAAACCAACTACTTAATCCTGTTTCAAATAAGAGATGAGAAACAGCACTAACCAGAAAGTGCCGTTTTGTCATCCGTCTCCAATCCCAATTCCTGCATCAACATGAGTGTTATAAATTACAAGATGGGCCAAGGTTAAAACAAATTAAATGGATACTCTTTAAGGGTGCATGCAATGACAGAAGAACATAAATGAGAAATAAGATAATATGTGTGTGTGTAGACACAATTAGTGTGGAGCCAAATACCTTCTTTATGGCCTTAAGCTGTTCATTCAACAAATAACGTCGCTGCTCACCACTTATCTTTTCTTCAATTGCCTTCGCAATTGATTCCTAAGTATGGGCCCAGGGAGAAAAAGAATTAGAATTAGAATCAAATTATGATCAAGAATTTAAAAGGAGTAATTCATAAATCATGGCATGAGGTACCTGGATCTTGCTGATTTCCATTTCTTTCTTCACTAATTCAAGAGTAAGTTTTAAACGTTTATACACCTGAGTCAGCAAATGATAAGAGAGTCACAATTTAAAAGTTTTAAAGTGCATGTTTTAGATGCCAGATAGCAGAAGGTTTTGAAGATTCATATCTCCTGCAAGATAATTGCTTTTGGGAGCGTTTCTAGTTATACTACACAAAAAGACCAAGCTCTTGAAGATCAGTCATCAAGACTAAGATTGCCGATTTTTACGTACATCTAACTCTTCAAGCACTAGCTGGCATTGCAATTTGTTTGCACCAGATATGGCAGCTCCAAAATCTGCTAACCTTGGAAAATTAAAATCACCAATATGCTGCAGATTTCAAGAGAAAACAGAAAGTCAATACCACCAAACCATAGCTATGTGGTTGAATTGATCACAGACTGCAGTGGCAAAATATACCAATGAGCAGACATTTTCATTAAACTTTTTCTGCCTTCATCATTCATTATTGTAAAAATATTATCAACACAACTCATTATTGACAAAGCAAAGGAAAAGAGAGGGGGAAACGTGTCTTTCTCTACCAATCAAGGATTAGCTCGTATGGATCATAACAGATGGCCAACAACTGGACCCAATCAAACCAGAGATTTTATCCAGTTCATTGATTCAGAAACACTCCCCAATTCAATTTGGAAGTAATTGATTTGAAAATGGAAAGCTAAGTAGTCATTTTCTGCATAGAAGCTATATCACAACCCTGAGATGACAAGAAACTAGGACCAAATCAAAGGTTGCTACAATGATAACAAAACCAAATATCATCGACATATATAAATTATTATAAGAAAGTTGCTTGAAACAAACATGATAAGTGATAGGTCCCACCTTTTCTATGCATCCTTAACTAGAAGAGGAAAAGGCATATTGAACCCATGCAATCATTGTCATGTTAGTCTTTAACAACAATGTTCTTTGATGCGTATAATTCTCAATATGCATATAAATAGTACATTCTGCTGCACACAGCCCAATATTGGCAGTATAATGCTACTCTGTTTACTTAAATCAGCAGTTCTGAAGAAAGGGAGAAATTTCAACTGAAATATTATTTGAACATTCTGGCTTCAAACCAATATCTTATCGTACATAATTGATATTGAAGATAGCTTTAAACCAATGTCTTTTTGTATTGACAACAAACAAGCTTTTAATGTTGAAGACATGGTCCTTGATTTGTGTCATTAGCAACATTGTTATGCAGGCTGATGAATTCTGTGTCTTTGAAGATTGTATACTGGAATACAACATCAAGAAGGGTGCATTAATGAGTAAGATAATCCATAACATGTCTAGGTTAAAGTCGCTCATGAAATTTTACGAGTGCTTTTTTCTAGATGGTAAAATGGAGGAGCAAGTTTAAGCATTAAAAATTACATTAGAAAGTAAAGATTTAAAATCTCATATTCAACTGAGTATATGGCTTTCAACCATTTTATCAGAGAGAGATAATCTTCAACTTTTTAATCAAATCCAGTAGTGGTGACGCATATTCTTCATTTAAGTGAATAAGATCATCAAGCTACCACACAACTTAGCCATACTTTCCCAAAATTGTTCCTTCCTCTTTCATTTATTCCCTCTTCCTCTATGATAAGACTGACAGTAGAATTATTGCAAAGATTGGATTAAACCAACGTTTTGGAATTTAAGGAGCCACAAAGAGACCAAGGCAAAAAAGCACTATTACCTAGTTACCAGACATAAGAGCATTTGCATGGAAAAATAAGGACAAGCTGTAGACCTAATAAGTGTAATGATACTAAACAGCCTCCATGCAGCTATATGAGTTATGAGACAAATTACAAATGACGCAAGCTTCCCAGAGTGAAGAAAAGGAAAAAATTAACAATGAAGCTCACAAGCATACAACAGAACAAAGAACCGCTGAAAACCAGAAAGAAAATAATAAAAGGACACACCTGAGTGTAAGTTTGAACATGATCTCTCCAAAGGGAACTAGTCTTCAGGACATCTCTTAAGGTTGATATAACCTCAAATGATGTTGCCTTTATGACGTCATCATCCTTGTTATATGGTTTATCCTGAAATATACAATAGAAGCCATTGAAATTTTTTGACTATATATGTATAATGCCTATGGAACCTTTCATCTACAAACAAATTGATTATTGAATTGAGAACATTTAAGATGGGCGTGCCTTGAGATGGTCGACTTTTACAGTAAGCGGATCCTCACTAGCCTGTACAAAAGCCATAAATTATTCAGCTCAGAACATGTTGACATATTACATTAAAATAAATAAATAAATACCAAAAAAAAAACCAACAACAACTTAAGCTTATTAATGTTGGGGTGACTTAATCCAAGACTTGAAAATTTTTGATCAATTCATTAAAATCTCTGTAAATTCATCTACGCCATACACATTGAAATCAAAAGGAGGAGCTGCAAATATGATTTATCAAGAAACCAAGAAATATTGTGGTGACTTTGGTTCCTTCATACTCACTATTTCTGTGATTCGAAGCCGTCTATGACCAATAAGGACTACTTGATCACCTTGGATACTTGAAATCTGGTCCATTAAGATATAAATTGAAACAGCATTATCAGTTATACGCTTTTCTAATTGATACAAACTTTTTGAGAGCATTACCAAAAACTCCAACCTACAATATACCTGGGCAAGTGTACCAACTTCGTGAAGACGATTCAACAAATCCTTTCCCTTCAATTCATATACGTTTTTCTCGGATTCAGAACCAGATACCACACTGGGATCAGTCCCCGGCTCATCTTTAAGAAGGAAAGCACCAGCATATGGGGCTTGCCGTTTTCGACTTTCATGTAATGCTGCTAATACTTTACGATCCTGCATTCGAGGTATTAAATTTGTTAGAGATCAAACAGTTCCGAATTTTGAGCCCTTCTCTAACAAAAAGTTGATAAAAATTATATACAGTTTAGAGAATACAGTTATGCATGCTTCAGACATTACAACTAACATGCACGTATATAGCAACAACAGAAGCTTAGGAAATTGACCCCAGTAGAAAATGAGACACACCAGCACTAAAAACAAGGATTCAGAGAGAAATTTAGTTTTAACTTAATTCAGGAGCCTGACAAACCTTAACAGAAATTGGCATGTAGAATCCCGGGAAAAGTGGTCTATGTAGCAACGGTAATGCCAAAACCTGCACCCAAAAAAATGATTTTTTTAATCATTTAGGGGAAAAAATCAAACATCATTAACAGATTGACACCAAGAAACAATTGGTCAGTTATCTCAAAATTCTCCTAAAGGAGGAATATAGTTTGAATATAAATAATTCGAATGGAAACCAAAGAAAATATCAACTTATAAAAGTAAAATCTCTAAACAACAATTTCTGCCAAAGTATAATATATAGCATAAGCACATTACAAAATCCATTACAATAAAACAATCACGCAAGCAGGACAGCGATACACAATAATGCTACTGACATCTAGAGGACTGGGGGCATATCTGATATAAGATTGCTAGTATAGTTAATAACCAGCATTTTCTTTCTTGAGACTTTTACCTAGGTTAGCCAAAAAAATTGCATGACCAACTGTGGTTCCCCTTAACATTTTTTTAAATATGCTATTCATAAATAATAAATAAATAAAAACACTTAAATTTTCAACTGTAATCAGACTTTCTACAATCCTCCAAAACAATATTTCAAGGATTTTTACACCACAGTGCTTAAAGAAACGGACCCATAATTAAATTTAAGTTTCCTTGTACTTGGACCCACCTCATTTCCTGGAGCATGCTGAACGACACCAGTCCTAAAAACCAAGAATATGACTATCAAACTATGAAAAACCAACCTGAAGCACAATGGGGCTGCATTAAATTAAACCCAAAAAAAAAAAAGTCTATCAAAGGAATGCACCCAAAATCACCGGCTTCAATCCCAAAACCCACAATTACTAGCATAACTTAAAATTTGCTACATGCAATTTAGCACTATAACTCCTCACAAAGAAAACGTACACAAATACAAACTTATCACACAAATCGCAATAAAATTCCCCAATATCAACTTTTACATTATCTATATCATATTCAACCATTTGGCTTAGTTCAATTGCAATTCCCATTTTCCTTACCCAGAAAGAATGTTAATAAAAACCGAAAGCCAGAAACAATTTTTTTTTTTTCTTTTCCTTCACTTTCCTATCAACCAAACAAAAACTTTTCGAAGAAACCAACCGTGAGGTAGTCCTCGGGCCTCGGGTACGTGGACACGATGGCCGAGGATGACTTGGGCTCGGCCTCCTCGGCGTCGGACTCGGCCGCCTTGACCTCGATGTGGACCACCTGGTCCGACCCGTCGCCCGAAGAGTCCGAGCAGAAGAACGCTCTCGGACCCAACGAATTGGGGCTTCTCTGAGTCAGTCCCCCAAGAGAACTCAGCACCCTGCGCAGCGGACTCGTCCATTCGGCGGGCCCGGGTCGGAGCGCTGGTAGGATGTGGAGCTTGCCGTGGAAGGCCGAGGAGGAGGAGAGGAGCTTCAACATTGGTGGTGGAGGAGGTAAATAGATTGGGATTGAGGGGGTAAAGTTGGGATTTTGAATGGGTTTTCCTTGCCCTAGTTTGGGTGGGGAAGGAGCACCATTGATGGAGCTTGAAGAGACACAGAGAAGGGAGGGGTTGTAAGAGTTTCTCAAAACCCTACGTAAAACCCTTGTGGAGATGCAGATTGACAAAAATGGCCTTCCATTCACAAAAATGGGATTTTGTTCTTTCGATCCTCATTTGTATTGGCATGAGTTAACATTTTGAGAGGTTAATTGTGGAACAAGGAATGATGGTCCCTCTCTGCGGCTCTATTAACAAAAATAACTCAATTAAAATAAGCCTGAAATTTCCACGTCACTTTTATACATTCTAGAATGTACCTTATTTTTTTGTTTGAAAAATTATTATATGCACTCTTAATGGTACATTTTTTAAGTACATCTTTTTTAATGTGATGTTCAAAATTATTAGTGGGTCTAAATTTCTGATAATCTATTCAAAATTCAATAATAATTTTCTCTAACTCATCGAAAAATATGCACTTAAAAGTACAGTTGGGACATGTAATATTACTCATAAAGAATATCACGCGAGCCAAAGATTAGACTTAAATCCTCAAAGGATTAGGTAACTCTTTTATAAACAAGTAGCAAAATTAGCACATCAAGTGTTTGTGCATAAGAACATTGTTGGTGATACCATTTACTAGAGGTCTATTCGACCTTGATAAATGATAAGGACCATTCAAACCCGACATAGATTGTGTTACCTTCAAGCCTTGCAAAGCTCATATGCCTTTGGATTGGACTATGCTCGTCGGGAAATGAGGGGCTAGTGTTGACGGGTCAGCCGCTCCCACATGGGCAGGGCCGGCCCAATGTATTTGGGGGCCTTATACAAAATTTTAGAATTGGGCCTTTTTTTTTTAATATTTAAATATTAATTAAACAATATTTATTTTAATAATATTATTGTTAAAATCCCCCCTCTCTCTCCTCCGTCAGCAAAGGAGAGAGAGGGGAATTAAAAAGACCCCAAAAAAAAAAAAAATGATGTAGCATATTTGTTTTGGTTTTTTTTTTTTTTTTTTTTGTTAATTTGTCTTAATTTTCAATGGGCTTATTATATTGGAGCCTTATTTTAGAAGCTTTTAAGTTTTTATAGAAAAAAATTTTGGGCCTTATTTAAAAAAAAAGGGCCTTAAATTAAAAAAAAAAAATAGGCCTTATTAAAAAATTTTTGGGGCCTTATTAAAAAATATTTTGGGCTTCATTTATTGGGGGCCTTAGGCGATGGCCTAACTTGCCTAGCCATTGGGCCGGCCCTGCACATGGGGGTCATCCATCGACAGTCTTTAGCTTGACAGATATGTCACAAATGTACCATTACAAATATGTTGTAAATGGAGACATGTAACCACAACCATGTATGTCATACACCCAAGCAGTAGGGCTGCTCAAATGGAGAGTTATAACCGCCTGCTAACTATTTTGGTAGGCGATTATTAAAAACTGCTAATCGCTTTGGGCGGTTGCGGTTGGCAATTTTAGGGAGTAAGAAAAGACGGTTATAACCGCTAATCGCCTTTATTTATATATAATAATATAAATATATATTATTTGTTTTAGTTTTGTAAACAAATAAACCTACTTGGTATTTCCGTCAAGATTTTGTTAGTTTTTTTTACAAAGCTCGATGTCACCCTTATACATGGACTACTATCTGTGGTTTCAAAGTGACACATGGCATGGTATCTGTGTTTTTAGGTTCTACTTCAATATATATATATATTTTTTTAAAAAAAACAAAATCAGAGTTGGGGTGGCCAAAACACCCATAAGGGTGGTTGGAAAACATAAGTACCACGCCATGTGTCACCTTGAAACCTCATGCACTAGTCCACGTGTAAAGGTGATGTGGAGCTTCGTCAAAAAAACTAACAAAATATTGACAAATGTACTAAGTAAATTTTATTTACTTATTATAGAATCATTTGTGACATTTTTTAAAACCTAAATAGCTATTTGATTTTCGCGCAAGGCACGCATTTAATCCTTTACTAAAAGAGTTCTCTCAGTCTTACGTAAAACATGATTTAAGAAAAAATAAAATTGTAGTACCATTTTTTTGCCAACGGATTAATTTTTATGAGTTAATATTTAGGTTATAATGCTTTAAAACTTGTTTTTAGATTCAAAACTAAAACCTAAGGGTAGAAAGTTAACCCTTTAGGGATGGTATCACTCAAAATAAATTTGATCATCTTAAATTTAATGCTAATGCCTCAATTTCCATGCTAATGCCTCAAATTTAATATTAATACCTAAAAAAACCAGTAGTGAAGGTCACTACAATTTTATTTTTTCTTAAATCATGATCTACGTAAGATTGAGAAAACGTTAGGAGAACACTAGGAGAGAACCCCTATCATTTTCCTTACTAAAATCACTAAAATCGTCCCATGATTACGATCTTAACCTTCTTGGCGAAAGGCGGAAAAAGAAAACTGATATTACTACAAACGTTGTCGTTTCTTCTATTCTGTTAGCCAAACAATGCGTTAGCTTCGTTTTCTGGTTTCTCGGTCATCCATCCTCCTCTCCTCTCTCTCTCCATAACAGCTTCAGGATATCATTATGCACCGAAGATCCAAGCTCTTTCAGGGAAATTTTTTACATGGAATTTTCCCGAGAAACAAACAGATCCTTAGGTTTGTCTGTTCTTCAGACTCCACTGCAACAATACCCACCTCAGACTCCCTCAACATCCCATTTCTCTCAGACCTCATATCAAAGCAACACTGGTCAGAGCTGAAGACCCATCTCAAAACCACAAACCCCACCACGCTTCTCCACCAGTTGCTGAACTCAGAGGCCGAACCAGAGATCACCCTCAGGTACTTTAACTGGTCCCAGAAGGAGCTCACACTCTCACACCCTCTTGAACTCTCATGTAGGCTCTTATATTCACTGGCCAATGCCAAAAAGTACTCAAAAATCAGGGCTTTCCTAAACAATTTTGTTACAAATGAGAACTTGCATTCGAATTCTTCGATTTTTCATGCGATTTCTATGTGTGGCAACAAGTTTTGTGCTAATTCTTTAATAGTTGATATGTTAGTCTTAGCTTATGTGAGAAATTCGAAGACCCATTTGGGTTTTGAAGGGTTTAAGCGAGCTGGGGATTACGGGTTCAGATTATCCGTGTTTTCGTGTAATCCATTATTGAGTGCTTTGGTGAAGGAGAGTGCAACTGGGGATGTGGAGTATGTGTATAAGGAGATGATGAGAAGGAGGATTGAGCCTAATGTGATTACATTTAATGTTGTAGTTAATGGGTTATGTAAGGTTGGGAAGTTGAATAAGGCTGGGGATGTTATCGAGGACATGAAGGCGTGGGGGATTTCACCAAATGTAGTTACATATAATACTCTCATTGATGGGTATTGCAAGATGGGTAGGGTGGGAAAGATGTATAAGGCTGATGCCATTTTGAAGGAGATGGTGGCGAATAAAATTTGCCCGAATGAGGTTACGTATAACATTTTGATTGATGGGTTCTGTAAGGATGAGAATGTGTCGGCTGCGAAAAAGGTGTTTGAGGAATTGCAGAGGCAGGGCTTGAAACCCAATGTGTTCACGTATAACTCGCTAATTAATGGGCTGTGTTGCGACGGGAAGCCTGACGAGGCCATTGGCTTGCGGGATGAAATGTTGGGCTTGGGTTTGAAGCCGAATGTTGTAACTTATAATGTGCTTATAAATGGGTTTTGTAAGAAGAAGATGATAAAGGAAGCTAGAGAGTTGTTTGATGATATAAGGGGAAAACAGTTGGCTCCTAATGCTATAACATTTAATACATTGATTGATGCTTATTGTAAGAATGGGATGATGGAGGAAGCATTTGTGCTGCAAACTTCAATGTTAGAGAATGGGATTTTCCCCCTCGCTTCAACCTATAATTGCTTAATTGGCGGTTTTTGTAGAAAGGGGGATATAGAAGCAGCCAGGAAGCTTATAATTGAAATGGAGCATAAGGGACTCAGAGCTGATCTTGTAACATATAATATCTTGATAGATTCATTATGCAGGAAAGGGGAGTCAAGAAAGGCAGCAAAACTCTTGAATGTGATGTTTAAGTTGGGTTTGAGCCCGAGTCACGTGACATACAATACTTTGATGGATGGCTATTGTACAGAAGGTAACCTCAAGGCTGCCTTAAATTTGAGGATGCAGATGGAGAAGGAAGGGAAGCGTGCAAATGTGGTGACCTATAATGTGCTGATTAAAGGTTTTTGTAAGAAGGACAAGCTAAAAGATGCAAATGGGCTTCTTAATGAGATGTTGGAAAGGGGTTTGATCCCAAATCGGACTACTTATGAGGTGGTAAGAGAGGAAATGATGGAGAAGGGTTTTATTCCTGACATAGAAGGGCATCTGTATAATGTGTCTATCAGCTCTTGACCTTTGAAATGAGAAATGGAATTATTACCACCATTACCAATGCATCTTGGGGAACACCAGTACATGAAATTGCAGAACGAGCCCTCATGTCATAACTTGTACATGTCTAACTGGATCTGATATGTTTAGATATGTCTTTGTAGCTTGAAAGATTCTCATCCCTGTCCAATTCAGGTGCATTTTTCTGAACCTCTAGCTGAAATGCCTGTGTAACAAATTCTTGATGAATGATGATGTTAAGGGTCCGTAAATAGTTACTCTCATTTTAGATACAACTCAATGGTGGCCATCTGTATTCATTGCTCAATTTACAGAAAGAAAAAAATTGGAACTTGATCAGAAGTAGAGGATTGCATTGCTGTTGATTTTTTGTCATGCAATATTCTTCTCTCAACAAGCAGAAGTGCATCAAGGATCTGACAAGTGATATCAGCTGGTTGCCAAAATCAATAATAACAAATTACTGCCAACATGCAGTACTACAACAGTTGCATGCTATCATGTGGTTGTGGCTCAGAAGGTTGAGTTGACAAGCAGGCTTTTTGGCTGTCTGAAGCTTAAAATGCAATTACAGTTTGCCATGGTCATTCCAATCACAACCTTGATCTTCATGGTACAAGTGGATTCCAGACTTTCTGTTGAAAATCTGTGGACTTTATTGGCTAAACCATCAAAAACTTGAATTAGGATCCTCTCAATTTCAAATGAATTGGGTGAAAGGGTATTTTTGTTTCATAAAAAAGATAAAAATACAATTTCACCATAACTAACTGAATATTATTCAGTTCATTTGAAATCGAGAGAATTATGTTCCCAAAAACTTGGACAACTTGTTTAGTAGCCAGCAATTATTAGTTGTTTCTAACTCTTAGCCCATTATTGAAACTCGTAACAGCAATCAACTAAAATCAACAATTTTTTTTTCTTGGATCTTTTATAAATTAGGGGCCTTAGGTAAATACCTAATTTTCCTTATTACGAGCTTTTGCAGGAATAAAAAAATAAATTTATATATATATATAGAAAACACATTTCCAATTGTAAATTAAACCTCACCAAAAAAATATACTTCTTAAAAATATATATCTTAATATTATATCAAAAATAAATTTTTTTGCGTATAAAAAAAAATAAATAAAATTTCAAATAACAAATAAAAAATATTAACAAACATAACCGTTATGGTTAGGCTCAATAATTTGTTTAACAACTTCCCTTTCATCATCTTCTTCTT
The DNA here is from genome assembly GCA_006937295.1 of Carpinus fangiana. Classification (NCBI taxonomy): domain Eukaryota; kingdom Viridiplantae; phylum Streptophyta; class Magnoliopsida; order Fagales; family Betulaceae; genus Carpinus; species Carpinus fangiana. The sequence goes on from CM017322.1 coordinate 38,021,846, forward strand.
CTTCTTTTTTCTGGTTCCTTGTTATGGTGGTTTTGTCAGAGGTTTGCTCTTCATGTTGACGTGACAAATTGGAGAGGATTTTGATATCAAATTGTCAAAATCCTGTGTTATTTAGACAAAAACGACACCGCTTGAGTGATGCAGTCTCAATACGCAGCGTTTTGTCCTGGCCCCGCGGGCATTCAATTCTGGCTTTCTGACTTCTGAGAAAAGTAAAACGAGTATTCCTGGCTGGCTTCGGTTGGCTTATGATTCTTCCCTCTTCGTCAAGCTTTGTATAATTCTCTCTGATCTCAAAACTCACTACTAATTAGCATCTATCTAAATAGCAAAAACTAGATTTAGAGTTGGGGTTTTCTATAACCATGGATTTTCAGAACAAGCGTCTTCAGCTTCTGCTCTTGGTCGCCGGTATCATCGTTCTCAGCTTCGCAGGTACTCAAGCAAATATGTATGTATGATGTATTATAGTTGGGAGTTTGAGATCTTGCTGTTTTGTAATTCGATAGTGGTTGCTTACTTGCTTCTTCTTTGTTTTGCTGAAGTCTCGAGTTACGCACTGTTTGGTCGCTGAGAAAACGCAAGGAAATTAACGAGAACAACTAAATAACTTTGAATTTTTGAAGAAACTTGGGAATTATCTATTTTGTTACATGGTTAGTATTTAAAAGGCTCTGAAATCATAGACTTAATTAACTTTGTAAGTTGTAAGATTCACAATCTTAGGCTCTTTGAATGAGTTCTAAGATTCGCAATCATAGGCTGTTTTGGGGTTCAGAATTTTTTTTTCTAAATCCCCCCCCTTTTTTTTTCCACCATAGCTTGAGTTATGAATGCTGTTTGTGGTCTGGTCTAGCTTTGACCATTTCTTGACTACTTGTGGTAATGTTGTTGGTGTTGTGTATGTATGGGATGATGATCTCAAAAAATTGTAGTTTTTCAAATTATGTGAAGTTAGGTCGTTTCTTGTATCAAATGGAATGAAAAATGCTACCTATTAAAAATGTGTCATTCAATGAAAATTGAGTATATTTTTATTAGGTTTTTTCACTTTATGTCGTAGAAAAGTTTTAAGCAAGAAACTGTCTTTTAATTTACTAAAGAAAAAGCGTCTCTTCAAAAATGAAAAAAAGAAAAAAAGAAGCCTTCTGGAACGAGTTTTTTTTTGTTGTCTCGGTAACATGTTATATTTTTAATAAATAGCATTTCCAAGCCATTCGATGCAAGGAATGGCCTGAATTCACATAATTTGAGAATTTACAATTTCTTTAAAAGTGTCGTAGATCCTAATCGATATGTAAATACCAGAAAGAATGGTCAAAGATGGATCGCAAACTTCCCTAATAATTTGATCTACTCTCAATGATTATGGCCCGATTACAGTTTCCAAGAGACTATTTTTTTTGGGTAAGTGTGGGAGATTGTAGGTATGGGCATCTATGTTGAGGAAAATGATCCAAAGGTTGTAAATCATTAAAAAAAAAAAAAAAAAAGTTTGAGTTTTGGTTGGTTTTGGTTTCCTGGCTCTATTCCGTGAATTGAGTAGGTACTCTTGGGCCCTTGGCAATGTCTATTTTTATGAATAGAAAACAGTTGTAGAGAGATCAAGTTTGTGGGATAGGAATTTTGACTGTCCACAAGGGCTTAATTCGTCGCTAATCTTTCATTTTCAGGTTGGTGCTCGTTAGGTGTGAGATTTTCTCATGTCTTTTGGTGCTTTTCTAACATTGTTGCATAAGATGGCTGTGTTGTGCCACTTTATATGAACTAATATATTGCTCTCCCAACCTTCCTACCTATTACCTCTCCCTTTTCTCTATCCCAGTTTGTGTTGCTAATCAGTTAGAAAAATTGCTGAGGGATTTTTTGTGGAGTGGTTCAGCTAATAGTTCCACGTGGCATTACTAGGTAGCTTTAATATCATTATTAATGATCCAGAGAAAAACGTTCGTCACATCCGTGCTATCATACCAAAAGACTAATCAATTTAAAAGCAACTTTTCTATATTCACTTATAAAATCCAATTTCACTTAATAAGTGAGCAATGTGAGACTTAGCACTCATAAGTGTATTTATAAAGCACTCACCCTATGTGGGCTAGACATTTTCTCAATATAAGTCTAGGGTGTTACAAATACCTTATGATCCAGCTTCCAATTAATAATCACTAGACAATTGAACTTTTTTGGATTTGACTCTTGATTAGCTAATGTAATTTAACTTTTGGATCCGACTGGTTCGTTTGCATATTTTTTTGAAGGAAACAACTTGTTTATCCGTTTATCCATTTGGGGCTACCATGATCCTTCCCATATTGTCAACCTTTAGTAAAACTTTGGGATAATGGCGTTTAATTCCTAGAGAAAAATAGATTAACATTTTGAATAAAATCTTGCATGAGTGATGCTACTCTTCGTACCCATTTCACACCGGCGGATATGGTGTATTTTAAGTGGCTGACACATTAATCTTCTTACATTTACTTTTCGGGTAACATATTTGTCAAAGTATTTGCAGTTTTTATTTTTGAATCCATCCTTGTGATTTTTGTTTTCCTGAAAAAGAACCTGGGCTTTCAACCAAAAACTGTTTAAATGGTAATTTTGAATTAACGATATACAGATATAGAAATGGTGTTTGCTTGTATCTTAAAACTGGTTTTGTGATTTTCAGTTGTATATATTTTCTTATCTTCACTTCTTGTTCTGCTATATACATTTTGTTCTAATAGAAGAATACAAAATTTACCTTGCTTTTATTTTCTATAGCTGAAAAATGTCGGCAGCTAGTTGGGGAAGACGCTTCATCTCAGAGCGGGAAGTTCACGATCTTGAACTGTTTTGATATGGGCTCTGGATCTGTAGCATGCGGTGTGAAGGAGGGTGTGAAGCTGTACATCTACAACATCCGTGCTGCACATGTTGAAAAAGCGAGGCATGTTGCAATTGAGGCTGCCTTAGTTGATGCTTTGTCACTGGGGATGTCTGCTAAAGATGCAGCCATTCAAGCACAGAAAGAAGGTGCAAAGGCTGCAAAGTTGGTAACCAGGCAAGCCAAGCGCATTATAGGCCCCATTATCTCTTCTGGATGGGACTTCTTTGAAGCCATATACTATGGTGGTACCATAACGGAAGGTTTCCTCAGAGGTACTGGAACTCTGGTTGGCGCTTATGCTGGTGGTTTCGTTGGAGAGCAAAGGCTTGGGAAGTTTGGCTACCTTGTGGGAAGTCATCTGGGCAGTTGGGTTGGAGGTAGAATAGGACTTATGGTGTATGATGTGGTTAATGGAGTGCATTACTTGCTTCAATTTGTTCAAACTGAGGAAAGTGTTGTTCACGAAACGCCAGCTTATGATAATTCTGAAGAGGGCTCCTATGCTGCTTATGAGGCTCCTTCATATGTTAGTTCTGAAGAATCCGAAAATTCCAATGTTTATGAAACTCCTGTCTATGAGAGCTCTGAAACATATGAAGATTTATGAACTGAGGTGATACATAAGGTTATTTTTATGATTCTTATCTCTATCGTCTATAATTTAGTTACTCATTCAAAATTTATGTATAAATCTAGTTATAAATTCTTCATACAACTCTGTACTCATGCTTCCTTGAGGTAACCTTAAAATTCTATGGGAAGTCATTTAGTTGAACATGCTTCTGTAAATCGTGGAATTTATTACCAACTACTGTGTCAGAATGGGGTTTGTATTTGTGTGTTTACATTGGAAAAAAAAAAAAAAACATTTGAGAGTTGGTTTTCCAGTTTGTCATGGAATGTGTGATTCTGATTCAAGTTCATCGTTTTCTATTTGATTAATATTTGCTTAGTTTACATAGCTCAAGACTGACTATGTAAGTTTTTGTGTATATATTTAACATCAAATTATGCATACATTTAAGATTACTCGAGGAGATTTTACATTGTTCTTGGGCCTCAACTGTCTTCGGCCTAGAGCTATCACATCTTTTGCCAAATATGCTAAAAAAGCTCTGATGCATGTTTTATTCGATGGTGAGTTGTGATCACTATAGGGCACGAGGTTCATATCTTATGGTTCCTCTTCTACAGTATGGACATTTTATCTGAAAAATCAAAGATTTTCAAATTGCTAGGTTTTTCAAATTTTTATCCAGAAAATTGGTTATGTTACTATTTCATGTGATCTATTGTTTTAGCACGTAGAAAGCATAAGGTGATGGTATGGACATGATAATTTTTTTCCCAATTCAAATTTTTAAGTGTAATATGAGAAATTTCAATATTGTTATTTCTTGAAAATTTATTCTATTAGAAAACAATCCAAAAAACTATTTAACATGTGATAAGACAAAATTAATGCTAACACTTGTTGGACCTGTGGATCTAATACCCAATCCATCAACCAATCAACCCGAGAACCTCTAAATAGCTCCACATTGAATTCCTTCTTAAGTCACGTTAGAAACCGTTCTCATGATTCTAGCCATGAGGCAATATGCATGATGGAAGTCGTGGGGTGAATAAAATATTCGCAGCAGGAGAATCTCCCACGAATGAAGTAAACAGTTACGCAGCAGGAGAATCTCCCACGAATGAAGTAAACAGTTATGACAAAATCTATTATAAAGTATAGCAAATCAACATATATAAGGTAAAATGGGATTTTCGTCTCATTATTTCATACCATATTTTCCTTTCCTTACGATCATTCCTTTCGATTCATACCGACTTAAGCATCATAACAACTACTTCTCGATTGCTAGCCTATTCCAACAACCTCTCTTGCTAATTTTTCTTCTCTCCTCCACACAGGCTCGATCATTACCTCGGTATGCGGTCAACAACACAGATAATAGTAAAATACAAAGGCTCAATGGATCACAATACATTGACTAAGATGGGAGAGGAAATTGATCACAAAAAGAGATGAGGGCAGGGGCCCAAAGGAGCCGAAGGTGCATGGCTTTTCGTGTTGTTGTGGACTGGTGCACAGAAGAGAACAAGCAAGGAAGGGCCATCACCTCCGGTGGCAGGTGTGTGGCACATGGTGTCGTGTGTTGGGGTGTGGTTGCCACACTCCCATTTCCCAAAATGGCTACAGTAAACTTGACTTTGTCGATAGCCAACAAAAGTGCCATATTGTTAGGGTCCCAGGTTTGATGATGTTTGTCTGAAAAAAAAAAATAAAAGAAAGAAGAAAGAAGAAGCTTTCATTTTTATACAATGGCATGAGGCTCGGCTCCATTCTATGAAAAATAAACTGTCATACATGTTGAAAATGACATGGGATTGACCAATTGATCGTGACCCTGAATGTTGATCATGTAATTGAAGGAAAAAAAAGAGGGAACAATTAGTTTGGACGTAAAATGTTTTATGGTATTTAGTGCGACCGAAAATAATAGTCAAATTAAAAATATTTTCCAGTTTGACCAAAAAAACTTGTTTAGCTTTGAAAAATAGTTTTCGTTTTTAAATTTCGTAAATTATTTTCTAAATTTGAGTTTCTTATTCTCAAACCATCGGGCCACAATCAAACCGTTGCTAGAATTCCCTGGACCTCCACCGAAAGTTGCTGAAAGTCGTTGATCGTTTTCTGTCGTCGTCAAATTTTGTTTTATTACCCAAATTCACTTTATGTCATTTTCCTCTGTATATTTTTAAGACCACCTTTTGAATTCTGATAAGGCATCAATCAAAAGGTACCCCAAATTCTAAGTCGAGTAGTCGCATTAGTCCTCTTGTTGGTAGTGAAAGTGGCCAAATTGGCCCCAAAAAAAGCACCTTCCATTTATCACATAGGGATTGCTCATGCTTTTTCCTCCGACCACAAGCAAGAAAAAAATATATTATCACATTATCATGGCAATGCTAAAATGTACTCCAATGTCCACATCCATCCATCATCTTCATGTCCCTCAATGGGCTCTATTTCAACAGGGAAACTAATTTTGTTACTAATATTAAAGCAGCATGTCTATTGTCTAATATGAAAATAATCACTAATAATTAATAATAATGTAGGAATTTTCACAATATGGAACATATTTGACACGATTTATGCTCACAATTTGTTAAAGTATTAATTAAATAATTAAATTTATTAGTTTTTATTAGCTTAATTTTTTTAAATAAATAATAATTTAACATAGTATTAAAGTGGACTGAGATTATTTCCATACCATCGGCTTAGGTATTGCTAGTGTCCTTGGTGTGGATAGGTTAGGCTATAATACAACTGGTTTGAGGGAGCATTTACGGTTTTTCATCGTCTATACCCTCCCCATCATTGGTTCCTAGCGGGCAAATGCAACTATAGTTACGCCCAAGTAAAGCAACCACTCTGGTTGCTACCCCCTCTTGCCTTCTTGTTTGGAGGGGGGTAGATTACTCCCAAATTTAGTTAAATATTCTTCATGTTGAGCGTCACTTGTCAAAGAAAAGTTTAAGCCCCGCGTGAGAGGGGTATTAAAGTGTTCATTGAGTGCTTTCTATTATTGGTTTCTAGCAGTTATGTGTTACTATAGTCACATCCAAGTAGAACAACCACTTTGATCGCCCTCTCTTGCCTTCTTGTTTAGGAAAAAAGAAAATAAAGTAAATTACTCTCAAATTTAGTTAAATATTATTCGCTTGTCGAAGAAAAGTTTAAACCTCACATGAGAGGAGTATTAAAATGTTCGTTCTCATTCTCTCTCTCTCTCTCCCTCTCTCTCTGATTTTGTTAGTAGTTGACCATAGCATATGAAAATGTGCACTTGAAAGTTCCTTTAAGTACTGTATCTAATGTCCCCAAGGGGTACCTCAATCGGCTATGAACCACGCCTAATGAAGCGGAAGTCACTAATTCGAATCTCTCATCCTCATTCCCTTGTGTAGACATGTAAAAAAAAAAAAGTACTGTATCTAATCATGATCATAGTTTATGTTAAGAAAAATCAATCTCTTTAAAGATAGAAAGGATCTAATTGTAGTTGGCACTACATAAAGTGGACGACGATATCTAATATGAGCCGTTGAAGATAAAGAAAAAGGCTTAAAAAGAAGTAAAACTAAAATAGCACTATCTTTAAAGATCGTAGCAAGTTGACACATGAATTACAAAAAAGAAGCCTCAAGATATCTTCAAGTGCATGTCAACACTATGGATGTCATGGACCATCCCGCTTTCGAAAAGACACCTTCGATCTCTATGCTTCAACCCTATAATTTCTACTGCCTAGGCCTAGCTACACCATATTATATATTGCAAGTAAAATTAATAAATTATTCTCATATTAAATAATATTATAACCTTACTAAAACAACTCTCCAAGATATCTACTTTCGTATTAAGGAATATTGATCATAGCCATGATAAAACGGTGCGTATGGATGAATAATTCTTTCACTGTACTATTCAGAGCCCGGAGAAGATATAGACATAACCCACATGAGCCACAAGATCGATTGATAAATTTTTCATTCAAGATAATGTGTAACGATGTGGTGATAAACTCATACATGAAATGTTAAGTCTTACGTTAATTGTATATGTCATATTGTTTTCAGAAAACACCTGCTTTCGTTGATTTTGATGGTCTCCCCAGATTCACTCTTGAGTCTATAGATTTAAATTTTTGGGTTGATGAGTAACGTCGGAATATTTATATTATAGTCTTACTAAAAAAAACAAAAAAACTCTATAAAATGTCAATATTCCAAGCATAAATCATTGGTTTTAGACCATTCTTTTGGGCCTTGGTGATAATATTATTGTTGGGTAGTTACTATTTGAAGCATTTTTAACTTTATTTGGATATTATACTTGCAAACAAGTAGCTTTAAACCTACGAGATTATCGTTATGATTATGAATATGTAAGTGAAGGACAGTGTGAAAGGAATCGTGAGATATGGCGGCACATATATAGTACGTGATATAATTATATGTTATTTTACATTTGACCCACATATATATAATTAACTATAGATTTGTAAAGTCAAAAAGAAAAGAAAAAAAGAAAAAAGAAAAAGAGAGAGAGATTAAGTTGGACAACTTATGCAAGTTTTACTCATATAATTAATGACCAGATTTTACTTTCAAGCTTCAAAAGGAGAAAAAGAGTTGTATAGTAAGAGAATGAAATATGAGTAATGCTATTTTTCACATACTTGTATGAAAATGTAACATGAAACGTGATATGACACGTTATATAATGTTTCCAATAAATAATTCAATTGGCTAGAAATTACGTCTTGCGGACATATAAAAAAAAACACACGCGTTATATCAGCCAATTTAATAAATGAATGTAAAGATCGAGTAGTATTTTTTTTTTCATAAAATAAAGAGATAATTTAGTGAAGATAATGGAATTAGTTTATCATCTTTTTAGTTGATTTTATTCTATTTTTTTAACAAATTATCTCATCATTGATATAATAATCAAAATGAGCAAAATGCTCCGTACAATGCAAAGATATAATTTGAAATCTTCACAATTCAAACATTATCTATGACATACACAATAACTTCTTGAGCTATTATAAGACAATATATATTTATGAAAAGTTACCGTCTTAAATAATTTCATATATACACTGTACCAAATTCTGAAAAATCACGTCTCTATCCGAGTAATGTTATAAGTTTTTCTAGAGTATTTGTAAAGTCATCTTAAATGTGATATGACATTTAAAATCACTGATAGATCAAAAATCAATAAATTACATATCAAATTCAACGGTAATTTTAAAAGTCATATCATATTTTGGATGACTTTAGGAAGCTTTATAACATTACTCTCTCTATCCGCTACCAGGTCTTTGATTCCCTTTTTTTAAAAAAAAAAAAAATCTTCGCTACTAATGTTTTATCAATCGCAATCCCTTTGTTGCCTTTACCTTAGTGACTGTTCTTCTTTATGCTTTATAATTCTTCCGTAGTCAGTTTATGGTTTGCTCTTAGAAGATGAGCTATAAAAAAATAGAAAATCGACCGGAAACTAATTCCGTTATTTTTAAGGATTAGTGAAAATAAAACCTAAGAAAACGAATAAAACTCCACCTCATAGATCGCTACTAAAAGCAAATCTAGAGGTAATACATTCTTATTTAAAAATAACAAAAATATAATAACAAAATCTAACACACCCTTACACGTGGGTTTGGGTAAGTTTTATCCAAAAGAATAATTCAATAATCATTATTCTTTGGCGTGGACCCAACTTCTTGTCTCTAACATGATATATATATATATATATATATAGGGACAAGTTTGGGAGGGGGGACTGGGAGTGGCCCTGGTCCCCACCCAAATTACAAATAAAAACAAATTAATGCAAAAAAATAAAAATAAAAATTAAGGTATTTTTTGCCAATTAGTCCCTCCCAAAAAAATTTTGGCCCTTGATTCTTTTCCAAATTGAAAGCCGAATCCTTCCATAGATATATATAGGGGTATTAAATTGGGCAGCTAGTGTGAACTGCGTGATGCTGATAATTAATAATGCTAAAAAATTGGGTTTATTTTTTTTTAATTGGTGAATTAATTATTGTATGATTGTTGAATGTTACAATCAATGATGCAACTTCTATAATCAATTTAAAGGATGTAAACTGTACGAGGTGAGAATTAAGTGCGTGCGGAATAACTTTTATATAATATCAAAAACTAATAGATTTGGTTTTATTTATTTTATTATTATTATTATTATTATTATTATTATTATACAAGATAAGAAAATGAATTAGTACAACAAACAAACTGGAAATAGAAACCAGAAAATATAGAACCAAATACAAGCAATTTAATGATAAAACTCAATTTAGACAAACAATTAGCATCTCACTGCTTCAGAGAGAGAGATCTCTAACAAGAGGACCCCTATAAAATTTAGCTCTTGTCCAGTTTCTGAGATCTCCCTCTATGGTGGTGGTTCAGAAACCCACCAGATCATATTTTGTTGAAGCTCAGATTTGGACCTTAGAAATTTGAATAACTAAAAGAATTGTGACCATGGATATGTCGGAAAAGACCTATGGTAGCGGTGGCGTGTGTAGCTCACGCGCGCCAAGGAGGTGCATGTGGTACACCCATTGAGACAGAAGCCATAGGGTGGAAGAGAGCAGACCGATGAAGATGAAGAAGATGCGCATGCATGAATGACAACGGTGGTGGATGGATGGGGGTAGATTTGACCTCCAAAACTCCAAGCAAAAAGACAGAAAAGATAAAAGAAGTAAAGAATAATGAACACCAGTCTAAGGAGGCTGGTGGTGGAGACAAGAAGAAGAGGAGGGAAATAGACATTAAGTACTCATACTTAGGTAATTGTTCATTAACTCAAACATAATCTTAATTTCTAAGTAGTTAGTTACTTTTCTAAATTGCAAAAATTCATCCCCTAGTAATGGAGTTTATGCTTCCAACAAGTTAACATTTCATTCACTTACCGCCTCTATTATTCCATCATTTTTACAATTATATTCTTAAACTTAAAAAAATTTCAATTTAGGACCATTATCTTTTTAAAATTTGTAATTACAAAAATTTTTGTTAGTATTTTAGATGGTCGATATATAGATAGAAAACCTTTTTTTTTTTTTTTTTTTTTTTACATGTTCACACAAGGGAAGGGAGATGAGGGATTTAAATTAGTAACCTCCGGCCGCTTTATAAGGCATGGTCCACAGCCAATTGAGCTTCCCTTTCGGAACGATAGAAGACCATTTTGATAAAGTCGGAAAGCACAAGCACTAAAATTTTCACTTTTAAAAGCTTAATTATGAGCTTTTTGATTGAGTGGTAAATTACTAGGATCAAATTTGTATTTAACCCAAAAATCTAAGGTTCGTTTGGTCCTATTTTTAGAAAATAAAATTTCAAAATAATTTTAACAGAAAAGAAAGCTTAAAAATGTGGTGTTTTCAATAAACTGAAAATTAAAATAGTTTTGAAATGTAATTTTAATAAATTTTCTTAAAAATAGAAAACAAACTATTTTATTTTATCATTTTGGTCAGAAATAGGGACCAAATATGCCCCTAATTACATAACTGAAAAGATGTGTGAGATTGGAGGGAAAACAATTGCAAATTAGTCAACCATTTATAGATTCGTCACATATAAATTCTTTGTTTTTAAAATAACAATTGCAATTTGTAGAGGTCAATTCACAGCAATTATTTATTCGAAGTATTACCGATTAAAGCAGATAACATAGTTTATAATGGATTTTATATAAATTTTTGCACATTAATATTTATCTGAATTGACCACGCCTCCACCCAAATTATGATCCGGCCCTTACAATTTTTGTTTTTAATTGTAAATTTTCAAATATGGAGTTATGTCGTTTCTAGGTATCGAAATGCTTAAAAAATGCTGGCATGCATGTTATCAAGGCAATCATAAAACTAAAATACAGTCTTTTGCTGCAAAGCTTTCAAGAACATAAAGAGTAAGATGTTGATGAAAATATATTCAATTCTTCATCATAGCATGCGGCATTTTTAAAGCGTTTAGATGTCTAAAAGCGGACTAAATTTCATAATTTTTTTTTAAAAAAAAAAAGTTTATTAAAAAAGCGTAACAGTGTCCAAATTACTGACAATTTTGAGAGAATCCTTATCATCAGAGAAGGGACGAGGGAGGTTTAGACAGTTACAAGTTGTGTGTCCCGGCCTTGTGGTGATCTGTGCAGAACATTGTAAGCTTTTTTACTAAGAAGGATGCTAATAACAAGAGCAGCCATGAGTGCCACGTGGGCCCAACAAGTGCCCATAAATAATGACCTCTTTGGAGGACTGGAGGTTGTAACTTGTTCTATCATTTCCATACGCTACCTTGGAGACTCCCCCTCCCACCCCTCAACCAATTACCTCATTGTGTCGACATGGGTTGCCAGGAAGAGCCTTTGGTTCAAAAAGTCTGCGATTTGTATATGCAAATCTCAAGCCTTGAGAGCCTCAAACCCTCCAAAGATGTCAACATGATCTTCACACAACTTGTGCTCACATGCATGCCACCCACCCCAATTGATGTAACCAAGCTGTGCAAAAGGGTGCAAGAAATGAGGTCAAAGCTGATTAGGCTCTGTGGGGAGGCAGAGGGGCATTTGGAGACCCATTTCTCAACCATCTTAGCCTCTTATGAAAACCCACTTGACAATCTCACTATTTTTCCTTACTATTCTAATTATCTCAAGCTTAGCCTCCTTGAGTTCACCGTCCTTTCCCAACACTTCCCACATGTTCCTACCAAAGTTGCCTTTGTGGGCTCTGGTCCCCTTCCCCTCACCTCAATCGTTTTGGCCTCCAATCACCTCACGCACACCTCCTTTCACAACTATGATATTGACCCTTTAGCCAATTCAATGGCTGTTGCCTTGGTTTCATCTCATCCTGACTTGTCTAAGAGAATGTTCTTCCATACTAATGATATAATGAATGTAACAAATGCTTTGAAAGATTATGAGGTTGTTTTCTTGGCAGCTCTTGTTGGGATGGACAAGGAGGACAAGGTTCGAGTCATCGATCATTTGGCTAAGTACATGGCTCCAGGGGCTCTTCTGATGCTGAGGAGTGCCCACGGGGCTCGGGCTTTTCTCTATCCTGTGGTTGATCCTTGTGATCTTCGTGGATTTGATGTTCTTTCAGTTGTTCATCCCACTGATGAGGTCATCAACTCTGTTGTCATTGCACGCAAGTATTCAGTGCCTTTGCACTCTTTTGATCAGCAGGGTCTTGGCCCCATAATTCTGCCCACCAAGTGTTCTGAAATCCAAGCCTTCAATCCCTTCAACCATGGCAACATGATTGAGGAATTGGCTGTTGAGGAGCAACTCTCCTAAACTGTGTCTTTCCTTCTCCAAGAAGTCTGACCTCTATGACGATGATCAGTCATGTGATGCTTTTTTCTTCATATGTCACTGCGTGTTTAAAATGTTTTCATTTTGTGTTGTTGCATCTTCAAATAAAAAGGGTTCAATTTGTGTTTCTCAGTTTTCCTCTCTTGTCGATTCGCTTTTCAAATAAGTGGTGGTTTAAAATGTTATCAGAAAGCAGAATTTCTGAGTTTGAACTATAAGATAAGTTGTGATTTAACAGTTATCCATTTTCATAGTTTTTTTGACCCAAAAGAAAATCAAAGGCCTGAAAGACTTATTTAGCTGATACCATGTTGTTTATCTTCTCATTCAACTTCAGTCTCATCTATGATGTCTAATTATGGATAACATATGCTGTGATAATATCATTGAGAGGAGAAAAGAGGGAAGGGAAAGTAGAGAAAAGACCCTTCTTTTGTTGGGTTCCAGGATCATGCTTTTGCAGTTTTAATTCTACAGTAAGTTGTTTGGGAAAACAACAATTGTATTCAGCATTTACTCTATCTGTTTTGGAAAACAACATAGTTCCAAGAGTTGGATGGTTGTGACCATCTTGTCACTGCCCAAAATCTAATTCCTATACATAAACCATGGAAACATCGTATTTATCTATTAGATTTTGTCTTTTTTTTCTTCATCAAGTGTCTATTAATTGTAGGTTTTGCCGGATGATTTGGAATTAATATCAAAGTCAATTTTATCTCATTTTGTGTAAAATTTTGAACAAAGAGTAAACTGCATGCACCAATTATATATATTTGGATTTTACAGTCAAATTATTGTGAGAGCTAAAATGACATTCTGTCATTAATTAGTGTGTACATTAGAATAAATGAGAACTGTGAAAACATTTTCTTATTCACAAGAAAAACAATATATTAATTCCAGCAGAGCACTCTCACACCCCGCAAGTTTACAAGTAAAGTCGCGTTATTGCTCCAAAAAAATTAATTAATAATTATAAGTTGTAATTTAACTTTCTTATAATCACTTATGAAGTTTAATTTCATCTATTAAGAAACTAATGCGAGACCTAACATTCATAAACATTTTTATAATCCACACACTCATGCGAGGTGGTGGTGGTGGAACGGAGGAGCAGGAGAGAGAGATAGAGGTCATAGTGGCAGGGAGATGGTTGTGGCAGCTAGCTAGCATGGAGTGGAGGGAGAGAAAAAAAAAACAAAAACAAAAGTTATGCTTTAACAAAGTATAAGCTTTTTTATTTTTTTTAATATAATTTTTCATTGATCATGAAAAGATTTTCATTTGACTGACAATTTTCAATTAGTTCAAATACATGAAAAATATATATTTTTGAAAACATTTTACACAAAACAAATTAACAAAACTCAAATGGAGAAAATATCGACTCTTAAGAAAATTTTTAGAAGAATATATAACATTGATATTCTTACAGCCTATTTGGTATTACGTTAAAGAGTTAAAAAAATATATATATACATTTTAGTACTCAAAAAATTCAACACTTTTTTTCTAAAAAAAAAAAGCGTAAACCTGTGTTTTTTATTAAACTTGAAAATAAAATTTTATCTAAAAATCTTTTTCAATTTTTTTTTAATAACAAAAATTATATTTCTCAATGCAATTCTAAACCGGCGATTAACAAAGAGGAATGTTTCTAACTGGTAAAAATTACAAATAACATAACATTTATTGGGTATAGTGGGGCCATTATGTTAGTAAATGGAGGTACATATATATGCTTCATCATCCAATTATATGGCACCTCATGGTAGCTAGAAAGCAATTAAGCATTTTAATTAATTAGGGTTTTGGGAATTCAAACAAAGTCATAAAGTTCAGCTAATTATCCCCACAAACGCACAGACCCTTTTGAAGGCAGAAGAATATATCTTTTTTAACGTGGTATTTCTACCACATTAGAAATTTTTGACGTGTTAGTATTGACACATCAAAATTTTTTGACAAGCCAATATTAACACCTCAAAAAAGTTAATAAACACCTATTTTGAGGTGTTGTTTATTGCCACGTCAAAAAAATTTGATGTGGCATTTTTTACCAAGCTTATAACACCTAAAAAATTGCCCTTTTTTTTGTAGTGCGCTGTCTTTTTCTAAAACTTCATCTCGATAATTAGTTTATTTACCTGATAAGGAAACTCCAAACCATGAATTAATTAGCTAGTCAAGTGTCAAAGGGTTTCAGACACACACCTTATTAAGAATGTTGTTTATTGTTTAATTAATTAATTACGTACAATATACCACTTTGACTGTCTCTTCCATAACCTCATAATATGTCGACATGGGCTGCAAAAATGTCGACATGCTCTTCCCCCGACATGTGTGACGGCTTTTAAATATACATGGAGATGGAACCATTTCTGTATACCTTCTTAAAGCTCTCATATGAACGCCCACTTGCCCGCCACCTCCATGATCAATATCTTCTTTTGCTTATAACCTATCAAATTAATCCAACTATTAATATTTTCTTTTGTACGTTATATATATGGCTGAGTACGTGGCTCCTGGCCTGGTTATTTGATGATCATGGTGCTCGATCAAGCTTTTCATGTATCCGGCCGGTGCTGATGGTCAAGAGCTCTGAGGCCTCAAACATGGTAAATTACTTCAGTCATTAAAATTTCTTTTTGATTTGTTCTAATTGCATGTTAATTTGTTTACCTATTGCAAACACCCATTCATTTTTTATTTTTAAAAATCAACAGTTAAGAAGGGCTCATGATGAAACTCTTTTTTCAGAATTTTGCTAATTAATTTAGAAATCTAGCTTCTAGAAAATAAGTTTGCATGATATCCATATATATATATCACACCATGCATACACATATGGTTAAAGTAGTTGACACATGTTTGGATTGGGATCATTCAAATAATCATGCGTTTAAGGTTTACAATTGAATGTCTACGTACGTTACAAGCAACCATGCATGTGGGGTATATATATATGCATCCAATTAGCATAAGTTCTTCCATTAATAGGGTTGTAATAATTCTTCTTTTGAATTGGTAATTACAAAAGGTCTTTTTGTCTATTTTCGTAGCTTGTTTTGTTCACCTAAAATGGAAGATTTTGACAACAAATTAGTTGAGTATATAGACGGTATTGCTGCCTTGCACGCCTTGTTTTGACTTCAATTTTCTAACTCCAATAAGTTAAGAAGAAAGGGTCTATAATGCTCACTATACAATACCTACAAGCCACAAGGTCTTGATTTTTATTTTACTTATTAACTAAAATAAAAAGAAATTATTTTATGATTAAGATTTTTATTTTATAGATCTAATCGTATATATATAGATTATGTTACTGCTTGGAACTCCAATAAGTTAATAAGAAAGGGCCTATAATCGATCACTCTATACAAAGTCATGCAAGGCATATGCTATCGCTAGGGTGGTTCTAACTTGTTTAACTGATACCACACTTTTTTATGTTTAAATAATGATTATATTTAGCGTAAGCTTTTGGAATAATTGGTGATGATTTAAATGGTATTAGAGTCGAAGTTCTCAGTTCAAACTTTGTGTCCGTAATTTACTTAGAGAGTGTTTGGTAAACCCCATCACACTTCCCCACACAATTTTTACACTGCACTGTTTACAAATTAAAAAATAAATAAATAAATTATTGATATGAAAAAATGGTATTGAAAAGTGAAAAAATTTGTTTTATAGTGATTTTTTTATTTGAATAATAAATGACGTAATATAAAAAGTGAATAATTTGATTTTTTTTTTTTTTTTTTTTGGAAAAAATTAAGTGAATAGTGTGGGGGAATGTGATGTAATGGGGTGTTGTTTGCCAAACAAATAATTTTTATTTCAATTAAATAGTTTACATGTTAAATCTTATTTATTTAGTGGAAGTTTGGGCTCATACGTAATAAAGGGGAGAGTTAAATAAAAATTCATTTATTAGATTGTATTCTTCTTCTTGGTAAGGTCTTTTTGTCTATTTAATTTCCTAGTTTTCTTCACCTAAAATGGAAGACTTTGTAAAAGATTCCTACGCATGCTCTTACATAGACTTAACACTATTTGGTTACGTATCTATTATAGACGGTATTGTACAAGTATTGCTGCCTTGCACGATACTTCTTTTATATATATATATATATTCAAATTTTCTAAAGATAAAGCACCAGCCATTTTAATTAGGAAAATGTTAGGTGTTTTCCTTGTGTCATTCTTGTCCTAAGTGAAAATTATTTTATAAAAACCATGAGCAATTTTCTTTTTTGTTTTTTTATGAAATAATTTCCACATAAGATCAGGAGAACACGAGAAGAGAATATTTAGCATTCTCATTTCTCAAAAATTAACACCTCGAGTATATAAATAGATTTTTTTAATAATTTGAACTGTAGAATTTTATCATGAATTTGAAATGGGTCATTCCATTGAATTTCTTACCAATTTTGTGGCGATATCAGCTTTTTAGTCGTGTCACATTAAAGTAATAACTTTTTATTATTTAATATTAAAAAATGAGAAATATTAGAGGTTAATAAGTTCTCCATATTTTACACATATTCTCCTACAAATTCAATAGATCAACTATTAAATTTGTAGAGTCCACCATTGACCTATGAAGTCTACATAAGTCGACAAATCTAATTATTGATTTGTAAGATAAGATTAGCCAAATATGAAGAGTCAATGGTAGGCTGGTAGCTCAATCAGCTGTAAACTACGTCTTATGAAACGAAGGTTCTCTCATCCTCTTCTCTTGTGTGAACATGTTAAAAAATAAAATATTGACCCTTAGCATTTCTAAAAAATTAAAAACTATATCTAAAAAAAAAAATTAAAAGGAAAATTAAAGGGAAACCTTTGGGGGTAGATTGATGGCCAACTCCCACCGTTGGGAAACCCCTGGGGACACTTCCATAGCCGGCCACTACCATTGTGGTGGCCAACTGCGGGGGTGCCCTCCAAGGGATTCCCTTTTGTTTTGTTTTGTTTCTTTTAAAAATAAATAAATAAATAAAATTAAAAATATATATTATTTAAATATAATGTGGCAAAACAGTAGATGTGGCAGCAACGGAGAGTGCAAAATTGGTCAAAAATTTAATAGAATGACTCATTTTAAATTTGCAATAAATTTCTGCAGTTAAAAAAAAAATTGAGATATTATTTAATTCACGCTTTTGCTCAGTAATTTATCTTAAATATACCCATTTTCTAATAAGAAAAACGTCTATAATCCTCACTATGCACACAGTATTTCACAAAGTTGACTAATTATCAAGGCTGTTTCTATATATATATATATGAAAAGAAAAAATAAATAATTAAATTAATTATACATACTTGATATATCAACGCTGACAGAATTAATTATGAAAATTCCATCAATATAATTTTAAAATCAACATATGAACAAGTCGTGACGTGACATATATAATTATGCGTTAAGTTAAACACGCATGCATCATACACGAATACATATAGCTTGATTCACGCTGTTCTTTTGGCATAAAAATATATATAATATTATTTCTTTTCTTTATTTTTTAAAAGCTAAAATTATAATAGACATAAAATATATATATATCAAAATATTCCATAACTTTTAGCATATATATATATTGTTAAATTACCACTTATCTTAAAAGATAGGAAGAGATAAATTTAATCACTTAAGTAACATGATAGTAAAGAATACAGATAAAAAGAGAAAATATGGTAAAAAATAGAAGAAGACAGTAAAAGATTTGAGTGAAGTCCACACATAATTAGAAACTTGATAAGATGAATCGTCTTTTTCAATCTATAATTCATCTGTGAGTTCTAGGCCATCCTTCAATAAGATCCGATGAGGAACAAGTTGAGTATCAATCATATGGAACATACCCAAAGTCCCTAGTGAAAAAATTTATAGAAAGAAATGGTTAATGAGTACATTCAAGAGTAGTGAGCACCATGTAAAAACTGTTGAGCAAGTATATGCCCTTAGTAAAGAACACGAAACCTGCCAATTGTTTAGCCCAGAGTCGGTTAGAAAACTCAGAAAGAATGGTCACAACTACATCCATATCGGATTAGTTCAAATTGCATGCAGTAAAACCTTTGATAAGAAAAGGTCTAAACGCCCCAGTATAATGGTCACAACTTGGAATAATTGAGTCAAATCTGTATAATGGTCCGATTCACTTCGACTCTTATCCACATTTGTTAAAAGCTTTAACGTTGATCATACAAACCTCAGGACATCAAGTCTTTGAGCTTCTGCCCCCTCCGTTACAAGATTCAGTAAAATATTTCTCTTCTGTGTTCAAATTGAGCAAGCACAATGCCAATTTCTCAATACTCCTGCATTTTGTTGCCAAATACAAAGTGCCTTGGATTCTTAAATGGCATTATGAAGTCACTGCGGATTTAGTAACCCAGCACTTCTCCATCAAGTGGTGGGATAAATTTATTCATGATAGAATTATCAGTCAAGCCTCATCTTCTAGTAAACAAGTCAAGAAGAAGGGTTCCCAGCCTGATCCTTTCTACCAAGATGCCCAGGATCCGTATGAAGCTTACAACCTGGACAGTGAGTAAAAAAAAAAAAAGTACGGATTTACCCTTCAACACTATTTAATTTTGTGAGTACAAGAAGCCAAGATAGTAATAATGTTTTCCAAGTTACTATTCACTTTACTTTTGACGCATGCCAGACAACATCTGCTGAGCCTAGTCATCCATTTACTTTCAGTGCATACCAGATGACACCTGCTGAGCCTAGTCATCTAGTCAACAATGCATTGATTAGAATCATCCATCTGGGCCCATATAAGAGACTCCAATTCTAGAGATCAAGCAGATTGCACAATACAATCTCCTTGATTTTGTGATCCTTGAAACCATATTTCCTTCTGTAATATTTCCTTTCTGTAAACCTTGGAAACCCACAACCTTTGAAATGATTTCAAAGAGCATGCATCTTCATTAGTCAATAAGTTATTTGTAAGTGTTCATTCTAATTAATCAATGTTTATTTTTGAGTATCAGTTTTCAACATATTTAACTTTTGAATTACTTGTGCTATATACTTTCACGGTTTTTGTTTATTCTAATCATTATTCTGAACATATGTCTTATGTTTTCTATCATTATTAGCAATTTCGTTCCCTGCATGGAGTTTTGTCAAAATGAGATTAAAGATTTACTGAGTAAAGGAATAATTAGAAAAAGCAAGTCCCCTTGGTCATGTTCAGCTTTTTATGTTCAAAAAAATGCGGAATTAAAAAGAGGGACACCAAGACTAGTAATTAATTATAAGCCTCTAAACAAGGTTTTGGAATGGATACGATATCCAATTCCAAACAAAAGAGATTTGATTAACAAATTGAGCCAATCACTATTTTTTTTTTTTCCAAATTGGACATGAATGAGTGGATTTTGGCAAATCAAAATTCATGAAGAAGACAAGTACAAAACTGCATTTATAAGACCTTTTGGTCACTATTAGTGGAATGTTATGCCCCCTTTTCAATGTGGTAAGCTTTTTAACCTTTATATCTTCTTGATGGGACTACAAATGGAAGACCATATTGTTCACAAAAATTACTCATCTCATATTTAGCTGTTTGTTTATCTTTACCAGCTTGTTTACTAATTTTCATGTTAATACACATTTTTAATCCTTCTTTTTGGATGACACTAACTATGTTTCCATATGTGAGACTATCGTAGTCTATGATGGAATTCTCATTACTCGGGACTTGTCTAATCTTTTGGGCAATCAAGTTTGCTGGTAAACCATTAATGAATGTTTCTTTCCAAAATGGCTTATTACTATCTTCTCTCAACATGACTATACATATATATTGAAAAATATCACATTTGGTGTTATATATCTTTCAGTATTTGTTGAATTGCTTCTGCTTAATTCTTTTCTCTAAACATTCATTCTGAGCTTAAGAATGTGAAGTTTTAACATGATGGATGGAAAAAATAAAATAAAAGAAAAAAGAAAAAATATATTAAAAGTAGATAAAGAGAATACACATGTAGGTATGTGTAGATGATTGTGGATTTGTGGTTTTTGGATATAGAAAATGCATAATATAATATTATTGGAGATATTGCTATAACATCGCAAATTAATATATGTAGTATTGCTTGCACGCAATAATCTTGTAATCCAGATTATGAAGCAAATTGTCAAAGATCAGATATCATCACTTCCTCCTCCACCTCCAGTATCAAAGTACACGTGTCCTCCACCACTACTGCTGATAGCACCTTCCATGAGAGCAAATCTCATGTCTTCAGAAGGTTTCCAGTGCCGTTTCCTCTGGTTTATGAACCAATTGTTGATCTGCTTTTGGTCTAATCCTGTTGCCTCTGATAGCTTCATTTTATCCTCATCCTGTACCATCATCATCATCCATTCTTTTATGATTGAAAAAAAGAAAAAAACATTACAAAGTCCAACCAGTTCCTTAAAAGATTTCGAGCAATATGTTTTTGTTTCAAACATCTTCCCACCCAACAAAGAACAAACAAATCTTGGTGCTGTTTTCACTGATCTAATCTTTCCTCCAAAAGAATGGTAACTAGGATACACTCTCACCTTCTAAGATTTTTCCTGGAAACTATTCATTCATCCAATCAGATATTTGGAACAAATCTGACACAGATCCAAACCCCACAGCTAGCTTTGTGATGGTATCAGATATCAGCAAACCAAATAAAGAAAAAATTAAGACTGGGTGCTAGCTTTGTGATGGAACAAAGCTTGCTTGAAATTAAGTTCTTCCACGTATAATTATGGCTTAGATCTTGCATATCAAATAAAGAAAAGAAAATGCTACAAGTTTAATTGAGTTGAGTTGAGTTCTATTCAACTAAAATTATCACCACACGATTAGAGTCTATTGTTTTCAAACAACCTTGTAACTCTAATTTCTGTGATCTTGAAAGTACTTTTCTCCCTGTGTTTGAGATTGGGTTGGGAAGCCTAAAAAATACTTTTAGTATCTAAAAAGTTGTGTAAAACAAAAAACTGATCATTTTTGGTAAAAAAATTCAAAAGCATTTCTTCGACTTTTTTGCTCTAAAAAAACTATGATAAACCACCATTGATCCTAAAAGCCTAAATCAGAGGGAAAAAGTAAATTTCAATCACTTTTAATATTATTCAAACATAAAAGAAGAACACCCATGAGATCATATTGGATTTACCGTAGGATATGGCCATCTGTAATGAGTATTCCACCACTCCATCAATGCTAGTTTTGCTTCCTTTGGTAGCTTTCCTTTCTTTCTTTTCTTTAAAAACTCTTTCATTAAACTGCTAAGATAGCCGCTGTACTTTCGAAGGAGCATTTCTTTCACTTCCTGGTCACCTGGACGGGGGCCAGAAGAGTACTCTTGACTTTCAGGTGCATCTACCTCCCCACAGCTTAATTCCTCTGAAGTCCCAATTGCCTCATCTGAAAGAAAGACAAGTTAAAGGGGGAAGCAAGAAAGTTGTGTACATATATCCACACCTTAACTAGGCTTACCATAAATTAATCACACCGTATACATTTTGATGAGAATTTAAAGTGACTCGAATTTGAAACTATAAATAAATACGCATGGGTGTAGAAAAAAAATACATGGATTACATTAACCAGTAAGGTATACATTTGATTCATCAACGTAACAAATGAACTTCAACAATGTTTTTTTTTTTTTTGGTAAATAATCGAAATATCGTTAAAACGAAATGCGCTACTTAAATATATGGGGAGCATACAAGAGAAACACCCAAGTAGAAGGAGAAAAAAGAACAAAAAAATTATGAAAACTAAGCATCAAAGGAGTTACAAACACAGTTGTCCAACGATAAAGAGTAAAAAAGAAAAAAAGACTAAAGTTCCGCCAACTTCCTCTCACGGTCTTCGAAACTTCTGTTATTTCCTTCTCTCCAATGACACCACAAAAAACAAGAAGACACCATCTTCCACACAGCAGTACTCTTAATGCTACCACCGGTCCACCAACAAGTAAATAAGTCAACTACTCTACTAGGTATCAACTAAGACAGCCTAAACCGACAAAAAAAGGCATTCCATAAGGTGCCAACAACCTCACAATGTAGGTGAAGATGGTCTACAGACTCCCTATTCTTCTTACATATACAACTCCTATCGACCACGATGATATGTTGCTTTTTAAGGTTGTCCATGGTAAAGATCTTACTTAGAGCCACCGACCAAGCAAAAATTTTTGCCGCTCTCAAAGGAACCTTAGCCCGCCAAATACTCTTCCAAGAGAAAGGAGTGTCATCATTACAAGCAAGTACATTGTAGGAGCCAACAATGAACAAGCCTTTTCCGGAAAGGGACCAACCAAGCTTGTCTTCACCATTCAGTCTCACTCTAATTGAATACAACAATTCGAACAAAAGGGCACACACACCTCCTAATCACAAGCAGTTCAAGCAAAGCTTACGTTCCATTGATTAGAGCCGCAAAAAACTCTAAGTGGGCCGCCATTGAAGCATCCTTTCCACAAGCAATTCCCTCTAAGTGAGCCGCCATTGAAGCATCCTTTGCACAAGGAATACCGTATAAATCTGAAAAGGGTTCTTTAAGGGCATTGTCCCCACAACACAAATAACGCCTAGATCTAACCTTGGCACCATCTCCCTCCTCAAACCTAGTATGACTTAAAAAGGTCTCCCAACCCCTCTTAATGTTCTTCTATACCCCCACCCCATATGCCTCAAATAGGCTCATTAGAATACCATCCACCACATGAACTGTCAAATTTAGAGTCCATCGCAACTCTCCACCAAGTCTCTCTCTCATGCACATGATGCCATAACCATTTTTCCAAAGAGTACAATTGAACTTCAACAAGTTCCAAACCCTCAACCCTCCCTCAATGAACAAACCTTGAACCAACTTACCAAGTGAAATTTGAACTCTTCACCTAAGCCGCCTCATAAGAAATTTCGATCATATTTCTCTATGCAATTTGCACCAAACAGGGAGAGGGAAGTGGGACAAGAAATAAAGTAGGAAAATAGGATAGAGTGCTCTTTACAAGGGTAATCCTCCCACCGTTAGACAAGTACTTACTCAAAGTAACTAAATTTTCTAAGTTGATTGTCTCTGTGGCTTTCAATATGTATTCACTAGTTGGTGGGGCTTGGCTCTTCATTAGGTCAAAGATAAATGATATGCATTTGGTAAATGCTTGGTGATGTTCCATTTGAACGCCTATTTTTCTGGCAAGGCAAATTTCATCAAAGCAAATCGGGGAAGAGGCAAATGTGTTGATGTTGCCGGTTTCCCTTTTACCCAAGCAGATACAGCACAATCTAAATACAAACAAAAACATTAAATGTACTCGCTGAGGAAAAAAGAGAAAGGGTTGTCGCTAGAATTCCTTTAGAAAAAGAGGACTCGTCACCCATGCCACTTTCGCTATGGCACTATCATTCTTTTCGAAATGTGTTTTCCACTTGAACGCCAAGCAGCACAGGGTTCCCAGTTGTTGTAAATAGAACTAGATCAACAGCATAATAAATGGTTATTTATTCTTCTGCAGTAATATTGAAAAGAAACTAGCTGAAAATCTGCATGTTAGTTTGACCTAATCAATAATATTCCATTGTTAAGGTAGCATGGATAACCTTTCCTTTCTGAACTTTAGTTGGAAAGAGTCCCAATTAAATTCTAAAGCCAGCTATAACAATTAAAGAAGAGGCTTAAAGAATATTGTCTGAAAAATGTACTAGGGAAACCGAAACCAAAGCCAAGAAAACCACTGCATGTCTGATACAAAATATTATTTGGAACTTTGGGAGTACGGAGCAAGTGTTACGACTAATTACGCAAAACAATCACCTTAGATACTATTTTTGGGTTCAAATAAATGTCATTGAGTACTAAGGTAGAGCATAGAGGAAATGTTTCAATACAAGACTCGGAGGCTAATAAGCTAAAACTAATTGAGTAAGCTCAAGGGGTTTTGAACCGCTTCATAAATGGAAGATTCATCATGGTGCAGCCCACCACCTTGCGAAGAAAGTGTTAACTATTAGCGAGGAATAGGGTCTTATAGAGGAAGTTCCCTAATATATTTATAATATTATCATTGTAGAGCGTTCTGCTTAATATGTTTTTCTAATAATAGATTCCCTTGATTTATCTCAAAAAAAAAGAAAAAAATCAAGTAGATTAATCATAATGGGCACCATTGTGATCTACTGATCTACATATTCATGTATAAGGCACGGTTTCTTAAAAAATAAATTAAAAATTAAAAATAAAATAAAATAAATAAAAAGTAATTAACAAAATAACATCAAGTAGATTAATCATAATGGGCACCATTGTGATCTACATATTCATGTATATGGTAAGGTTTCTTTAAAAAAAAATTCAGGTATGGTATTGATGGGGAATGATTTATTAATATTTTATTTTATTTTTCTAGTGTCAATGTTATTAAGTGCTGCACTCGATTATTTAGGGTAATTCAATAACGGGTAAGTCCATAAAATTACATTAGGTAAGTTAATAAATGAGATTAAGTGTTGGCAAACTACTGCTCCTTTGAGGGTTTTTTTGTTTTATTAGATAGATATCTCCAGCAAATGTGAGAGAGCCTGGACCTACCTATTTGGATAAGTGGCTAGATAGCCCAAAATTTATTTAGGCAACTGGATCTCATATAGGCTCTCTCACAATTGTTGTCCATATTACTAGCAATTTGAACAAAAATTGTTAGAGATCCTATTTAGTATTTTTGTTTGATCAGCGGCCCTAGAAAAGAGGAAGCTACATGTCATTGTAGTCGATAGGTGTTTTATATGTAAGAGGAAAGGGCAATCTCTAAATCATCTTCTTTTCTATTGTGAGGTTGCTAATAACTTATGAAATACAATCGCTTCGGCTATCTTGGGTTATATGTAGAGGTGTAGTCGACTTGTTTTCTTGTTGGTGGTCTGTTGGTAGCTATCAAAGTACTGTTGTATGGAAGATGGTGCCCAATAGTCTCTTGTGGTGCTTTCGAAGGGAAAGAAATGAGAGACGTTATGAGGCCCGAGAGGACATTAAAAAAGCTTAAGTTTTTTTTTTTTTCCTTTAATACTCTTTATCTTTGGACGTATGTAGTTGTATTTCCTTTAGTGCTTAGTTACCATGATTTCCATGTTCTTTTTCTCGTTCTGGCCAAGTGTTTTTCTTGTATACTCTGTGTATCTGGGTGCGTTTTACACTTTTAATGATATTTCAATCACTTATTAAAAAAAAAAAAAGATTAAATGGGTGTTGCTAAAGGGTTTAGTGGGAATCTATTCAAGCATGTTTTGTACTCCAATGAAAAACAACTTTTGAAGAATTAAAATTTGGTGATGGGGAATGAGTTATTATTGTTTTATTTTTTAAGAGTCAATGGTATTATGTATTGCCCTAGAGTATTTAGAGAAGTTCAATAATGGGCATTTCCATGTTAAGTAAGTCAATAAAATTATGTCAATTAGATCAATAAAACCACGCGAGATAAGTTAATAAATGACCGTTGCCCTAGGGTTTAGTCGGAGTCTATAAGCATGTTTATACTCCAATGAAGACAAACTTTGATGAATTAAAATTATGAGGTGATTTTCTCTCTCCTCTTTCTCTTCTCTTCTCCCCTCTTCTCTTACTTCTCTTCTCTCTTTCCCAACTTGTATCTTTCTAGCTTCTTCTTTCTCTTTTTTCTCTCTCTTCTTTAGCTTCTTTCTCCTCCCTTTGCCCTAATTTCAATATATTGTCCCTCATCAGGTATGTTTGATTTGGAGGGAAAAGGACCAGCAGCAGTAAAATAGGAGAACAGAAGAAATAGACCCATTAATATGATCACAAAACAGACGGATCCTATAAAATGGAAATAGCAAAATCAACCAAACATCTGCCTTTGCAAGGTTTTCAAGGTATTGTGAAAAGTGTAAACATGTGGTTACACGCTATCAAGTTCTTCACATTATTGTGACAAACAAAGCAACAGTAGTGCCTATTTTAGGTTTCCCATGTTCTCTGTCAAATCAACAAGAAAGGCCATTTATTTAATGAATAAATGGTACCAAAAGCTTGGCCTCATTAGACTCTCCACTATTCATGTAATTTTTTCAAGTAGAAAGCAACATATTTTATAACTCTTAGAATACTTTTAGGTGCAACCGTGGAAGTCAAGAAAAAGAAAAACTATACCAGAGCGATAATCCAAGGTTTCTTTGCAGAGGCTACTCAGCTGTGATTCAATGCCACTCAAGAATATGGTCGCTTCATCGAACGGCTTGGATAGCTCCTCCTTGAATCGATGTAGAGCCTCACAATATGATTCCTTCAAAAACAACAGTGAACAGTAGTAGAAGATAAAATATCTTGAGAAACAGTAACCAGATCCAAAGTTTTATTTTTCCTAATATTTCTTGGCAGGCAAAGAACATTATTAAATATTAAAGAAAGAAAATTAATAAAAAGTGAATGGCTTGCTTTAAACATGCAGTACTACCATGAATTCATCAAGTTCCGGATTAGCTTCTATCTTACTGCAACTGCTTAATACGTGGTTTTCTCTGCCGATTTCTTCAAGAAGAGAAGCCATTTCTGGGGGAGCTCCAACCTTTTAAGCCCACCAAATTCAGTCAAAAACACCACAAGGATTAGTACTAGTTGGAGATTCACTTATTCTCTTGTCTCTTTGAGCAATAATAAAACCAAATTTTGTTTTTGGAAAAAAAAAAAAAAAGGTTAAAATATTTTTTTAAAAAAAAAAAACCATATTATGGAATAAAAAAAGGTCACCTTTTGGCATTGTATGTGAGCAGAAACCAAATTTGGAAAAAGAGGGTGATTAGCAATCTGGGTCTTGATCAGATCCGTGATCTCAGCAGCTTGGAATTGGAGCATGTTATCCATAGGGGCATGATGATGAAACCCAGCTGAAGTAGTAGCACAAATGTTATCTGAGCAAGATATTGCAGGATTCAGACTGTAAAACTCTTCCATATCGCTGGAATTCAACTCCCAAAGAGTATCAGAGCCAAATGCATTGTGGTTTAAGCAGAGGTGAGGTTGATCAGCAAGAGAGAGAGAGAGAGAGAGTTTGATGATCACCTTCTTACACTTTCTTTTCCAAAAAAAAAAACACAGCCCTAGAAAGAGAAAACAGAGAGACAGCTGAATACCAGTGTAGATGTGAGTTACAGAGAAAAAGAGGTGAGGAAGGAGGAGAGAAACACACTACTTATTACTGTGGCTTTGGGGGGAGAGAGAGAGAGAGAGAGGGAGACTTTGGAAAGAGTGTAATTAGACTGAAACAGTAAGAGAGGTTTGACGAGGTGATGGGGGGGGTGAGGAGTAGCCCGTATTTATAGAGATCATCTATCTGTTTAACTCTGACATGACATTCTGCTAGCTTTCGAGCAGTCATTGGTTGGGGTGCAGAAACTGTGGGTCCCAGAAAACAATATAGGTGGACCCCCACCTCTTTCATCCATCCTCCACCTTATCCTGTCTCTTTCACTCTCTTGAGTCTTGGCTTCCTTTTGAGTTTTTAGTTTCTCTCCTTTTCTGTCTCTCTCAATATGCCATGTTCCTGGAAGATAAAGCACAGAGAGAGAGAGAGAGAGAGAGAGAGAGAGAGAAATCTGAAGGAAATCTACCGTGTTAGATTTTTAATGACAGACCAGGACCATGCACTGTAGTAAATACTTACGTTAAGGATCACGCCTCCATTTGTTATTATTTTTTTAAAATATATATTGTTTTTAATTGTTAAGTTTTATATTAATGGGTATGTTTTTGGAGAAAAATCGGACTGAACTTTGTAAAATCTCAAAAAAAATTTCTCAAAATTAATCATAATATTTTTATTTTTTTATATCACGTCAATCACTTTTTATCACTTTTCAAATAAAAAAATCACTACAAAACAAAAAATTTTACTTTTCTATACAAAATATTCTTACTTTTTTCCTCACATCAATCAAATCTGTTACAGTATTAGTCAACTTCCTCCAGTCCAGTCCATTGTCAAACACAGCCAATTGTGTTGGAATTATTGGCTTTAGAAAACATAAGTAGATCACCGAGCGGAACGGAGTATTTTGGATATTTTGAAAATTTTTAAAATACATCTACACATTTAGGGTTTTCTTTCATATATATTATGTTGTACTTTATATTTATGTCTCGATTTTTTATTAATTATTTATTTCTTTTTAATTTTATATTATTCATCATTGTTATACATGGTAACAACATATTATTTAACAAATTTATTAGTGTTTAAACTTATTATAAATTTAGGTTTAGAATTTAGAGTTTAAAGCCGACGTTTCAAAACTTAGTTCAAATTAAACAACATGAAAGGCACTTCAAGACAAATTTTCAAGATACTTCATGTTGTTCAAACCCAAATTTCAAGACATTAATTTTGGAGTTGTTCAAACTAAGACGGGTAAGACCTCAAGACATTGATTTTGAAGTTTTAGAAAGGTTTGATCGCAAGTACAATCGCATTAAGTTTGGACAAAGTTAAATTACAAGACTCGCATAACATTCTTATCGGATAACTTTCGATTGAGATGATCATCAAGTTAGATGAGATGCTCATTGTATCCTAATTGAACATTGCTATGCGAAAATTGTGAAATCTTAACTCACGTTCAGACAAAATAGGTTTCATTCAAGCCAGATTGCGACCTACTGTTTTAAACCTTAGCTGACTTTGCCTAAAAAACTTTAGTTTTATCCTTGACTATAAAAGGTTCATAATAAGTCATGACTTTCATAACCTGGAGAGGCTATTTTTCTTTGTTCTTAGAGAAGTTCCTAATTAAACACTTTTGAATCTTAAACAATTTATTCATTCTCTTTGATTTTTTATTTTTTTTCAAACCATAAAATAGCTTATAACCACCAAAGTTTTGAATCAAGCAAACAAGGTTCATTTGTGAAGGTAATCAGTTTAAAAAAATAAAAATAAAATAAATAAAATAAAAAATTGGTGAGGTTTCATCAAACGACACATAAAACATAGTCAGTATTAAAAAAATAAAATAAAATAAAATACAAACAAACAAAGAATTAGTTAACTGTTGCCCAATAGTTGGAGAAAATTCAACGAAATTTCTGTTAATTTGTTTATATTGTGTAAAATTCTCCAAGCAAAGTCAAGGTGGCGATGAAACCCAGGTATTGAATGAAGGTGTAAATTAACGAAAGGCATAAGCAAGTTCCATGTGAGACATCGCCCATAGAGCTTTTCTGGCTTTTTCAGTACTCCCAAGTCTCAATCCCATACAGTTGGCGCCATAATGCTGTAAATGCATGCATGACCCCTCATGTCTCTTCTTTTTTTTTTATTTTTTTTTTTAGGTTTCAATATTTGAGTGATGTTATAAGTACATTCATTTTCATATTCATTGACTTTTAACATTATTATTGAACTTATAATCAATTATTATTAAATTTTAATTTAATAATAAATTTTAATTTAATAATAAATTTTAAAATTAATGTCAAAAAGTATGAGAGTAAAAGCGTATATGTGTATCACTTTGCTCGTAATAGTTTAGTTGAGGTCATATCCAATTGTTAGATGTATTAGTAGGAGAACTTAGATATTTATAAGCTACTATATATCCTTCTTATTCTTTCCTAATATGATTAGAGTAATGTTACGCGCACTCTCTATACCTATATGTGACTTTTAAAATCATCGTTCGATTAAAATCCAATAAAAATCCTTTACAAATTTAATGATGGTTCTAAAAGTCACATATGGGTACAGAGAAGTAGAAGTATATGTAGCATTACTCATGTAACTAAACAATTACAAGTTTATTGACATGCTATAAATAATTATAATGTGCAATAGACAATTTAATTATTAGAGAAATTTAAATTCTTGACTAACTTATTTACATTTGTTGTACACGCACTTGTGAGATTTATGTCACACATTAAAAAGTATAAATAAAAATAGTACTTAATATACATAAGTGCACTAAAGCCCATTAGTTTAGGCTTTTAGGTTAAAAGTGGTGTCCTAGTATGTGATATGTATATTAATTTACTCTTATTTTCAAGTAAAAATTTACTCTTATTTAACTCTTTTGGTGACAAAAAATTAACCCTTTTTTTTTTCTTTTGTCTTTAAAGTTGTGGAACCCTAAATTAATCAACCCAAGAAGAAGAAAGTGAATGAGAAAGGAAATGGTTAGAAGGCGTGTGAATCATATAATGATGCATTAGAAGGCATATTAGGGTGTAAATGTCATAATTGACTGATAAACAAATTGCATCTGGTCCTCCACACTCTCCTCATTATTACTTGTTGACCATTAAAACTCCTGAAGTTACGGAGAAACCAAAACTGTATATATAGATTAATGCTTTAACTAAGTCTCCTGCATGGGGCAATATTTCCCTATTTATTTCCTTCACAAAGAAATATATATATATATATATTCTTTTCTTTTCTTTTTCATCAAGTAGTGTTGTCTTTTAATAACAATATGAAATCTTAGGTAATTGATTTTCTTTTTTCTTAATCGATGAATGACTTGATGGTGCTCCCTACCTACCTACCCAAATGAGAACTTTTTCTCTCAATAGTTTAGACACAACTCATCTCTAATCACCTCCCTAGCTAGGTTGGCTTCAACTAATAACCACTATAGCTCGGTAAAAAGTTGTGATGTTTGACGATTAACTATAAGATATGCGTATTTCTTGCAAGATTTTGGGGGTTTTATTCTCCTCGTGCTTTTTTGGTGTCATCTTGTTATGGTGACTTTTGCTTTTTCTTTTGCCGGCATTTGTTTGGTTGTTGCGTCCGTTGATTGCTAATGTACGTTCGAAATGGGTTTTTTCTTCCCGAATCCCTTGGCTTTACTTTAATAACTGTCTTGTGCGACTCTTTTGAAAGAGTTGAGTCATTTAATTATGTCCTATTTTTCTACTTTTTTATTGTATTTTTTGCCCTTTTTTTTTTTGTTTTGGGTTTATTGTTGAGAAGAACTTTCAAGGCAAATCTTTGACTCCAAAAAAAAAAAAAAAGGTGTTCTTTTGAACGGCCAAGTTGATTTCGTTTAATTGGATGATAAACTTTGGTGTTATATTTATTGTAGTTGTTGATTGATGAAAAAGGAGCAAAGGGACATATATGGATATTGATGATTGTTTTTATGATAGATTAATGCTGCTGAAAGTATATGGATGGGGAGCGATGATGATTAGTTTTGTATATAGTGCATGTTGGACTGTTGGAGATCAAAGAAGGCAACGATAGCTACCCACCCTTTTAGCTTATCATTAGATGCCTCTTTTATTAAGACAGAAATGTGATTTAATCATTCAAGTCAATTGATACCACTATGCATCAACAGCTTAATTACTACTTTATATATATATATATATATATTTATGGGGCATAGCCTTGTGACAAACAATATATGCATGATATCATCTATCAAATGTGTGTTTCTTATTGATTTGCTTGTCTACATGTTGGCTGGTGAAAGTAACCCCACGCTTATTTAGGATGTTTTCTCTATTCAAACACGAATTGAAATTAAGCAAACAAAGAGGATCACGGGGGATCATTTAACAAATCACAAAAAAACAATACTGGGCCTAAAAAGCCTTTGTGTTTTTTCCAAGAAGAAAAAAGGGGTAGGCCATACTCTTTGTTAATTTTGACTAAATTGTTTCATGTTTGAGTGGTAATGCAATATTCCACGTTTAGTTCCAAATAACCTCCTTTATGGATAAGAATGCATTAATAGTCATCTTGAGCATTTCACTAACTTTCAAGTTTACATTTTTTAATGTTTATTCAGTAGGAAAATCACCATTAAATTTTGAATGAATTATTATTAAATTTTGGATATTTAATGGCAATTTTCGCTAGCATATTAAAAAATAAGCATTTGAAAATATAAATTAAGGAGCTTGTATAACGTTCCTCATTAAAAACGAGATAAACACTTAATTATTTGCCTATGCACCTCCTCTGGCACCATCTTGGCAACAACATTATACAAGTCAACTTGGCTCTGCGATTTTTCGCATGTTAAAAATGTGTTTTTAAATAAAATCCAAACCGTGAGTATTTTAAAAATGTGTGAGTATTTTTTGCAAATTTCGTTAAATCCAAACCCAACTCCTGAAAGTTTAATATCTTAAATTGAGTATAATTGTAAAAGTAATAATCGGGAGATTAAAAAAAAAAAAAAAAAAAAGGTTGATGAATAGAACACTAGAGAAGGAGAGTTGATGGTGGCCAGCCACAGAAGATTGAATGAATTGAATGGTGTAAAGAGTACAGACATGGAGAGGATGCTACGGCGGGTGATGATCGAGTAAATAATAAGACAAAGGCATTGATAAAAGACCGCCCAAAAAACAGAACATGGATAATGCATTGCCCGCATTTAATGGATCAAGAAACAGACCCACTTCACCACCACCCCAACCAGAGCGGACCAGACCTGACCAGTGTTTGACCAGACAGTACTACAGCCAGCAGGCCAGGAGAGGTTGGCAGCCCCCCACGAGCATGCTGACACTGAACAGTACATTACTATGGTTACTTAAGGAAGACCAGAAGCTTTTGCCTTATAATTGAATATCATTATCATATTCATATATAATGGTGGCTTTTTGCACGTGCACCTGTTTTTCTGAGATTTTTATTTTTTTTTAATTTTTTTTTTAAAGGAAAGATAAGAATTTTGGTAAAATTTAAGGTTCAAAACATTTATTATGTCATCAGCATGGAAGTTTATTTTTTGACGGGCTAAGTTTTTGTACTTTTTGGTTATGCTGGAAACTCAAGAAGAGAAGCTCGGTTGGAATATCGATAGGTTTTTAGGTGTCCGAACGAGCATGTTACAAGTAGAAGATTAAAAATATGAACAGACTATCGGTTGGAATATCGATAGTCTGTTCACATATGGTTTGAATGAGCTACTTCAAAATATAAAAAGATTAAAGAAGATTTCTCGAAGCACTTAGTTGAAGACTTGGTCTAATATTTGTTTGAACGAGCATGTTTCATTAAACCAAAGAGTAAAGCTCAAAATAGTTCGGATGTTTCAGAATGGATCGGTTGGAGCTCATTCAAAATAGTAAAGCTCAAAATGACAATCAAAAAGCTCAGGCGGAAGATCGTAATTAAGCCGAGGGGCTCGATTGGAAACTCGGTTGGATTGTGTCCTAATGCCTCCAACGAGGAATCCTTGGGACCCTAGCCATGTCTAGACAAGCCTACTTACTCTTCCGAAGGCCAACTTCAAAATTTGCTTTTTTAGTGTTTAAAATAATGAGAGTTAATGGTAAATGGCTAAATGCCATGCACGAGGGGCTGCATCAGTTTACAATAAATGGTATTTGGTACCTTAACCTAAGGATCACTATAGGCTCTGTTTGCCAAGAGACCGGACTGGAGTATAAGTGGACTGGCACGGTAGATAATGTGATGGTTGGTAGGCGCATCAGTGACTTACATCTTTCCAGGCGTAGCACTTAAAAAAATTGACTTAACCCAACCCTCTTTAATTCATAACTACAACAAACCAACCCCATTCACACGTTAACTAACCCACCCCCAACCTAAAAAAATTGCCTAGTCAGACCAACCCAACCCAACCCAACCACACCCCTCACCGGTTTACACATTAACTAACCCCACCCCCAACCTAAACCCTTCGACTGAAAACGCTGCTTCACCCCCCATCAAAATGCAGCTTCTTCTCCCGTCAAACGCAGATAGATCTTCATCTTAGATCTCGGCAAAAAATTTTGCAAACTCCCTCCTACATCGGCAAGTGCAGAGTGTCCCATTTCCAAACCTTTGTGTCGCCGGTGAGTTTTTAATGGGAGAAGAAGCTGCGTTTTGATGAGGGATGAAGCAACATTTTCAATCGAAGGGTTTAGGTTGGGGGTGGGGTTAGTTAATGTGTAAACCGGTGAGGGGTGTGGTTGGGTTGGTCTGACTAGGCAATTTTTTTAGGTTGGGGGTGGGTTAGTTAACGTGTGAATGGGGTTGGTTTGTTGTGGTTATGAATTAAAGAGAGTTGGGTTAAGTCAATTTTTTTAAGTCACTATTGCGCCTGGGAAGATGTAAGTCACTGATGCGCCTGCCAACCATCACATTATCTACAGTGCCAGTCCACTTATACTCCAGCCCGGTCTCTTGGCAAACAAAGCATATGTTATCGGTACCAAATGGATATTCAAGAACAAATTTGATGAAAATGGCATCATTGTGAAAAACAAGGCAAGACCGATAGTTCAAGGGTATACTTAAAAGTCGAGGGTGTAGATTTTGATGAGACTTTTTCTTCTGTGGCCCAGCTCGAGTCAATCAGAATCTTCTTGTTGATTGCTTGCTGCATAGGGTTCAAGTTATAGCAAATGGATGTCAATAGGGTATGGGCAAAAAAGGAAAGAGATATGATGAGAATATGAAAGATAAGAAAAAAACATGATTGTTAATTAAGCTCATGGTTTAAGATATATCATTATTGGTAAATGCTTGGTACTCTCATAGTGTTCTCCTAGTATCTTCCTAATCCTAGGTTTATATTATTTTCTAAAAACAAAGTGAGAGAAATAAGATAAGTTTATTTTTTGCTTTTTTATAAAATAATATTCACCTAGGACTAGGAAAATACCAAGAGAACACTGAAAAAGTAATTAGCATTCCTCTATTATTAAACCCATGCATTATAAATTAAGTTGCATCCTTCTAAAGACATAACAAAATGAACATCATGGCTATAAGTGTTTTATCTACATATGTAAAACTTGAGCCCACCTCATGAATTACTTATCGTGACATTCATTTACTTACTATACCAAGTTATATGTATAGAGAGAGAGAGAGCATTTTAAACGAATCAAAGAATAATTTTAAAAGTTTTTCTTGTATCCCTAAAAAAATGAAGTGACTTTTAAAATCACCATTTAATTAAAATTCAATATCAATCAATCACGAGCTTCATAGTGATTTTAAAAGCCACATCATTCCCAAGAGGTAGCTCAATCAATTGTAAATCACGTCTCATAAAGCAGAGATATCTAGTTCAAATCCACATTTCCCCTTCTCTTGTGTGGACATGTAAAAAAAAAAAGCAACATCATTCTTAAAGAGACAAAACTTATATTAGAAGCCATCGAACCGATAACTCTATCCAACTGGCAGACCTGGCCTAAAGATTAAAGATTGCATGGACAGAATATTTGAAGGCCTGACTCTCTCAGCCCACTGCAAGCTTGAAGCCCGAATCATGGTTCCACCTCCCTCCCTAACTACTTTTAACTTCAATTTTGTTCTTCAGGCTTGGATCAATATAGATTTTTTTGTTCTTTTTTTTTTTTTTGGAAGCATTATATTGGAAGAAAACTTCCTACCCCTGTGATCCTACTTCCATTCGTAATTTTGCTACTGTATTTTTTGAGTATTTGTTAATGTAGCAATTCACATATAGTTGATCAACTATGTCCCAACTTATTTAATTAAACGAGTCAAAACCCTTCAACCCTATCCAATTAGTTTTATGTTGGACTTGTGTCATGTTTGGCAGGCCACGTCAATCGTTACCAATCCTAAAAGTCACTTATTGAGCTAAAATTGAGGTATAAGACTAAATAAGTCAACCTTAATTTGCTAATTTTATGTTGATGTCACCTGAGATTTCCAGGTCAGGTATAAAAAATTGGCAGTATTTGCCTAGGAAAAAAATTAGTACACAGATAACACGTTCCATACAAGGATATATGTATATTTTGTCTTTCCAGAGCTGGAGCATACAAGGATTAACAAACTGGCATGAAAGCCCCGGAATAATCTTGAAGTTTGAATTAAAGGTTAAGCTACTAATTCTAGACACTGCCTAAGACTTTACAGATAGGTAAGCACCAAACAGACAGAATGTGGCTTCTCCTAACATCCAGCTGCCCTGAGGAAGTTGTCAAAGGGGCTAGCAGGAGGTAGCCTCATTGCCAACCATGGGTCATGTGGCAACACACCTACCTGAGCAGGACCATTGCTACTTGTTATCTACATGAACAGAATAGTTAATAGTGAGAATAGTTAATAGTGAGAAACATCATTGACAAAATGTACAAGAAAGTGTAGTAACAAAGTTTAAATGATTGATAATAAGTTACTTTAGGAGGAATTTGGTAGTTGGAGAATACTTTAGAAGTCAATAAATACTGTTGCAACTAATAATTCATTATGATTTCCTTGTGGAAAGTGGGAAATATGGGAAGGTAATTGCTATATTGATTAAAGGCTGACCTTTTCGAGTGCCAAGTGTCCATCTGCAGCAAAT
Organism: Carpinus fangiana; assembly: GCA_006937295.1. Classification (NCBI taxonomy): domain Eukaryota; kingdom Viridiplantae; phylum Streptophyta; class Magnoliopsida; order Fagales; family Betulaceae; genus Carpinus; species Carpinus fangiana. The sequence goes on from CM017322.1 coordinate 38,059,046, forward strand.
GCCGGGAGCGATTTGTCCAGTGCCCTACTTTGGTGCTGTTCATGGGCCAACCAATTGGAGAGTCTCTTCCTTGTGCCTGTGCCAAGGGCTTCACACTGGCTAGCCATGGTGTTGTATGGGAGGGGTGAAGTAGTCACAGATGTTCCTGCCACTTGCCCCGCTACCTCAAGTGCCTGAAACACCATACTTTAGTACACAAATATTTTGCATGTATAGGTAATAGATTAGGTGTAATGCACATGGATTACTAAACTGTGCATATAGTGTTTCTGACCAATAACAACCATTTGAACTATTCAAAAACCTAAAATATTGGAACCATATATATAGGGTAGTTCGATATTCTTATCTAATTGACAAAGGCACATTTAACAAGGAAGGTGCTTTACAACTGGAAAAATAGTCGCCCAATATAGTATTTTAGCAGCCAGGATAGTGATGTTTACAAAAATGTTCACTACACCGCTGTAGGATAATACAGATTAACAAACAATTTGAGTCTTCATTACGAGATCACTCCTTTTGTTTTTTCAGATTATACCCATCTTGGAAAAATTCTCACGGGACTTCAGAAGCTAACATTATCTTGTTTCACCATTTTCATATATATAGGCTCGTGCTTGCTACACACGGGAGAGAGAGAATTTACCGATTCCAGAAGCTGCCCAATGCTGATAACATGGGGCATAGATGGAGAAGAATGCATTTTGGGTACGAAGCGAGAGAGATCAGCAACAGATGCTTCACTTATTGCATCATCCGCAACTAGTGAATTCATTGGAAAATCCTACAACATTAGCAACAAGGATGAGCTATTTTCTAAATAATTTCACCTTTTTGCCATTTACATGGCATTTACACAAGACCACCCCCACCCAACGATACCCATCATTTTTCTCCTACTTAAAGATAGTTGCCAGAAAGCAATGACCATCATCATGCAAGGTCATTAAAAAAAAAATGATGACAAAGAGCATACCCCATCAAAGGACAGTGATTTCTGGGAATGGGAAACCATTTGGTTGTGATCAAATTCAAGTATGGATTGTGGACCAAACATGAATGCATCGGGTGTGAATGATTCTGACAGTTGCTTAGTCAGGTCATCTGCCTCCAGCTTAACAAGCAAAAACAGACAAATCAGAGAGAGAGACGGGCAAAAGAAGCTCCAGTCCATTGAAAAAATACCGTACCTCAGTAACGCTAGACAGACTCTGAACTAAAATGTCCATTATAATATTAGCAGATTCATATATCTTGTTCCGTAACTCAAAGAGCAATGATGTAGCAAGTTGATTATCAGTAACAGATCCATATTCTCTGATATCCGCCTGAGGCTTCACATATACTTGAAGATCAACACTAATACCTAGATACGGATCAACCTGAAAATGCAGAAGACAAATTTTTAATAACTTGTGAGTATCAGACTCTAACCTAACCTCCCCCAACCCACACACACACACACCAAACAGAACTCACATCATATGGAACTAATGTCTTGAGCAAATCATTCAGATCAGGAATGTGATATATTTTAGCAGCAAACATCAACATGCCTGTTGATAAAACAAAGATAGATCTTTGACATGCTGGAGGCAAGATCCCTGCCAAACAAGAAACACAAGTCAATTGAGTATTTTAACATTCTCCAAAATTTAAAGACTATTTATGAAATTCTATTCTCATACCATTGTTAGGGTCAAGGGAAATATTCCTGAGAGACAAGGGAAGCTGAAAGAATCGGACCACAAGGTTGTCATTCATGTTCTGCGGCATAGTAAGTTTTAAGATATCGTAAGCGACAAAACTAAAGTCAGCAAGCCAAGGCCATCATTCAACATAAGGCTAGTGTGGTCTCTCTAGCAGGCCGGAAATATATGAAAATAAGAAGCTAGAGAAATAATAGGTCAGAAAAATGAGAAAAAATTGAGAAAGTAGGTACTGTGTTTATGTATGAAATTTCACCTTTAAACCTGAAGAAATAAGTGTCAAAACGAAAGAATGACCTATTGCTTCAATATTTGAAGGTAAATTATCTGGAAGACTAGCTTGCATCCAAAATGCAGACAGCAACAGCGCTATTTGATCCTCATTAAACTTCATAATATGTGGTTCCTGGGCAATTATAGACAGGGTTTTATATGGATTTTGGTAAAATGAATAAGAACAACAACAGCAAACAAAAATAAACATTAATGGGATGAAAATTCTGCTTACCGCCTCAGACAAGCTCGTTGACCCAGCAGTCCTGTCAATAATAGAGCTAAATTTGTAAAAATTAGGGGAATTCTTGCGAGCACGCCCCTGTTTCCAGTCTTCTTCTACAATGTCCCTTTCTTTAAAATCATCATGAACATTATTCCCATGCTTTTCTACCTTGGTGCCATCTTTTTCTCTCCGGAGCTTTTCAAGTAGAGCTGTAACTGATGCAGATGCAGTATTTGAGTGCCATCTTCTTTGTTGGTGTAGAAAACCACTTCTCAAAGAAGCAACTTCATGACGGGGATGATTAGAACTTGGAATTAGAAGCGCAGAAAATATCTGATGTGCTCCAACTCGTGCTTCAACATCCGGGTGTAACATCACTTTCAACAGTTGGATAAGAAGGGCTTCTGGAAAGACCTGCATGAAAAAGTTAAAAATTGTTTAACAGGGTTGCCTGTATGCAGCAACGTACTTCAGTACAAAATTATAATAGTCTTCATTCTCACACTTTCTGGATAATGTAGCTTTCTAACACCTTCAACCATGTAACATACTAGAATTAGAATCTTCAGACAAGTTAAACAAGGATTATTTTGAAAGCATAAAGGGCTATTATTTTGTGGAACTTATCCAATGACTATCTCCTCAAATTATTTATCTAAAGTACAAGATTTAAAGTATGTCATCAGCAATTAGTCAACTGGACTTGTCTGCAAAAATGTCCACAATCTTAACCAACAATACCCAATGAGAGTACTTTCAAAGGAAAAAAATATGATACAAGGAAGCAACATACAAAAAACTCTGGAAAGGATACTAAATTATATCGAATTCTTCTCACCTGTTGAGAACGTGAAGAGGCTGATGCCACTGAGATCATATGAGCAAGAATCATCAACGATCCAATGGTTGCCCTGGCAACAACTCCAGATGGAAACCTCTCCAGCGTGACTGCCATCAGGTCAAAAAGTGGTCGTGCATCGGCAATCTACAAAAGAACAGAAACTCATTTAAACTGGAAGCACAGTAGGAAGCACCAACTATATATAACAAGTATCAAACTCACCCCTTTTGCAGTTTCAAGTAAACAATCTTCGATTGAATTCTGCAGTAAAATATTTGAGTTTGACTCTTGCTCGCCAACAGATTCAACTGTGGCTTGAAGACTTTTCCTCAGATGCCTGCATAGGTCGCAAACAAATCCAATTTCTGCTAGCACAACTCCTGATCTAATTTGCCTAGCTAAAGCAGTAGCAACTTGAATGACTTTAGACTTGAGTTGGGGATCATGTGCAACATTTTTGTGATCCAGATGACGTATTAAGGAAGCTAAAATCAGCTGCTGATTCCCTGGTATAAAAGTAAAAATTAGCAAAATATCTACACAGGAGGGGTTAAAGCGTATGGATATAGGCACTGCACAACTAATTAATACTTTTGGCACCCTACTCTTTGGAAGAGGGAGGGAGGGAGAGAGAGAAATAAGAAATCTGCAAAACGCTACTGACGTGAAATTCAAACATCCACACAACATAAATAGCACACAAGGAAGAAGTTGAAGGGAGATCAAGATACCAGAACTCTCCATTAAGTACGACATATCAGACAAAACCATCATAGCCAAGCCCTGCCGAGGAATCCAATGCCGTCCCAAATCAAAATAAACAAACATTGGATCTAGTACCCTGCGCATTGTTGAGCTCTCCTTGGCTAATTCAGCCATTCTTTGGATACAAATTTGTGCCCATACTTTAGGAGTCTCGATCTCTTCTCTATAACAAAGGAAAGAGAGTAGTCAGAGGGAAATAAATAACAAGTTATCAAAGTGCATTAACATGACTAGCAAATTCAAAGATAGCATCTAAAAAGATCTCCTTCAAAGGCTTCTGAACAACCAATACCTTGTCAAAAGAGAAGGATCCTTCCTTTCTGGTCGTGGCCTCATGATCATGCGATTAGGGCTAGTATCACAACTTGCAACTGCACCACCTCTGCCTTCGCATCTAATTACTTCATCCACCCAATTATGATGCGGCTCCCCCCCCTCAACATCACCTTCATTATGAGCATCAGGCTCGTAGTTATCTAAAGTGCCATGTACAATCTGCAGCATGGACATATCAATAAAACTAAAGCTAACCCCAGAATTGCAAGCACTGACATGAATGATCAAGTTAGACATAAATAAATGTGGATGTGAAAACAAGGGAAAAATAAAGATTGCAGAATACAGTACTAGAGCAATTCCCTCATAACTTGGCCAAAAACAAGAGACTTGTATCAATAACAGTGGACTATATGCACTTTATTTCATAGACTTCTAAAACTGTCAAAAAGACAGGAGAGTTTCCGCTCAATAGTCGCAACATCAAGTCATCATCCAAATAAATAACCCAAGTGAAGAACATTGCAAAAAAAAAAAAGGTGAAATCGCAGCTCAGTTAGCTATTGATTGTTGATTGGTTTCACATGATTCTCAATTGACCAATTGGCCTTCATTATTAGTAGGTGACAGCAGACGGAATTCAATCTAGGCTCTACTATCAACAGCACAATCCCACTGAAAAATAAATTAAAAAGCATAGGAAAATGACAAAAAATAATTTCCCATTCCCCACACATTTGAAAGCTCTTTACAATTTCAGTTGATTTTAATGCAAAGGCACCTGGATATTCCATAGAAACAAGTTGACTAGTTCTGATCTTCTATGGAAGTTAAACAGAGTATCTCATGTTCTAATGCAGCTTAGTTCTTTCCATTTCTTTTGAAATATACTTCTAGGAATATTAGGATTTAAAACTTTGCAATATGTCACCCAACTGTTATTGTTCTTTGTTCAATATAGCAACGGCAATCAATTCAAATGCAATCCTTTGTGTTAAAACACCACTACAAAAAAGCAGTATGTTGTCTTAATAAGACTCCTAACTGGCTGCAAACAGTTAGTAGAATCTTCCAGAAATTCCATAGAATCATCAAATACCATCAAGAAAAGTAGCTTAAAAGGACTAACCTCATCAAAATCATCAAAAATATGTGAGAACTGTCCCATGAACCAAACCTGCCAAGGGAGAAAACTATTAAATAACTAGTCTTTCAGCTCCAAAAACTGGTAGCAAATTTATTTTCAATATGTCTTTCTAAATCTGGAAAATAAATAAGAATATTGAAGTATAAAACTACCATGGCTGAGAGGCACTGCAAGCTGGATGCCCTTAAGCAGTGCCTTTGATGTTCGTCCCCATTCTCATGAGCCAATGCACATACTTTACAAACCAACTTTTCAATGTTATGCGTGTAAGTGCCATCTGCCTGTTCATGCATCGCGGCAACAGCCAAGTTACAAGAGTAACAAACAAAAATATTGCTTATTAATGTTTGATGAAGACAGAAGAAAAAGTATCCAACTACACAAAACTTAATATATGTTTTACAATCCATGGCCACCAAAATCTTCCGGTCCCTTTTCAATTTTTTCTGGCTGCATGGGCAAATGAGCTATTGCCTAAAGAGAAAGGGCTGCAGGTTGGAACAACAGTTTTCAAATGAGTTATGTGAAGACCCCTACAGAATCCACTGTATTAACATCTATAAAAAATGTTAGACATTTCTGCTGTCCTGATTTATTTCCAAGAACATTTGAGATCACAAGCTTGATCTATTCTCTCAACAATCTTTGAATCTTCATCTCAGTCAGTCCAATTAATCTTTTACTTAAAGCTACAAAGAATTACACACATCTTAACATGCGGAACTTATACCATATCATGACAAGGACTCTCTCTTGTTTAAGGAGTTCTTTTTCTAGATTAAGTTCTGTTTTCAGGTCATAGCTTAGGATTGTTTGGATGTCCATGAAACTGAAAGAGTACCATTTCTCTTAATATCCAATCTGAATTTAAACCATATTTCTTGTCAGATTTTTTATTTATTTAAAAGCATTTGGCCCTAAGGGGACGGGGAAGGGGAAATTCAAACTAGGAACCCCCACCTCATGAGGAGTGATCCCTAGATTGAGCTACCCCAAGGGTTGCCTTTTACTTCAAAATTTAAAAATAAAATAATCTCAATTACTGAAAATGTATAAACAAAGCCCATCAAAGTGTCGACTTTTTTCTGCTCTGTTTGGCATATTTTGATAGTTTTTACAAAATAAAGTTAAAATCTGAACTCACCTGACTATAGATGAACCTTGTTAATGTTTGGCATCCAATTATCTGTACTGAATCTTGCTTAGAGTTGTCCAAAAGTCCAGTGACCACATTCAGCAGACTAACAGCAAAATATGCCCTGCACCATGAAATTTGTAGGACTATATAATCGATGTTCATAAATGACTCATGTAGCATAAAATTCTCATACTTTGACAATACATTTAAGAAACACATTTCACTTCAAAAAAAAAACACACACACACACATTTGAAGGCTACTTGACTAAACACTGCGCACTACTTTGGACTACAATTTCATATATACATTACATATTATAAAACTTAAGGAAAATGGAATTTCCAAGTTTTAAAGACATTTTAGAAAAGAATGTTCTGTGGAATGCCAGATATAAAGATTTTTTTCAACTTATACAAAAAAATATTGTCTAGAAATGAGTCTAAGAATTTATAATAGAGCCACCTTATAAGCTAAAAATCTACATAAAATTCAGCAATAATATGAAAAGAAAGAAAAGGGATAGGAAAAAGTTTGTGGCATGCCGAATAGAATTGTAAAGACGCAGCAAGGGCATGTACTGTGTACCAGATTAGGTGTGCAATATATGGAACTCGGGTTTATAAGGGATAAGGAAGAACCCTGATTATGATTAGTCCTTTTGAGGTATCACAAATATGTAGTTAGCTTCTCTACAGGTCATGACAAATGGTATTATAGCCAACCTAAAAAAATGAGCCTTAACGTGGAAATGATGGATCTCAATGGAGAGATTATGGTATCCTAAAATGGACATATGCTCAATCCTACATTGGGTATATTAGGTCAAATTATGTTATGTAAATGATTCCAGGGAGCCCAAATTATGAGTATGGAATGGAATTATTTCTGAAAAAACGTAATTGCTTGGGATACTAGATGGTTTGGCAAGCTCTAAAGACTAGTTGATTTGGGGCATGACATTGCACTTACATCTGCCCCTTGCATATGCAAAGCAACTTATTGTAGGCCTCCATAACAATATTGATAAACTTGATGTGCCCAGATCGCAGTTCTTTGTAGCACCTTTCTTCAAGATACTTTGCTATCTGTTAAATGAAAAGAACCACCAATATTCAACACTGAGCACACTAATTTTAATACTAATTTCACTTCTATTGAGAGATATACAAGTAGGATGATAGAGTCAATACCTTAGGGATCCGAAAAGGATTTTTTGCGGCATATTCACATAACTTAACAATTTTTCTTTCATTTGTAGGACCATCCTGCAATAAGACTTTCAGCATCACTTTCTAGTTATTCATAGCTAGGAATACTAATCCAGACAATGATCCAAACTGGCCAAGAAACTATTTATTAAGAAACACTTCAAGTAAATTGCTTATTACTGAAAATCATAACCCATGCCAGATTTAGCTGAGTAATGTTTTTTGGTTGAAACTCTGATATATATGCAGAACTCGGGGTGTAATAGTTGAACCCCCATTTGATTTCCTATACAGTTAACATAGTGCAGGGTTCCAGACTCGGATGTTTTCTTTGACCCAACACAAAGGAAAACCCAGAGGATTTAGTATAAGATAATATATAGGCCCAATTTATATGACATAAAGCATGAGCCAAAGCAAAGTTTTTCCTCAATCATTAGCTTCGTTTTTAAGCATATTAACAAGTTTCAAATCCTCCCCCAAGATCCAATTGGAAGGCTAGCATTCCAACTCGACAAACAGTAGCAAGAGCAAATCCTCCGGAAAAAGAAAAGCCATACCAGGGTAGAAAAGTGATGAAGACGTGTACATTCTTTGCTTCAAAGCAGGGAACACAGTTTTCTTAGTAATGGGAATATAATGGCACTATTATTAATAAATAAAAACATATGGCGCAGTGATCACCCACATTTCATAATCCAATAGTCACATTGCTAACCACTAGCTATATTTAAGCTAGCCATAGTTTTCTAGCTTGAATATCCCTAAACTCAAACAGACGCTAAAAAAAAAAAAGCATCTTATCTTTCCTGATCAGTTACCATCAAGATTACAAAATAACTGAACAAAATCAGGCAACATAATAATAAAGGAAGGATGCTCACGAGGGATTTAGGAAAGATCTCTGCAAGCAGTTTTTTGTAACGCTTAACAGGTTGCCGAGATCTTGACCTCAAAGCAGGGCAGCAAACACACATACTCTCACATGCTGGGAAAAGCTTTCTGGATATGACACCCATTTCCTGCAAGTTTTCAGAAAAACAAAATCAGTGAAAACCCCACCAAAATAAGTAACAAAGTACCCAAAAGAACAGACCCCAAACACAGCAAAGGTGAACCCACCAGTCCAGCAGAAAAGCTCAGTAGAAAAAAAAACAAAGATAAATAACACTTCCCCGAAACAGCAAGTTTTAAAATTGTTGAGAAGGGCAGGATAAAAAAAGAAAGGGAAAAACCAAAGAAGAAAAGAAAATAATTTGACACACATTGATAGCTGTAAAGACAAACATGAAACATGAGCAACACAACCAGAGATGGTAATTGTAGTCCCTCTCCCTAAGCAACGAAAGGGTAAAAAAAAATAAAAATAAAAATAAAAAGCCAACCATACATTTGAAGCTACAATAGAACAAAACATTAGCAATGCATACCCAGAGATAGCACCCAAAAAAAAAAAAAAATTCACAGATTAGAAACCCAACTAGAAAAGCCCAAAAAAAGGAAGAAGAAAAAAAAGTAAAAATATAATAAAACAAACCCACAATACCCATTAGAGGAAACAACATAAAGAATGCAAGAACTACACGTACCTTTGCCCTGAAGAGGCAGATCTGTAGGGCGAAACCTCAAACCTCCCCTCAGTTTTGAGTACAGAGAGCTAGCAAGGAACCTAAGAGCGAGTGTAAAAGAACCTGAGGAAGGAAGAAGGAAGCATGAGAGAATGAGAGAGAAAGAGCGCGTGGATTGAGACGAATTAAAGCAACATGGGAGAGAGCATGAGGCAGATCACGTGTTGGGTGTCAGTTCTTATTTTACTCTGTAAATACTGCAAAAGTAAACAGCAACAACTGCTGAAATAATGGAAGTGTCAGAACCTGGAAGACTAAAAGCTCTTGGACTTTGAATTTTGAAACTCTTCTGCGGGCTTTTATAGCATTTGCTTGTATTTACTCAAATTTACAAATACTATATACAGTATGGACTATGGACATCAGGTGGTTTTTTTTCTTTTCTTTTTTCTAACAGGTGGTTTTAAATTGTGAATGATCATTCTTTTTTAAATTTTGTGTTCAGAGTTTGATTCTACAACAATTAATCAAATACTTAATGAGATTGAAGTTAAAGAGATTAGGGGCTCAAAACTCTTAATGAAACATTAATGATATCTATGAGTTCAGAAAGTAAATTACGTATTAATGGTGTATTCGTTATTTAAAACTTTTGAATATATATATTGTTAAATTTATGAAATTTAATCTGAAGTATGAGAATGATTGTCTTTGTTGTCACCTTATCTTAGTACTAGGGTTACCATTTTTATTTTATTTTTTTATGTTTCTTATGATTAAAAATACTAAATATCCTTTCGATTTTAAATCTCTTCTTTTATTTTTCGGTTAGTGTATTGAGAAGGATAATATTATTCAAAAAATTTAACCTAAAAAAAATTTAATCAATTTTATCGTTCTAAATCCACTAACTAAAGAAGGTAAAAAGAATATAAAAATGGAGAAGATCCTTATAAACCTCGCTTCCATGGTGAGGTTTTTCCATCGGCATTTGCGATTGTTATGTGGGAAGGGGATGAGCTTTGACTTTTTCCTCGCCTCTCTCTCTCTCTTCCTCTCCGTCTCTTCTTTCACCTTCCATTTCCTCTATTTTTTTGCTATTGTGTTCCTTAGTTTTCATTTGTTTCCCTTCTAAAATGACAGCCCCTTCTTCTCCGGCCACCACGCTCAAGATTCTCTCCTCCTCTTTTACCTTATTTAAAATTCATTCTTCACTACTTTCGATTTTCCACCGGGAGTGTCCCTCATTCACCATCATTCAAAAGTAGATTTAGGGTTTTCCAATTCATATATGCTTTCCTCCACCACTCACCTCATCAAATGCACCGTTGCCAGCCTCTCTAGGACCAAGGACAAAGCCAGACTTTGATACTAGTAGAGACTCAAGGCCAAAAATTTTAGTGGGTATTTGTTTGTGTTAATGTATATGTGGGGTTGTCCCACAACGGTAAGATTGGGAGTCAAGACTCCTCTCTCTCTCTTATATAAGGAGACTATTGTATCCATTCTAATCATCACAACACAATACAATGTAGTCTATTGTGTGTTTACGTTTCCGCTTTCTCTTCCGCTGTTCTTTTCTCCCCACTATTCTAACATGGTATCAGAGCCACCTTCTTGTGGCCGCCAATAAAAGTCAAGGACATTTTTCGGTGCTCCTACCGGCGACCTTCTAGTCGTCGGCGCACCAAGCAGTATTCCCGCTCCTTTTCCGGTGCTCCCTCCGGCAGCGGCCCATCTCCGGCCGACCGCGCTGTCAGTTCCTCCGGCAACTTCTGCCCGAGCCCATTCCGACGTTGCACACGCTCCATGCTCCTCCCCAAACGACAGATCAGATGCTCCAAGTCCAGATCCGAAGAGATCACCGCCGTCCAAGCTTCCACGCGCCTACACGCGCGTCTAGAAGGATCTGCCAGTTTGCAAACGCGCCTCACGCGCTCCCACGCGCCGCCATGGTGTGGCACGCTCCTCCACGCGCCAGTAGCATCTCCCACACGCCCTAGTACCTTTTGGCGTGTGAATTTCACGCTTCCACGCGCTTACTGGCGCGTTATATGCACGCACTTCATGCAGCCGCCAGGCTTTGGCGCGTGCACCACACGCGCCAGGCGTTCCTCCCACCCCACGCGCTTACTGGAGCGTGAGATGCACGCGCTTCATGCAGCCATCAGGCTTTGGCGCGTGCACTACACGCGCAAGGTGTTCTTCTACACCACGCGCTTACTGGCGCGTGAGATGCACGCGCCTTTGCAACCAGCACACTTTGGCGCGTGCATTACACGCGCCTGGCGCTCCAGCTTCCACGTGTCCTCCAGAGAGCTGCCACGTCATCCCTAGCATCTGCCACGTGTCAAGCTCCCAAAAAAAAAAAAAAAAAAGAGTCCGTATCCACTAATTTCGACCCGATCCAACGGGTTAAAAACGGATCTTCTCATGTGGGTTAGGCCTTCAATCGGTCCAGGGGTTTCGGTCTTTTAGGCCTATTTAAACCGGCCCATTCAAATCGGGTTTAAAGCAAATCCAAAACTATCGACCCGGTCCAGTGGGTTAGACCCAGATCTACCAATCTGGCAATCTAATCCGTCAACTCGACCAAGCAGGTCTCATTTCAGTTCGGATCCTCGACCCGATTCATATTTTATTTGGGTCAACCATATTTAATGGTCCATGGGTTATGGCCAAATATTGGCCCATTTAACCGGCCTGATTAGCCTATAAGGCTCTCAATACAAGTCTCAAGCCCAATGTATTGGGTCTAGCAACCACCTCCAAACATCTCCAACCACCAGCTGCTGCTGCCAGCCGCCGTCCACCGCCTCCAGCCGCCCAACTCCGGCCACCTCCGGCAACTTTTCCAGCGACCTTCAAAAAAAAAAAAAGTATTTTTTTTAATGTTTTTTTTTTTTATTTATCTATGCTTTTGTTTTCCAACCTCAATGTTTAGACACATTGTGTTTGAGGGGGGATGTTAATGTATATGTGGGGCTTGTCCCACAATTATAAGATTGGGAGCCAAGGCTCCTCTCTCTCTCCTATATAAGGAGACTATTGTATCCATTCTAATCATAACAACACAATACAATGTAGTCTATTGTGTGTTTACGTTTCCGCTTTTTCTTCCGCTCTTCTTTTCTCCCCACTATTCTAACAGTTTGTTTGTTTGTTTTTTTATTTTTCCCCTTTGTGTTAGGGGATCATGGCCTACACCGGCCACCCCAAGTTCCGTCCTTGCCATTGACTCTATTCATGCCTCTCATTCAACATACGGGCTGCGATGGCCTCCATATTGTCCTACACATTTACAAAATTTTTGGCCTATTTATTATCTTGTTATTAGAGAGTCAACCCCTCTTCTCTAATTACGTTTCCTTGTAACCAATTTTCGTAGTTGCTTTAAAAAACAAAGACACTAGATGTTGAACTTGGACAATTTTATTAGTTTTTCCAAATGATTCAGCCTACAAAATATGAGGATGACATTGGAATTTAAGGTAAAAATGGAATAAAAGTATAATACTTTTTTCGGTTAAATGATGGGGGATAAGAACTAAAACAAATAAATAAATAAAGGCTTCAATTCCCTGTCACACTCATGAGGGTGAAAGATAGAGGGGGGAAACAATCATAAGATTTATGGAATCTGATCTTGGCAAATGGCAATATGATAGAATCCGAGTGGCATGTTACTATGTTTCAATTTATTATTATATGTTGATCACTTTTTAGAAAATCACAAGTCACAACACACAAACGTCCAACCATTACAACAACCCAAGACATGTTTCATGTTTTGGCTTTGGAGAGAATGTGACATAAAGCTTATCAAAAACAGAACAAAGTGGATATATATATTCCCTCAAAAAAAAAAAAAGAAGTGGAAATATATAGGTAAAAGAAGTTATGTGTGTGTATTTATTTGTTTATTTTTTGAAAAATACAAAATATAATCAGAAATATAAAAAAGCCACTCATTTTGATCAAAAATAGGTTCATCTAATCAACCTAGATAGCTTCATGTGAAAAGTCACTTGAATCTCATAACCTAGACTACCTAAACAATTGCCCTTGGCCCAAGTAAGGTAGAGCTCGGGCTATCCAAATACCTGTTCCAAAAGGACAATGAGATGACCTGAAATTCAAACTGCCCAAATAAGATAGAGCTCAGAACTATCCGAATACTTGTTCCAAAAGGACAATGAGATGACCTAAAAGTCAAACTATATATATAGTTTGACGGTTCACGTTGGAGCACATGATCGAAGAGAGTTGAAACTTGAAATCAGCCGTCAATGTCTGGGAAGCTGACCACATGATTTGGAAGCTGTTGGTAACTTCTTCTTGGGAGGTTTAGGTAGGTGGATACCAATGATGCCAAGGGCCCAACGGTAATCACTGCTACAACCAAACCTTCCCCTCCAAATTATGGGTCACACTCACACATACATCATAGATGATACATGCATGATAGATACATGATACATCAACTTCCACGTTACGCAAGAAAGTGCCATTTTTGTCTTGGGTTTGGTGGGCAATTAAGTTGTAACTAACCAAACCAACCATATTTGGTTACCATCAATCAACAAATATAATTAATTATTTCTTTACCTTTCACCTTCTCTATTACAAATTACATTCACCATTTCTGTATTAACTATTAAACCCAAAAAAAAAACCAGAACCCGATTATTTATTAAGCCAATTAGCCAACCCATTAGCAGGAATGATGGGGTGGGGTATGAATCCAGAGGTGATGCTTTAAATATTGGACCTCCTTTATGGGTATAATGAAGAGCATCAATAAATGGGCCTAAGATAATTGAGGACACAAATAAATAATTATTTGAATGGCTTATTTCCTTAAATGGGCATTTTTCTTTCTGATATATATTTTTTTTTGCTTCCTTAAGGGTTTATTATGGGGATGCCCTACTATGGTTTACCATCATTTTTGTGTTTATTAACATATTTTATATATTTTAAAATGATAATTAAAATTTATTTCATTTGTTATATTCTTTAATATTTTATTATCAATTTTTGTTCAACTATATATTTTATTTTAATCTTGCGTCCTATAAACTAAAGGATAAGTAAGCATAGCTTACAAAAGCCTTGGTAGTTGTTGCATCTATATGAAAGAATTTTGAGCTTTGTTTTGCAATTTTGACTTGAGCCTTGAGGTAGAGGTATCATGTAAAAGAACCAGATGTGAAAAACACCTTGAGGGATTTTTTTTTTTTTTTTTGTTTAAAAAAAAAATAATGGTCTACCAAGAAGATTAAGACAAACAAGTTTGTTTAAGGGATTTATGATGATGATCGATTAGGACAAGCAAAACTTGATAGCTCAAACACCATCTCTAAGATCTCCATCATGGCTTGAGGTAGTATTTTGAACGAAGGTTATCGAGCACTTGTGCGTACTCGATTGGAGTTGCCTCACTACAAAATACTTCATCCCACAACTTGCTCAGATCTGTTCACAAAATGATTCAGTATATTAAAACAAGGAAGAGAACAAACGATCAACGATAATGTGTATCATAATTTATTCATGTATGCTTACCATCCTTGTCTGCAGATGTAAGGCCCATGATGAGCAGATCAAATCTTGAGACTCTGGTTAAATTATCTATATAGTTGACAGCTAGATCCATTTCTTCACTGCCAAAAAAAAAAAAAAGTGCAAGGGCATTAAGTGCCATATGGAGTGTGAAGAGAAAATTTTGCACCCTCACGAAAGAAATACGGAGATATGTACTTACATGAAAAAGGTGGCAACGCACTTGATAATGTCAATTAATAAGGAAGAAGACAAAGCGTTTTTGAATATCTGAGGTAATGCAGTTGGAGATACGGCCTAACAAAGCAAAAAAGATTAGTGGAAATCTCAATAAATCAGCTGAAACGAGTAAAATAGCATGAGTAATCCAACTCAAATTAAATGACCAAGTGAATTTGCTCATTGATCAAGGATAAATGAATGGAAACCCTCCAGGAATAGCCAACTAGCATGAAAGATCAGGTCAACATATCCTAACAATCCATCAATTGGTTTACTTTTGGAGACAATCAAAAAAGAAAGTCACTGTTAAGTTAGGTCTATCCATTATTTATGTAGGTCAACCAAAAACTATGTCCATAAAAAGGGATCAAGGGCTAGATAGACATGTGAATCTTTCAGCTTAGCAATTCATATTGCCATTGGAATACTTAAATGTGATAGCAGAAAAGTGGATCTCTCTAAATATTAAATCACAAAAACACCATTGCTTACCTTTAACAAACGAGCCTGTAGTGCACGGTCACCAGAGAGTCCCCGCCAAGAAACCTCAAATTGATAAGCTGAATTTGGTGGTGTGATGTTTTTTGCAGCTTCAGCCAAGGCTCGAGAAGCTGCCTGAGAAGCGAGCTCTTGCACTGACATCTTCAGATCTTGGTTTCTAGTTCTGTGGTTTTTCTGGGAAAAAATGATAGAGAGAGCAGTGTCAAACCAAAAGAAAGGACAGGAAGAGAACAGGAATCACTGATGACATTGAAGAGAGGCTTAAAAGTAAAACTTCCACAATAAAGCAAGAACTAAAAGTACTTCTATCTGCTTCGCAGCCATAAAAAATTGGGCTGAGAATTTCACAAGCAAACAACAACTTATGAGCTCTTTAGCTGTCTAAATATCCATTCTCAATCAAGTAAAGGACTATGAATCCTCCAAACCAGTTATGAAAATCCCAGTCAGAGATCATGAACAAAAGGCTTTTATCTCAACTAAATTAATTTCAATTTTAAAAGGGTTCCCGATATTAGGGAGTCTGAAGAATGGAAGAGATGGTAGACCTATGGAGCAAATTAGGGTGAAAAAAAAAAGAGTCAAGGTGGACTTCCTTTTCAGGCCCTTTACCCCTTTGCTACTGGCAAAAAAGACTCCTTAAGAGCTTAATAAAAAATTGTCTAACTAGACTAATAAAAAATTATCACCCATCACAGATTGACAATAAGCAGAACTGATGCATGTGGTTTAGCATGTATCTAAAAGGATGTGCAGAGGGAAGCATATAGTTTTTTTTTATGTCGGGAAACCTCTCCAAGGCAGGGCCCTTCTGACCCACCCCTGCAGAGTAAACCCCGGTCCCATGCACCGCACCCTCAGAAGTTTCCCTACACGGAGAAGCATATAGTTAAGCGGGGATTTAATGATAAACCTTAAGACTGTCTACTCTAGAACTCTGAATAGCATCTACATGTGAACCATCAACTTCTTGTCCTTCTTTTCTACTTCCAGCATTCATACTTCGGCTTTCTAATTCCTCCACAGATACAGATGCCCTCACAGGGAATAGCCCATCATTGTCCTGTCAATAGAGTTCCAAAGTGCAAGAGAATAAGATCATAGAACACATTTATTTTGAAAATTATGTCACATATTCTTTGCTTACTTATCATCAAGCTCATTAAATATAAGCAACAGAGTTGTGAATCAAAATTGAGAGAAAGAAAAGACAACACATGTCAACTATCAACAAGTCCTGTTTTACCAATCAATAAGTCATATCTCTTTTATAAGCCTTATCTTTTTTTGGGTTAGTAATCCAAAAAAACAAGCCAAGCAAGACTGAAACATGTATCACACAAAAACTTATAGGTAAAGGGCATAATTGTTTTACAGCAAGACCTGATGAACACAATAGACCACTTTCCTTATGTGCTTAATGGTGGTCGTCTGATTATTGCAAATTTCAGACTACTTAAGAAATAGGATAATCAATCAAGTTGCACTGGCTTTCCCTTTTGGCCTTAGGAAATGAAACTTTTCATTCACATATTATGGCAGTCAAAAGGACAATCGACGCTCTAACTGCTTATACCTTGGTGTGAGCTTGAACAGCAGCCACTCCTGGGCGCTGAGTATTACTTAAGACAGGATGAACACTAGGTCCATTAACCTTGCTCTCTGAACTTCCTGCTTTCTGCATTCCTTGCACAGGGCTTCTCAATGGTCCAGACACCTTCTTAAGAATCTCCTGGAAAAAAAATTAAGTGAAGCATTTTACAAATGATAGACAAATGTAATAAAAACAACAATATATTAACACACATCCATCTATTAATATGTTAAGGAGTGAAAAACAAAAACAAATATAGAATGTACGTGATTTTAGTGGAAACTATACACTGTCAACTCAGACACCATCAGAGCAGAACAAAAGCTTAACTTCCATTTTTTATTCTATTCCCACTTCCCTTTACATTATCTTCTCCAGATTCTACAATATCTACTCTGCAAACAGAAGACATCGTATCCCACTATATATCCAATTTATCATACATATCTAGAAACGTTCATGGCAAATTATGCATTTCCATCACGATCTCAGCCAATGAGTAAATAAGCTGTTTCACTGCTGTTCTTCTAGTTGGTAAATTTAAAAAAAGTAAGTCAAGATTCCTATACGAGCTCTACAGTAAAAAAAAAATGCAGTTTAAGTTACTTGTGGAAAAGAAAAATGCAATCATAAGTTGGAAATCAGTTTGCGACCATGGATCACTCACCTGGAGAAAATAGTATCCTCCAGTAGAAAATATGAACTCAGAAGGTTTTATCTCTAACCTTCAAAAACTCAGCCCCACTTAGATTTCCACAATGACCTAATTTTTTCCCTACTAGTGATGCTATTGCTATTTTAAAGTGAATTTCAATAATTTAGACTCACACCAATATCAAAATGAGAACAGATGTATGAAAAGATTACAACTCACGATAAAGTAGGAGAATAGGACCTATTGATAACAATGATACTAGATTCGTCATGAGCCTATATATCAAACTTAGTCTTGTGCTCTGCTCATTTAGGAAACAAACACAAAAGTGACATTTAGGTCAGTTCATTTTGTATGTAAAATACAAGATAAGCTTTGAAACAGCCTGAGCACAACTCAAGCCTAAGCTGCATAATCCAGGATTTCAGGACCTGATTAAAGTATCCTGATGCAATAAACAATCCTATGTACATTCATAACGTTCAACCTAAGAAACTCACTTAGTGTGATTACATTTTTTTTCACAACATATTTAAGATTCTCATAGTTTCCATTCCGAGTCATATAGCAGTCTCTAATAATGATAAAGACTATGACCTCTATCGGCATGTCAGCTTTTTTGCAGCTTAGAATTTATGTCAAGATGCCACTTGTAACAAAAAAAAAAAAAAAAAAAAGAATGAAAAACCAATTCGTGGCAAGAACTAGAAGCAACTCATTAGGATGCAAATGAAAAAAAAAAATGCTTACTTTATCATACAAAGATCTGGCCTCGGTATACTGTTTCTTAATTTCTTGGTTGTGAGGCTCCAACCTCAAGGCAAACTCAGAATCTGCAAGTAGCTATATTCATTATATCAGAAAGATCAGACACACAAAAATATAGCAGAAGGAAAAACATATACTTAACAATCTCAATGAATCAAGATATATTTTTGGATATAGCATACCCTCAAAGCATTCTTTATATTTCCCGAGTTCTTTTCTAGCAGTTGCTCGACGTGAGTATGCTTTTATATAACGATCATCTAAGTTCAAAGCCTCTGTACAGTCATCCTCAGCCTCTTGGAATCTAATAACGAGAAAATGAAAATGAAAAAAAATAAATAAATAAATAAACAAATCTATTAAGATTTTTTTGATAAGTACTAAGATTCATGTAATTACTTAACAAAAAAAGATTCATGTAATTGTGACCATTAAGAGCATTAATCAGTCAGGGAATAGCATCTTAAAGTGAAAAATAATAGACATTTGAACACTTTCTGGTGGTCAAAGTTCAAAATTTTACATAATACAAGCACATAAAAAACAAATTAAATAAATAAAGTAGTGTGTTAAACTTGCCTTTTGATTTTGAGATAGGCCATTGCCCTATTTGCATAAGCCACTGCTGTTGGTGTCAAGGCAATGCTTCTTGAATAGCATTCAATAGCTTCCTTAAACTTCTTCTGCTTAAAATACTCGTTACCCTTTACAGTTGAGATATATTTCATTATCAGCATAATTAGCATTAACATAGTCGCACAAACAGCCTCAATCTTCAAAATAATACACAGAAAAGAACAACTCCAACCAGTTCTTTCTCTGAAGTAGCATCTGGAAAACTCTCTTCAGTCATGAAACTACTTGATATAGGATTAACTCCATAGTTTCTCGAGTAATCAGTTTTTCCTGTATAACTCATTGAATAATCATCTGTGGGAGTTTTTCCAGTACTCTGAGAAGAAGAAACCTATGAAAATTCCAAAAGAATTCATATATTTGTTAAAAAGTCGCAAATAATATTCATCCTCACACACAAGGATGTCATTATATCATATGGGAATTAGGGTCTAACCAAGACCATTCAATTAAATTTTACCATATTCTTCAAATTCACTGCATCTACTCCAGAATCCAGAACCACTAGAGAGTTTACTTCAATGTTCACATTTCCTCTTTATAAAGGAAAATCGATGAAGGAATATCATATCATCATACTACATTAAAACATTGTTTCCAGTAATGCATAATCAGTTTTTTAAAGATACAAGGGACACATTGCTGAACCAGGTAAATCATTTCTCATTGAACACCCATAAACTTTCCAAGTACTTAGTATTAGACTATTAGTAAAAATGAACTGATAACACTTAGTTAACTCTTTGACACAAAATTCGGAACCTTAACATGCTCAACCTAAGCTCCCATTCTACATTAAACCTTAAAAACTAAGGAAATCACACTTTGCTGTTGAATGATCATCCTCAAATTATAAAAAGACAACATTTATTGATACCCACTTTTTGTTTACAAGTTTAATGTCAAAAACACATTGAAAGTTCTCTTTGGTTAGAATAGTTACCGATTTTTCCTTGTGAGGAGCTTGAGGTTTCATTTTCTTGTCTTTGTCCTTAAGAGAAAGCTCCCAATCCTGCAAATCATTCAAAAACCCCTGGAAATCCTATAGAAAACCGTTAGCTCCATAAGAATACTCATTAGAAATAATCCTTCAAAACCCATTTACATAAAAAAGTAAATAGTACAGAATAAAAAAAAAAAAAAAAAAACTAGCATGCAATAATTGAAGCACACACTTGCTTGCTCCCATATAGTAAATACTACGTTCGAAACCTAAAGCATTCAAAATAGTTTCCCTTGACTGAAATTTCCACAAATAAGCAATTAGAGAAGAGAAAATAATGTTGTAGATAAATATTAGTTCATTAGATAATGCACCGTTTGGATGCTGAGAAAACGCTTGTAATTTCGATATAACAGAAAATTGTAAGGTTTGTGCGTAGAAAAACATGAACATACCAGAGTTTGATCACGACCGTGCTTGCTGGGAACCCTAGCCATAAAGCTCTAGCCGAAGCAGAGAGAGAGAGAGAAAGAGAAAGAGAGCCCTTGTGAGCGTGTGGCTTTTCCTGAAGCTTCTGGAAGTGGAGGAACTTGTATTCTGGGTGTTAACCGCAGACGGAGGAGGACGATGACCATTTGTATTTCAGTTTTTATCTGGGCCGTATTGGGCTGATCCAGTGGGGCAAGCCCAAATAAAATGGACAGGGTTGAATTAAAACTCACGAAACTACGTCGTCCTTTCTAAACGGAATTAGCCGAAAGAGTGTTGGCCGCAAACAGGATATTATTAAGAATTTCCGTACAAATGAAGTTCATGGGATTATTGTTAGTTTTTAAGTTAAAAAACACTTTTTGATAAAAATTTTATTTTTAAACTTTGTCAAATACATTTTGCCCTTTTTGAGCATTTTAAAATCTTAAAAGCACTTTTATTTTTTTTTTACTAAAATAATACTCCTTTTTTTTAAATAAACTTTTATAATGTTAAACGCACTTTTAAACCCCTCAAATGTACACCCAAACGGTCCTAATAAAAACTTCAATATCACCTAGTATTTTGCTAGAGTTTTCAAGGAATTGAGAGAGATTCAAAGTATATTCCAAACACTTCCGTTCTCTCTCTAGTACAATCTTATTGATTAAGACAAGTCTTATTCCATGAAGAACTAAGACAGATATCCAACGTCCTAGAGCAAAAATCCAATAATAAAGAAGAAGAAAAGAAAACAGTTCAAGCAAACACAATTCCTATTATATACAGAAAGGATTGACTCTCTAATTGCAAAATACAGATATCAGTCCACCTAATTAACAGGCTGTTACAGGCTGCATCTTTTCCTTTATTGCCTTGTAGCATTGGAGGCTGCACAAGGGGAGCTTTGACTTGGAATCCCTGTACTTGTATGGATTTGTACAAGATGGCCCAGCACATTTCTCACGAGGAGGGGGGTAACTGCAATATCAACATAAAAAAAACCAAATCATCAGCTAAGGTGGAGCTAGTGTAAAGAGTAGCAAATGATAGCACTAAGATTTTTATTTTATTTTTTATGAAATAAAACATCACCAAGACAGTACCCTTTTGACCCACCCAGAGGAGTTAAAACCCCCGGATATACGACCCCATCTAGTAGAATCGTGTATCAGGTAATCTAGGGAAACTCCTAGGGCGGAATCAAACCTAGGATGTCTTACTCTACGGCTCATTCCAAGCCATCCTTTGATCACCAGGCTGCACCCTGATGGGTAGAGTACTACGATTTATATAAACTAGATGGTAGTTAACAATATGGATGTGCTCAATGAAGAGAAACTTTCCACTTATTACTAGATAAAAGTTGAAAGACACTTTTGAAGAGCATGATACAATGGCGGGGTATGTAACTTCAACAAAATAACCTGCCCCTAATAAACAATCTGTCAAGAAGTAGTATTTAATTCTTCAAAAACTAATAGAACAAAATAAATCCAATACGGAGAACGACAGCCAACCATCAGTATTGAATGAAGGTTTAAAAACTTGAATCACTGTTTAAATACACTGTAGTTCAAAAGAAGTATTTCTTTACCTGCAAGGCTTGGAATCAAATATAGTTGGCAAGCCCATTTCATTAGGGAATGTAACAACTGTTCCTGAGGGACCCATGATCCATCTAACAGAGTCTGATGGAAGTACCATATAATTTGCAGCCTTCTCCTGCATAAAATTATAAAGTGCAGAGAATAAGAATTATGCTCCATCCTTTTTTATTATTATTTTTTTTGGGTAAGAAAAGCGATAAGAGCCCAAATATAAATTAGCATACAAAAGAAAAGAACAAATCAACACCCAAGATTAAGAGCAAGTGTTCTTGTGCACGCTTGTTACCTGTGCCAATTCTTCTTGCCGTTTCTTCATCTTATCTTCCCGCTTCTTCCTACTTGATTCTTGGCCCAGGATTTTTCTGATAGCCTCAGCCTAAAATTCAGTCAAAAAGTATAAGAGGATGCTTAAATTACTTCCAACATTCTGGCAATTCACAAGGCCGAAAAATATATCAGAAAATGAAGGGGCTAAACCTCAGATTCCCTAGCTGCCTTCTCCACTTGCATCCTACGTCTCTGAAGAGCCTCGGCTCTTTTCAACTGCTGCTCCACTTCAGACAATTTCTCTTTTTGCTCTGTCACCAAAATAAACATCAATACAAATTTACAGAAATTTTGACATTTCAGAAAGTACCTATAACAATAACAAGAAATAAAAAGCATAGGGTGAAAACTACTCACTCCTAGGTGGAGCAGGAGGCAAGCCATTTGGGAACTCAATTATACTTGCGCCTAAGCCGGAAGAGACATCTTTGCCAGTTTGAAGGGCCCGTTGACGTGTAGTAATTGTTATTTCCTTCTTATTATCTCCCAATAAATCAACAAATTCCTTTTTTGGTTTTTTCTTGTTAGTATTGTTCTCACCATCTGAGATTGGTTCTTCCTCTTCTACATAATCGTTATCATCAAATACTCTCCCCGATCGAGACTTCTTACCCTCCTTGCCTGATCTTGATGAGAGGTGACCTTCCACATCAACATTACTCTTCAATACCCTTGATATCTTCCGTTGTTTCCTGCTTCCTTCCTCATCATCATCATCCTCTACACTGTAATCAATGGTAGCCTTAGTTGTTTTGAGTTTTTCAAGATATCTAATCTCATCATCATCATCTCCATCACCAAGCGCTTCATCCAACACACGTCTTTTGGAGATCCGTTTGCTTTTGCGAATAGGCTCGTATTTATCAGCTTGGTTTGTGGAAATATTTTCTTCAGGCATCCTGCTCCTTGAAGAATCAGTTTTTCCCACATTAAAACCATATTTGGAAAAATCCTTCCAAGGAACCCCCCGTAAGCCACTCCCCTTATCCGAAGTAAGGGAACGGTTGTCATCTGAATTTTCCTGCGGCACATATATACATTAGACAGATAGCCTCAATAAGACGTCTACCCAATCTCTGAATTGGACTACAAAACAGTATTGCATAATAGGGCCTCAGCAAACTGGGAACTTGATGTGTCACAAAATATGGAATGAAAGAAGAAACATTAACTCCTAGATACCATCAGGAAACAACATAAGGAATTTCTAGCAGTTAAGGTCAAACAAAATTCGGTGGAAAAAATTTATGTTTCACATGCTCCAACATCTAGAAAAGGTAAAAATGAAAATTGAGATTTCAATTTTTTTTTTTATTCCTTATGTAGTGCTCAAGAAAAAATCAATTGACACATGGCTACTGGTTTAATATGCCCACTTGCCATATCCTCAATTTTGCATTATGATGGATATGAATCACACCCTGCTACATACACTGGGTGCAGATTCGATAAATTTTGAACGATAGGCTAACGTGATACCTGACCAATCAACTTCTGCCGTAGGCGAGGGGCATCTGAAATGCGAGAAGATTTTGTAGTAGACGATCCAACACCAGATGCACCATCTGATATTGACTTGGCATGAATTGTACTTGTGACACCACCGACTTTAAGCTTAACCTTTTTCACTTTGTTCTCATGTTCTAAGCCATCTGAAACAACTCCAAAATGCCCCACCTTGTTCATGCCTTTATAATCAGCTGGCGCAAGGACACCTTCACTGTGTCTTCTGGAATCAACTACACTGTGTACCTGCTCATTACTTCCTCGGAAAGAACCATTATTGGAAGCTTCATCGGAATCTCCCAATCCTCCATCTTCATTCTTGATCATATTCTGCCCAGATTCAGCTTCAGCAACGCTAATTGATAAAGCCCTTGTGCTGCATAGGTCCACATTGATTTCTTTCTTTCGAGAAACTGAACCATAATCATTGTTCTCATCGCTTGATACTTTGCTCACATTATCTGAAGGTGGTGTGGATGACAAGGACGAAAAATCACGGTAATCTGAAGGCTGTGAGTCATTCCGAGGACGACGGGATGTATTACTCCTCTTCTTCTTCACGGCGCTGCTTTTATCACTGATCCCAAAGCTTGTAAAACCTTCCATGGCAGTCAAAAAGGCAGGCACAAATGCCGCTGTAATTTCCCAAAACAGGAGTAAGAAACATGGATAAAGTAAAAACGCCCTAATTGTAAGAAGCAATACACCAAGAAAGGGAAGAAAATCAAATTGAACATTAACAACATTTGCTGGCCAGAATGCTTTGTCCACTTCACATTCCATAGCTGAGAGAAATACATGGAGAAACGATAAATTCTAAACCTCATTTTGTGTAATGCATAGTTTTCCAAAAGCTGAAACACCTACCTAAACAAAGACAACAAACCAATTGTTTCTTCTTCCTTTTTTGGTCTCTCTCCCCACTTCAACGTAATAAGAAAACTAAAAGAAATATATTGAACCTCTTCCTAGTCCTACACTTTCTACGAAACCAAATGGAGCACCAAAAACAAAATATTTAGAGTAGCTTCGTATTAAAATATATATATTCTTACAAAATTAATGCTAGTATAAACTAACAACAACTGATTTGCTTCTAAATTCATCAAAAGATTTCCAAATTTATCTATAAACCTGGCTGCGGAAAGCAAAAACTCAATAAATTGATCAAAATCAAGAAATACGAACTAGCAACAATGGCCCAGTCGCAAAAGGACCTAATTTAAATGAATTATCCATTAAAAAACCTAAAAATATATCTGCTACATAAAATTCAACACAAAATATCAGGTTCTAGAGGGCACCCACTAACAGACACCCCATAAACAGGTCCAAATCCATAATACCCACATGAGAAAAAAAAATTCACAAATTCAACAAATACATGGTGCAAAACGAAAACCCATTCACAAAATGACCACAAAAAGCATAACTTTGAAGCAAACCCACACGCAAACACCCTACAAAAAAAACCAAAATCGAAATACCCACCTGCGCGAACCTCGAAAAATCAACAAAAAAGCACCAAGCAGAGAGCAAGAAGAAAAAAAAAAAAGCTTACCTTTCTGGGTCACACCAAAAGCCTCGAAACCCTAGGTCAGCATCAAGTAAAAAAGCCGGGCCTGAGAGAGAAGGGGAGAGGGAGAGTGTGTGTAAAATTGAAGCTAAGGTTGGATATCTTAGCCAGGTGGTGGGGTGTGATTGGACAGATAGAGGCGGGTGCCGGAGCTAGGGTGAGGAAGCAGATGGCGAAAAATCTTCACCATTGCACTAAGATCACTGGTCCTGTGCTTTTGCTGGGTCACCACCTTGTACCCTATCCTTTTGTTGTCCCTGTTGTCGTTAGAGTCACCCATCTCTCTCTCTACTTTCTCTCTCTAACTTTCAAAGACCGAACCTCTTTGTTGGCGAGCTTTTTAGTTGATGCAGGTGAGTGCGTACGTTAGTAAAACTACGCACCCCTGTTTCAGCTCCGTAGCTTCCTCTCCTCTTTGGGTCCCCTAATTTGGGTTACTATATTTAGAAGTTTCTTGACTGAAAAATATTTGAATGGAAAATGCAATTTTATATTTTATTTATTTTGTTGTATTTAGTCGAATATATTAATTTTACATTATTTACTTACATATACAACGTTGGACCTCTCAAAAAAACAAGAAAATGGTCTCTTAAACAAGAGATTCTATAATTAAAAATAGGTTTGATTTTACCTAATGAGATTTGCCCCCAAATTATTTTGAAAAGGGATGTGTTATTTGTCCTAGGGGAATGTTACGGTTCCTCCTAATGTTTTTTTTTGCGTTCTTTTGATCCCACGTGAATATTATTTTTTTAAAAAAATAATGGAAGACGAGTGAGATAAGTTTTTTTAAATTTTTTTTAAAAAAACTATATCTTTTTGTAATTAAAAAAGGCAAGCGAGTGATATTAATTGTAGTTATTTTAGTTGGGAGTAACCATAGTAGTACGCACAAGATAAGCTTGGACTATAGTAACCACATGCGCTCTCTTAAATTTTACCGAACCATAACCTAAGTTTATTAAGACATTAGTAATACTCAACGCGACTAATACTAATAGAATTTAGAAAATTTTAGCTCATATTGTTATTATTTAATTATATGTATTTTCTTATATATATATATTAACACAAGAGGGGGAAAATGAATTCAAACTAATGATCTTCGTTTCATAAGGCACAGTTTATAGCCGATTGAGCTATTTCTTTGAACTATATTATTAACTTGTTTAACATATTTGTTTTGAATTACAACTTTCTATTTCACTATTATTGTATTGAATTCGAATTATAATATTATTTAAGAAAAAAAAAAAAAACGAGGACCATAAAAAGTATGACAAAGTTTTCCTCCAAACTGGGTTAGAGGAATTTCCTTCAACTTAGTTTATAAAAGTGACATGTGTCACTTTTTTTAATAACATGTAAGATGCACATAAGTTTTTAATAAAATTTATTTCAATTTTGTCTTAATTATTAAAAAAATATGTGTATCTCACATATTCAAATGACACATATCACTTTTATAAGCTAAATTAGAGAAAATTTCTCTAACCTATTATGGAGAAAACTTTATCAGCAATTAGATAGCGACAGTCAACTTCCAGAATCTAATAAAAGTCCAAACATTTTGGAGCGGCCGCCAAAGGTGAAGGATTGACAATTGGGAAGATCGGACGGTGGACGAGGGAGCTCGAGGTAGCTTAACATCTAGTACAATCCATGCTCTGGGCGGGTTTGATTTTTGGGTCATGGGCTGCTTCAAAGGCCCACTGTAAAGAAAAAGCTTTTGGACAGTTTGATGGACCCTGGCCGGAACGGAATTTGGCATTGCCCAAACAGCCTAATTTGTTACTAAAATTTGCGACAAATGTGGCTTCATTGATGGCAGGGAAGGGTGGTGTTTGGTTTTCAGGACAACATTGGTGGTCTGACAGTCATAAATACTAACGGCGCCGGAAAATGATTGGAGAGGATGCCCGAAAAAAAGTTAAGAACAGTAATTCATAAGACGTGCTTTGATACCATTTTGAGAATAAAGTTATATATCGAGTCATACTGAATATTGTACAGAATGAATGTATATATACAAACCAATAATACAGATACATGCATACATAACCCATGTAGGACAAATACTACATATAATCTAATAGTTACGGGCAACCCTAACATTTCCCAAAAATAATTGTATGAGCTGAATAATAATGATCTTCTAGTATATTTTATTAAACAATTAAACTGTTTGTATAGATGATTACATGGAAGTAATAGAAATTAAATGAAATTGTGAGTATAAGATAAGATAGCTTATGAGATAGATTAACTCCTAATAGAACCACTAAATTGCTAAATCTTTTGCAGTTCATGATGTTTGTGTTGGTGTCGGTCAACACATATGATGGACATCATGGGCCTTGTAATGTTGGTTGGTGATGGTGTCTGTCTATTGCAACCAAACATACATCGAGTGTTCAACTTTCAAAGGCCATGGAAGAGGACATTTGAGCCACCTTTCTCTTCAAGCAAGAACAACATGAATGATAGCGATTAATCATTCAGAATTACTCACACAAGCCTGACTATAAATTAAGCTGACATTTGATTATTGGATGTTGTATGTAAACTCTTGCGTGGCAAGAATTAGAGTATAGCCAAAGATGCTTTGTCCAAGTTGGTAGATTGCCGTGGATTAATCCATTATATTCGTGAAAATTAAAGATAGTAGGTGGAACTGTTGAGAATTTCCTCCCAGTGCCTTATCTTAACTGTCCCACTATTCACGATGGAAAAATAGGCAACAGAGTAATTATATAAATTTATCTTGTATCTCTCAAAAAAGAAGTTGACTTTTAAAATTATAATTTAATCAAAATCAAATAATGATTAATTATAAACTCAATAATAATTTTAACAAATATATTATTCTTAAAAAAAACATAAAAAATAAAAATAAAAATAAGAATGACATGTAATATTACTTACAAGCAACACAGCTCGATTTGTCGGTAAGTGATAACTGTTTCTCACGACTACCAACAACCGATTGCAACCTCACAAGCAGGCGATTAAATAGTTTAGTGCCATAATGGATTAGGGTCGTACCCTCTTCCAACAGGCAAGACGACATAATCAAGGACATGCCATGCTGGACCCTATCACCCAGAGACACATGGCTAATCCTAGTACGACATTTCTATCTACGAAAAAACAAGGAAAATCGTACCCATGCAACGACATATGCAAGTAAAAGATCCACCGTATTATGATATATATATATATATATTCCCCACTGTTTGTTTGAATCCCATGTAAAAATTCATTAAAATTTGTAATTAAAATTAAATTATATAAAAAGAATCCCTAAAATTACTACACAATTTATTTTAAAAGAAGACCCCAAAATTTCAAACCTATAAATTTGATACAATCTACTAATCTCTGATAGTTTTTGGACGTTAAAAATAATAAAATAGCCGTTATATTCTTGAAATTTTTTACAAAATTTCAAATTTATGCATAATTTTAAATTGAAAAATAAATAAAAAAATATAAATTAGAGGGTAATTTGATATTTTTAATGATTTTTATTAAGGTTTAACGGTAAAAAATTGACCGAAAAGAGTTAATTGCATCAAATTGAAAGTTCAAATAATAAAATTAAGAGCTTTTAAAAGGAAAAAAAATGTCGGAAGGCTCTTGGGGGTGGTTTGACCATCCCTATGGCCAAATGGGGTGGCCAACCAACCCTAAACAATTAAAAGGGTATTTAACATCTTTAATGGTAACTTAATTGATTATAAACTACGTTTAATGAAACAAAAATCATTAATTCAAAATTTTCATCTCTTTTTTTGTGTGAACAAACACACATATATATATATATATATATATATATTGAACCATTTTTAAAATTTAGACATTTTTTCAAAGAAAAAAGAAAGTGTGAAATGTTGTGCTGTTTTAGTTAACGGAAGGCGGACACGTGGATGACGTGTCACACGTAGGTTGAGTGTGACTGGCCACGCGAGAAAACTCCAGAGAAAAGAACAAACAAATAGGTAGAGAGAGAGAGAGAGGGTTACGTGGATGACGCAACCAACGTCAGGAGAGGAGTCTTGTCGCCATTTGACACCCTGACAAGACCGCTGACGTTCGAAAGACCCGTCCGAATCACCCCCAATCCATCTATCTATCTCTATCACAAATTCACTTTCTTTTTCTTTCCTTTTCTTTTTTCTGAATTTTTATTTACTTAACTTTTTATACTCGATTCAGTCATCCTCTACTATTTATATTTTATATTTATTTTTGAGAAAATGTTAGGTGCGGTATTTGTGTTTTTCTCGTGTTCAATTCATTTTTATGTGGAAATTATTTTGTAAAAATTAAGTGAAATTTAGGAAAGTATTAGGGACTCTCTTAATATTCTTCTCGTACCGCCTTGATCCCAGGTGTAAATTCTTTTATAAAAATCAAGCAAAAAGTATCTTGATTTTTATAAAATAATTTTCACATTTGATTAGGAGGACACGAGACCTAACATGTCCCTTATTGTTATTGCAAATACATAAGCAAGTACAAAGCAAATTAGATGGATTGTTATATATATTTACAGAGTTTTCCTTTAAATTGAGTTTGAGGAATTTTATTCAACCCACTCTATAAAAATGACACGTGTTCTTTTTTTAATAACATGTGAAATGCACATGAGTTTTTAATATTATTTATTCCAATAGCGTCTATGTTATTACAAAAATATGTGCATCTTACATATTCAAATTTCATATGTCATTTTTACGAACTGAGTTGAAGAAAGTTCCTCCAACCTAATTTGGAGGAAAACTCTGTTCTTAAAAAAAATATAAATAGGACAAAGTTTTCCTTCAAACTGAGTTGGAGGAGTTCCCTTCAACCTAGTTTATAAAAATAACATGTGTCACTTGAACATGTGAAATGCACATATCTTTTTAATAATAAGGATAAAGTTGAAATAAATTTTATTAAAAACTCATGTGCATCTTACATATTAAAAAAAGTGACACATGTCACTTTTATAAACTAGGTTGAAGGGAACTCCTCCAACTCAGTTTGAAGAAAAACTTTGTCCTATGAATTAATAAATAAAAATATATGAACTATATAATAATAATTTTTACTATCATGTCAATAAATAAATACAGGAGTGTGTATAGTATTTTTCAAAAAAATCAATCATTTGGAAAATCTTTATTTTTTTAAAAACAATTAAGCTAACAATTAAACATTTTTTTAATAAAATAAATAAAATGATCCCTAAAAAATAAAAAAGGTAAGAATATAATTATTTATGAATATATATATTTTTTTTTGTTGTTGTTGTTGTTTTCTGAGCAAATTTTGTAAATAGAGAATTGGCGATCAGTCATCGGCTACAGCACCGGCAAAAGAAGTTGGGAGGCTCACGTGGGGTTGAATGACGTGGCAGACAGATCGGACGGCTGACAACGACCGCTTTCGGCCTTTTAGACACCACGACAGCTCGCGCGCGATGCGCGGGAGCTGTTTCAGTGAACCCCGCACGTCATCCCCCACAATCTTCGTACTCAAAGGATGGGACCCTCTGTAGCAGCAGGAATCAACTCCTACGCATGTATACGTATGATTACAGTAACAAATATTAATGCCTTTTTCTTAAAAAAAAAAAAAAAAAAATCTAAAATGAGATTGTACAAAAAAATATTTTCATATTCTGATTGTAAACATGATATTAAATAAGTTTATAAAAAATAATAAATTTTATCATTTAATTAATAATTTAATATTGTCCTCACCTAAAGTCTCAAAACTCTTAGTTAAGGTATTTTTTTTTTTTTTGACATGCTTAGTTAAGGTATGTTTGAGTGTCATAAAAATGCTTTAACATTTAAAAAGTTTTCTATAAAAAAAAAAAAAAACATTTAAAAAGTTTGTTTGAAAAAAAATTAGTCAGACCAGTATGCTCTTAATCAACTATTTTCTAATAACTTCTAAAGATCAATTTTGATTCTACACAAACAAAGAATAGTGTAACTCAATCGACTAGGATCACGTCTAATGAAGCAGAAATCACTAATGTGCGACATGTCAAAAAAAAAATAAAAAATGAAGAATTGTGTAGACCCAAAATGATGTTACAAAAATAGTTATAATCCCATATTTTTGCCACGTCTCTATTGGAAAAGAACTTATCATGTTAGTTACTATATAATTAAATTTATAATAATTATCTGTCAATTTTGTTACTTAATTATTTTTTTATGTCGAAGACGAAAACATCATTTACAAGCAAATATTGTAACAAGATTAGATTAAACTCAAGAAATGAAGTCTTAACCATTTAATATTACATTATCAAATAAACATCTAGGCCGAGGGTTGACATAGGGCCGCACCACCTAACTTTAACTTACCTAACTCCGAAACAAACCATCAACTGAAAAAGAAGATTCTATATAAAAATTTACAAAATTTTATTATAATATAACGACCAAATGTCCATATCCTGACATGTTTATGATCTTCCATGGGCACTTCCAGGTCCTCCAAGTGTTAGAACCACACCTTGAAGATCACTTCTGAGCTTTGGCTCTCTGGCTAAAGCCGGAGCGGCTCTGACGACCGGAAATGGTCGAGTCACTGGCGCTTGCTGGAAGCTGTGACTGGACTCTGGCATGGAATATGTCATTGGCTGCTGGGAAGGCTTGGAGGGTTCCAAATGTTTTTGGTTAGGGAATGGTGGTTGTGCAGCCGCAATATGGCTTGTTTGAGGCAATGGATTTTGTGCTAGAGTTGTCCCTCTTGAAGTAACCCCAGGTGCCTGGTTAATGAGTTGCATATAGAACTTAAGGTACTTTGCAGAGATTAAATTTGGCACTTGGAATTAAAATCTCCAACGCTTACCGGAGCGAACAACACGCCTCTAAAAATTTTGCCATTAATGGTTGCAGTCATCAGGAGACCGGAATCGAAGGTCCCGTCAACTTTACCTCGGACCTCAGCACCAATCTAAGCAGTAGAAAAGCACAAGTCAATGGCATGAACAAGGCAGTGCAAATTGAAAATGTGTTCCAAGAGGTAATGGAAAATCTGATTTACTTACCAGGTTTGGAACAGGCCCTCCCTCCAATGATTTCTGTTCTACTGCTGAGAATTGCGCTGCTTGTCTACCTGTGGGAACAAAATGAAGAAACTTTTCCAATTTTGGCTGGTTTTGATGTTCTCCTAGAAATTGAACATCCTGTCGAGTTCCTTGGGCCATATTTCTGAGCTCTTTCTCCTTACTTGAAAGACAGTTGTTAGATTGGCAATTGCTTGGAATTCGCTTAAACAAATGAAATCCTTGAGAGACTGAGACGGAATCAGCGTGTTTCATAAGTGGGGTCTGCTCTTGATCGGATTGCGAGGGAGATGAATGCTGGGAAAGTGAAAGAGAATGCTCTTCTTGTTCCAGTTCCACCTCCCATGCCTTTGAACTCGCAGTTCGTCTTCTCTTTGGATGCAATGTATCTGAAAGATAATTAATAAATTTATTAATCATGAATCTCCATTTGTACCCAAAGTAAAGATATAACCTTTTTTCAAAAAACCAACCTGAACTGAAGCCAAAACATTGCTTCGGTTCCGATTCCAATTCATGAGCTCCCTTTCTTACTACTTCGAAATTATTCCCCATGAGCACATTTTTCTGTTCCAAAGCATAATTGATAAGCTTTTCCATTTTTAACAAAAGTATATGACCAAGAAGTCAAATTTTGCAAACTCATAGTAAGTTTCATACCAAGTTACTTTCTGCCTCTCTAGGGAACCGTCTCTTTTCTTGATTCCAATGGTTTCCAAAAATTTTGCACATGGAAATGTTGTACCGGCCATTGGGGTGCTCTGCTCCAAGCTGCAAGACCAACAACTCATTGAGAGGACGCTCATCCTCCCCACACCTGCAAAAGAACCACTGAATCTTGAGGATGTTAAGCGAAAATGTTAAGCTGAAACAAAACATTAGATGTGGGAACTTACCCTCCATAAATAGCAATGTCCGAGTCTGTAAAAATGGCTGTATGAGAAAATCGCCCTTGTGGTTGGTGGCCACATATATCAAGCTGTGTCCAAGAACAAGTACTCACGTCTAGGACCCAAACATCATTGTAATAGTGTTTGTCTCCAACCCCACCAATGATATAGACCTGCAAATCATCAACAGCGCAAGAACTCGTATATTTTCAGAAACTATTTGGCATGAGATTTCGAATATCACTATTAATGAAGTCATTCTATGTAATACTATATAAAATAAAACACTCACTTCCTCAACTACGTAAAACTTGATAGCAAAATTTGATTCTATGCAGGGTCTATATGCCTCCTTACTTTTTAGAGTGTATATATTAGTAAGCATGACTTGCCTTTGTCCCAACATTGACAGCAGCATGCCCCGCTCTAACACCCGGTGAAGATCCCTGAATAGCCAACTGATGAGAAAAATGAAAAAAATCATGAGCTTTTTTCCATTTATTTTAAACATGTATTTTTGAAACTCGTAGTAATTTAAAGCAATTCAGCCACCAGGGCCAGACTGATGAAGATATGAGACGAGCAAGGGGAAGGGGAAGCTTATACCCTTGACCAAGTAAATGTGTCCATATCAAGCATATCAACATTGCCATGATAACGATCGCCGCGGTCCCCGCCATACACGAAAAGCTTGTTCCCAATTGCAACAGAGCTGTGACTGTCTCTAGGGACAGGCATATCACCTTTCACCTCAGGAGAAGTCCATCTCATAGTCTTGAGGTCTAGAACATGTAAATCATTCAAGTAATTTGCTTCACCTTCTCCACTACCCCCAAATATAACAATCTTATCATCTCCAACAATTGTTGCCGTATGACTTTCGCGAGGGGACGGTGGAGTCCCTTTACATTCAGGTTGTATCCACTCTTTGGCCCCAAGATCCAACACATGAAGATCATTTACCTTCTTAGAACCATTTGTACCTCCAAACACTATCATCCTGCACCCCACAAGAACAGCACTATGGCTGTCTCTTGGGCCGGGCCCTTGACCCGTTGTTACAAGAGTGTTCCAGACCATTGTATCCAGATTTAGCACAAGGACATCACTGAAATGCAAACCCCCACAACATCCCTGAAATGGTTTGTCAAAGGGAAGAAATCAAATCCTAGATACACATGGGAACAAAGATTGCCGTACCCAAAAAAAAGGGAAGTTCTAAAAGAATCCAACTCTACAAGTAGTAAAGTCCAAGAAAGCCATAGATTTTCTATTTTGTAAGTAATTCCAAAGAGTGTAGCTGGATGTTCCTCTTTGAAAAAAAAAAAAAAATCAAATTAAACATCAGAGAGGAACTAAAACAGAAGTATTCTTCAGAACAAAAATCTAGAGGAAAGCTGAAGTGCTTTGTCCATCTCTGTCTTTTCCCCCTTTTTCCAATAAGAGAAATTATTAATGTAATTAAACTAGTAAAACCTCTCTTATCAACTCATAATCTTCTGAAACCGTTCCTTCTCATGTAAATTAATAGTTAGAGGAGAGCACAAGCAAATTGAAATATTTGGTAATTAGCTAAAAAAATGTTTAATATAGGAACTCTTGCTTTGAATAAGTTGTTCAATATGGGTCATCAAACTTTTAATATGCACACCTATGATCTAAATACCAAGAAAATTGTTAGAAAACATAAATAATCCCATTTTACGTATAAAAATTACAATATTTACAAGAAAAGAAGTAGATGGAAGACAATTGAAGGCTAAAAGAAAAAAAGAAACGAAACCAGAAGACATTTCTATTTAAAGAAAGAGAAAATATAATTGCCAACCTACCACACTGTCCTCTACTAATTAGAGAAGCTAAAACCCAGACAAAGTTGAAGACAATTTGATGTTCTCCAAGGATACAAAAGAAGATAAATTTAGGAATGAAGAGAATCTAGTGAAGAAAGTGTATCTCTCATTTGCCTAGGATAACTTTGTTGCAGAATACAAGAAAAAGTGAGTAGAACAAGTACATAACCAAAAACAACATTAAAAATGCACAAAACACGAAAACTAAAAAAAAAAATGACGGGTTATAACAAAACAACTATTTCAAACGAAATGATTTCTGCATTTTGAGTCAGGATTTCGAAGAAATAAAACTATAAGAGGCAACCCGAAAACCATAACTGAAGAAGACATAGTTACAAACTAGCTACTTGGGGAAATATTCAAGATAATATGAAGAAAAATAGGCCAAAAAGAGTGGAGAAAATGAAACATATATACCCCAAAGACATAAACAACTCCATGAGAAGAGCAAGCTGAGTGCCCCCATCTCTCAGAAGGATGGGATCCCAAAACCTTTGGATAGAGCCACATTGCCTTCTTCTTTGCAGTTTCACCTCCCAGAGACCCCATTATGAGACACTCACAAACACACTTTCTCAACTTTAGTATTGCTTCAACACAGTGCTTGAAAAAGATGAACAAGAAGAGGGAAGAGAAATAAAGGGTCAAAAGAGGACATGAACAAAGCCAAGTGATATATCAACTATCAGTGTCAATGGACATGAAAAGATGGGCGCTTTCAAGTCCAAATCACTGTGGCAACCAACAACAACAGCAGGTCGTGGTGAAAAGAACATTTTTTTTTTTTTTTTGCATATTAAATTGTTCTTATAATAATATTCATTACAAAAGGGTTCTTTAGATGTTAACACAGTAGAAACATGCCCTATGCTATGTGGTTGGATAAGCTTGAAGAATATTAACTAGTGATGTAAAATCATGGGTATGAGCTGTGTACATGAGTGAGTGTGAGAGAGAGAGAGAGAGAAATTTCTTTCCTTTTTTTCAATTTTTTTTTTCTTTTCTTTTAAGCCTATTGTTTATTAGTAGTTTCTTTTACTTTCCACACTTGTCTTACTGAAAATGATGGAGTGTGGGGGCATTGGGTCGTGGGAAATGATGAAGAAGGTGCTTGGGGGTTGAGGTTTTTGACAGCATGGGTTAGAGAGTGAGGTTGCTTTCCTCTTTCTCCTTTTTAAGCTCACATGGTTTTCTTTCTTTGTTAATATTGCCTTGGGATTGACNGGGGGGGGGGGGGTGTGTTCTCTCTCTCCCTCCTCTCCCAATTTTCAAGGTGGGTTATTGATGTGGATCTAGAAATGTCTCTTCTCAAGGGTCTTTGGGGAAGTGTGGGGGTTCGCGTTGTGAAAATTCTTTTTAGTTTTGGGAAATGGGATGATGTTGTTTACTTCAAAAGGTTTAGGTGTTTTCTTGAAAGTTGTTCTCCCCTCACACCTTCTCTCCCCTTCTCCCCTCGTGAGAATTTGATAGTTGCAGTCTTGCAGACCCAATTCCCCACCCACATAAGTATTCTATTTAATTTTATCCTCTATACCAGTCTACAGCTAAACCCCAAACCCTCTGCATTTTTTACTCTTTCTACAGACTTATATATAGTTTGCCAAAATGGTGCCCAAAAGCTCTCTCTCTCTCTATGCAATCAGCAATTTAGACAGTAAATTCACGATAATTTCCTAATAAAAGTTATAATTGGCTAAAATAATAACTCAAAAGCTTGCTCTTTAAGTAATCGTAATTCAGACAATAAATTTTTAAAAATTTAAATCTCAATAAAAGTTAAACATGTACATTAGTGAGTCATTTCAATCATGTGATAGAGTCATAGTTTGGCCAAATTAGTACCCTCCCTCAAGTCATTTGATGGGACACCCCCATTTGCTGCCCTCCAAGTTTCAGCTACAAGTCTTTGATTAGGGTAGTTGGCAAAACTCAGGGTACACTATATGCCTTAATTATCCATGTAAAAATTAATAAGGACTTGTTTCTCAAACATCTTGAAAAAAAATAATAATAATGGACTAGAATTGTAAAAGATTTGAAATTTATTTTGTAGTAATTTTTTAATTTAAATAGTAATAAAAAATTATTAAGATAATATAGAAAGTAAAAATATTAAAATTAATTTAGAGATATTTTTTAGGATCTTTGGGTATTTGGCAAAGAGACCCTAAATATCGTGAGAAAAATGGAAAATGGAAAAAAAGTAAAAAGTGGGTTGGGGGGCGCTGTTGAGGAAGAGACGTAGAATACACGCGACAAACACGGGAGAGATTTTAGGCATGGCGGTAGTCCCTGGGATTGCCTTGATTCACGTGATGCTCTTTGAAACTTGAAATTCGTTTTTTTAATTAATTAATTAATTTATAATTTTTATTTTTAAGTAGAGGAAATAAATAAACATTGAAAAGAAAGCCATCCATCTTATCGACAATAATGCATTGATGCATTATGCATTACATCAATCAAGTACTCCTTTTTTTTTCTTTTTCTAGTAAATTAATATATGTCTTTAAAATATATTAAAAGTATATATATATTTATTATGTTTGTTCAATAATAAAAATAGCGATGATGTGGCGTACTGTTTGATAAAAGATAAATGGGATTTTGAATTAAAATTAAATTAGTTTAGGAGGGTGAGGGAGTTGGGAGTAGTATTTTAATGGGAAAAATATAAAAAAAGGCTCATAAATTATCAGTTGTTTATAATATAGTTCTTCAATGTTCAAAAAGTAATAAAGTAACTCACAAAATTATCAAAATATAATAAAAATACCACTTATTTTTGTATATTCATATAATATTCATATTCTTTTAACAAATAAAATAATTATAAAAAAAACTAAACAATTTTTAAAAAATAAAAAAAACCGATGAGCTGGTAAATATAAAAAAAATATTTTGGAATAAATAAATATTTGCCTATTGATTTTTTTTATAATTATTTTATTTGTTAAAAGAATATAAATATTATAGAAATATAAAAAAATAAGTGATATTTTTATTCTATTTTAATAGTTTAAGAGATTATTTTATTATTTTTTAAACATTAAAAACTTATATTATAAACGATCGATAATTTAAGAGACTTTTTTATAATTTGTTTCTTATTTTAATTGAATTGAATTGAAGGGTTATATTAGTAAAGTAAAGATGAGATGAGATGAGGGGAATATTCTGATTAGTGTGTCTTGGAATAAGGGGCCCAGCGTGACGGGTAGGGCACGTGGCGTTGACCGAAACGAAACCCAATACCCGATTCGGAACGGCACACACACACGGTCACAGAACCCCATGTGCGTCGTGTGTACAAAACTGCAAACGTTATTAAAACAAAAAAACATGCAAACCAAATTATTTCTAATTAATAATAATTAATATTATTTTATGGGCAAATGAGTAATTGACTAGTGGGCTTTTGGCGCTTTATAAATTGACGATTTGAGTCAACATCCACTTGGAGTTGGGAGGCACTAAACCAGTTACGTGTACGATTTAATCTTAAAATTCTACTAACAATAATAATTAAGTTGATGAATCCTGTTCATGATGTACGAATTCCGTTTCTCACACGTCAACCATCCATAAGGTTTAGACCATTGAGTCACTTCTGTGACATTGAACTTAGCATGTGTCGTGCAATAGTGGTGGTCGATGAGTTGATGTGATTATATGATTACAACTGTTCCACGGCTCAAAATCACTCTGATGTTTAAGTCAATGAACTGAATTAAGAGAAACAAATTCTTTACCAAACTTATGAATAGGTAATGTTGGGAAGGGGTGTAAAAAAAAATTAGGTATTAACTAGAAAATTGACTCTAATGTTTAAGTCAATGAACTGAATTAAGAGAAACAAATTATTTACCAAACTTATGAATAGGTATTGTTGGGAAGGGGTGTAAAAAAAAAATTAGGTATTAACTAGAAAATTGATAACGAGGTACCCGGTCCAGTTTCAATTTTTGGCACCCAATTATAAATTAATCGGGTATATATAAAAAATAATATATATTTTTGGGCATTTTTAAACATTGAATTTTTATTTTTTTTAGGCCCAAAAAGCCAAAAAAAAAAAAAAACAGAGATGATTTTTTAAAGATTTTTTAGGTTTTTTATTTTTATTTTTCCAACAATCACAACAAAGCCCAACTGATTGTGTTGTTTAAAAAATGGGCAAAAAATTATTTAATTAAGCCCAATACCTAAAATAAGCACAAAATGATTTTTTTAAAAAAACAAAAAAAAACCAGTCACCTGAACTAGATAACTGAGTACCAACAAGAACCGACTAATTATTGTATAAACGGATAACCAGGACGGAGTTAACACCCCTATTGTTGAGAGTTGAGCCAACAAGCTCACCGCCCACAAAATTCATATGCGAAAGCCACAAAACTAATCCAAGGTGCTGTTCCATCATGCCATGTGTAGCACGTAATTCACCCCAATAAC
Organism: Carpinus fangiana; assembly: GCA_006937295.1. Classification (NCBI taxonomy): domain Eukaryota; kingdom Viridiplantae; phylum Streptophyta; class Magnoliopsida; order Fagales; family Betulaceae; genus Carpinus; species Carpinus fangiana. The sequence continues at coordinate 38,098,859 of CM017322.1, forward strand.
AACTAACCACGCTCAACCTCATTATGCCAGATACACTCATACTTGAGTTGATTGTAGGATGCTTAAACCTAAGCCATCGTGGGGTATTTACCCATGATTAGGCTGAAACGTGACCAACTAACGCTACTCCAACCATCAATAACATATTAAGCGGTCTGAGTATTCTAAATTATATTTACAATTATCCCCAAGTAACATGAACAGTGTTTATAAACAAAGTTATGTTAGAAAAATTATAACTTCAGCCAAATCATTTGGAGTCTTAAAATCATGAGGAACTTCATGATGCTGTAAAAAACCTCCAAATCAAAGTTTAATTATTAGTAAGTAAAGAAAATCTGAATTAATCAATGCTTTACAAATGTTTGTACAAGTGCAGCCCTACATGAGTGAAAATCAAACCTTTTGAAACTTGTAATCTATTTCATATAATAAAAAGGCATACATAGCTCACTGATTTGACCATGGAAACAGTGAGCAGATGATGAACGAGTTAAGAATATAATTACCTCTTTAACTCTTGTAGATGTAAAAATGGGATGTTTATATATCTCTGGGCTCCAATTTATGTCAAACAAGCCTCTGCAACAAGGAAAGCCACAGATCAACTGCAGAGAAACAATATGAACTGAAGTCAAGTGACATGTCATGCTTGGCGGCCGAGTGGAGCGGGTAGTATCTACAACCGCATACCCTTCACCAACTATCTGCTCATTTTGGACGGTTTTTAAACAAATATCCTGCCTGCTATCGTTATGGGTGGGTGGAGCCTGGCGGTGGCGGGCATAAATAGAATACGATGGTATTCTTAGTTTTCAGCCTATAATTGGCATTCCTTGCAAACTAAGTTAATTGCAGCAGTTTTAAATGGTATGCTTACAAAGAAATTAGTATGCAATTCTGCAAAATGAATGGACTCATAAATGAAAGGTTGGAAATGATGCTTTACTAAGACAATAATATGAAACAAACAAAACCAAACACTTACCATGAAAACTAAAACCGAGTGTCAAAAGAGAAAAGTCTTCTTTGTTCATCCGTAGGATTCAACAACCATTGGCAGAACATCCATGCTGCCCCAACCACTGATAAAAGTGACAGCGTTGCAAGGAAACCAAAATGTGAAGCATTGTTTCCGACTATTGCAACTCCTAACATCACAGACTCTGCCAAACTAGCAACTGCAACCTCTGTTGTCCCAATAAGATTTGCTTTTCCTGAAGGGATCCCAGTTTGCAGAATCTGTGCCCCAACAACATCATATGACATGTGTCCTAATCTCGATAATACCTGCATATGGAAGTAGATCAACCATTTGATCAGGTATACATGAAGCTTGTCTTTCTTAAACAAGATTCAAATTTAGACTCCAATTAGACCTCTCCTCTTTAAATCCTGAGATAAAGCCCAGGTGTAATTGGTTAAACTGGATCATGCAGAAGCACCCAAAAGATAGAAATTAGATCTACACCTGTATCTAGGTTAAACCCTAACCTTGTGCTGCATAGACAAGTCTAGTTTATATGCTTTTGCACTATCATTACATCTCACTGAATCTAACGGGAAAACAAGAAAGTTAAAAATGATTCTTACAATTAAAGATAAGAAGAAAAGAAGAGGACTCTGCTGGGCAACAGAACCACTCCAATATGCAGCAAGAGCTACGGTGAGAAGTGAGGCCTGAAATAACAATCCAATTGCTCCAGCCTGGTGAAGGAAATCAAAAGATTTAGACCTAAACAAGAACCTTTTAGAATATCAGAAACACAAAAAGCAAACAGATGCAACCTTTAAAAGGCCAAATCGCCTGACTAAGTCTGCAGATATAAATGTTGCTGCAACACCCATAAAAGCGCATAATCCACTAAACACCCCTATAATTGATGGATTTAGACCTGTTAAAAAATCCCACATCATAGTTAGACAGGAACTTTGGAGAGAAAACGGAGAAAAAGACATTATAAAGCAAAGGTCAGAGAAATATATATTTTAAAACGAAAATGGCAGTGTAGTCAATGCTATGAATTTCTTCTTCCAAGTATTAGATTACACAGCACATATTCAAGCAATCAAGACAAACCAATATATCAAGTAAGATATCAAAGAGAGCAAGCAATAAGACAAAACCAAAAACTGAGAAAGTGCTATCTATTTTACGAAATTCTATGTATGAATTTCTGCAATGATTACTCAAAGAGATTACCCTTGAAGTTTATGTTAATTTTAGTTTAACATCCTAGAATTCTACTCCTTGAAAAAGAAAAGAGCTCCACAGAGTTCAAGTAGTGGCATTTCATCCCCCTTATTTAGCCTATCATTACGTCAAATGAAAAATCTTCTGTCACATAACTTATGACTCTTTTGACACCGCTAAAAAGAGTCATTTCTTCCTTTTTTCTGCTTCTTTCAAACTAGAACTCTTCCGCACTTTATTATTATTTTTTTTAAGTCATAAAACTCATCCACACTACAAGCAGAATTAACATTTTACAAAACAATGTTATATAGAGGCGCCTGGATAATTACAAGTAGCTAAGTATCCACAAAAGCCATTCAAACAATAGCATCAGGCACACATGATTTTTTTTGTAAACCTTCCCAATGCAGACTGGAAAAGGTATGCAAAATGCCACTATTTCAAACTATAGGGTGCTCTTAAAAGCCAAAAGGAGCAAAAAGAAAAGGGTTTCCAAGCACCTCTAGTATGAGTTGTATTATACTGCTAAATATGGTCTGACATATAAATTACATGTAAAAGTTCCCTTAGGACTTGGTACTAAATTTTTACAATCTAATCCTATTACGAACCATAGAAAGTGATAGCCACATCTACGCTAGAATTAATCAATTTAGAATTTCCCTAGAATCATTTATAAAGTATAGTTTCACCTAGTAAGAACTAATGTAAGACTTAACATTCATGAGTGTCTTTATAAGTCACCTACTCTATGTGGGCTACTCATCTTCCCAATGTAAGACTGGGGTGTTACAATCCTCCTCCCCTCGCCAGGGCCACATCATACAACGCTTTAGTAATATATGGCGTTACTAGATTGTTCTAATACCATTTGCAATGACCCAAAAAAAACGATAACCACATTTGCACTATCACTACAAAAGAACTAGTCAATGTGAAGATAATCACTTGTAAAGCTCAGTTTCACCTAGTAAGAAACCAACGTGGGACTTAGCACTCAGAAGCGTTTTATAAACTATCCACTCTATGTGAGCTCCTCATTTTCCAATGTGGGACTGGAGTGTTACAAATTCTTCAGAGATATTGCAAGTCAACAAACCAAAAAGGTTTTAAAGTACCACGCTGTGTTAAGAATGCTGTCATCAAACTGCCTGGAGTGAGAACAACGTTGAAGTAGAGGAGCACATAGGCCAGGCTTGCAGGAAGAACTGGCTGCTGCATATATTCCTTCCACCCATGTCTAATAGCTTCCAGACCTATATCCACTGGTTTTCCAGATGGTGGAATTAGCAGGTATAACATGAAAAAACTACCTTCTAAACATATATATAATCAACATATTTTACCCATATTGTCATCATCAGGCAAAGGTTCCCCAGTAGATGTTTTGCAATAGGCTTGTGAAGTTTTAGCGCGATCAAGAACACCGGTAGAGAGCTTGTTGGTTAACCATGTGAGAACAACCTGAGGAATGGAATCCAAAAATGAAGAAGGCTTCCAACTAAGAATCATAGATGGACAGGCAGAAAAGAAATTACCACAACAGGCAATGACCATAACATCAAACCAGCAGCAAACTTCAAGCAAGTCACCGGGTCAAACTTTGAGAGAAGAACACCAAATAGCGATGCTCCAACTATCTGCAATTATAGACAATAATGTCCCCTAACATCAAGTTATATAAATAATATCTAAAGGTTTACTGTTTGCACTTAATAATGCTCGCACTCCACAGAATAGGGCAACTATTATATCATAACCATGCATATGTAAGTCAATTGAACAGTCATTAGAAAATTAAAAGATAATAAAATTAGCAAATACCTCACATAGAAGATCGATTCTACTTAGAACAGCATTAGCTTCCGCAAGTGCAATTGGCCTATTTATTCCTGCCAACTGTACAAACAAGAAAAATAATTAGAAGGTACTCATCCCAGTTGAAAAGGATAACCATCAGTACATATGAAGGAACAAGGAAAGTATCAAAAGGCACTACCAGCACGACCCAATCACGCTCCATAGCAACCCCTGTTGCGACTCCAAATAGCCTTTCAACAGCCCCAGCTAATACCAGCACAATGAACCAAGGACGGAGAAGCATGGACGATGTAGAAGTATGAGGAATGGTATGGGCATAAATTATCATTGATGCAGATAATAATTGTGCAGATGCCTGACAAAAAACCAGGAGAACAAGAGAACAGATTCTTAAAAGAAAGAAAGAAATAAGAAAGAGATAGTTCACCACCCTGCTTGAATATATGATAATTGAAAAAAAGAATACCTGCACAACATTCAGACAAATATATGCAGGTACTCTGGGAAAGTTATCCATAAGTTTTCCAACCAAAGGGCCTCCACCAATTATTGCTAGCTGTTCAACATGAAGCTCATTAGAAAACACATTCTTCCTAACCCATTGCATATGCTTTATTTATCTTTCCAAAGTTACAGCTACCTTAGCGAAGAATCCTATGACGGCCACTGGTAGAAGACTTGGATGAAGCAATGCGATAGCAGAAGGCCAAGCAAAGTTCCAAAGCTGTTCCACTAAATTTCCAGCAACACAACTGGCATAAAGAGCTGCAAAATGAAAACCTTAGGTTAGGAACTGCTTCAATAATCTAACACATTCTATAGTGTAAATGACACGTCAAAGCACCACTAAGCGACAATAATCTTGGCTAATCTATTGCCACCTCATCTGAAATGAATGGAGACCCCATATACATATGAACAGACTCCATTTAGTGAAACATATCATCATTATAAGGATATAGTAGTCTGAAAGAGTACAGAAGCAAGGAAAATAATGTATGTTACTAGAGGAACAATTGACCCATAGATAATAAGCCAAGAGAAATAAACTAGCTTTCTATACTGCTACTGAGATGTACAGAGGCCAGTGCAGGAATTGGACAAGCTGAAAGTCTTCACAGATCAGAGAAGAGGCCCCACAAATATAGAGAAACATCTGGCTATCTAAAACTCATACTTCATGTCTCACATAAGCTAATCAAAATCCATGATTGCACAGATATACTAAATAATCTTTCTATGACTAAGAATTATTACATCAAAACTGGTTTCTAGCTTACAAATCCATAACGTTGGACCCTAATACTTATTGCATATGGAGGGTCCCTAAATCAGACAACTTTATAGGAATGTCACACATCTTTCAAGCCATCACCATGCTGCAAGGTGGAGGCTCTCACCATATAATCCTGCTGGATGGGCTGGAGTAGCTGCAAGGGCATTTTGCTCCTCCTCTGATAAAACCTACAAATTTAATAATAGATTGATGAGAGAACAATAGGTTGAGACTCAAGAATGATATAAACTTGAAAGATACTAAAAGATGGCAAAAAAAAAAAATTGTTAAAGTCCGCAGGGAAACATACAGGCAATTTCGTCAATAGACTATCTACATAAGTCTCTTCAGTCAGTAAATTCAATGATTCAGTCTCAAGAATTTCGGATTTGAGATGAACAATCGGGACTGAACAGTTAGATTCAACTGCTGAAAAATCTTCTATGAGCTCATCCTCAGTGGCAACCTGGTTGAACTGTACGTCCGTGTTTGTTATTGAACACCTTGAAACTAAATTGTCAAACCTGCAACCAAATGAAAAAATAAAAATAAAAATTGTTTTCCCCTTTTGTGATGTTTCCATTTCCTGCGAATTACACAGCTCACGCTGAAAGTTGCATTAGACCCACTAAATAAAATGACCTAGAAATCACAAACGGAACAAGATTGACAAATTTCTTCTCGTTTACCACATTTTCAGCAAACAAACCACACAGGAAGCAAATTTGTGATGTTTCCAATTCCCCTAAATAATAATTCAGCTCAACTAAGTTCATCACTGATATTACACGCATTTATGTACAAGTTCCGAAAATCAGAAAACAACTCAAAACTTTGTTCACATTTCAAAAAATTTCTCAGCAACCAAACAGAACAGGAAAAAAAAGGTCTGTATTGTTCGCGTTTACCATACATAATAACTCAGCTCAAGTAAGCAAGTTCTATTAGGCCCATTTGAGTAAAAGTCCCAAAAAAAACGAAACGATAAGAAAAATTTAAACTTTTCTTCTCGTTTCAAACACATTTTTCTCTGCAACCAAAGAGAGCAGAAACCAAATATAGGCTTAGGTTCACCTGCAGGAATTGAGAGGATGAAAACTAAACCTTCTGCGAGAAGCGAAGCGAGTGCAGACTCGAGAAGGCGACGCCGATAGAGAAACTTGGCGAAGCGAAAATTTGAAGAAACCGAAAGGGGGTGAGTGGGTATTGGTGAACATAGCAGCCATGGTTGCTTCTTCAAGTACTCTGGCTTGAAGGAGGACCAAATGGGTTCCTTCCCCCTCATGCAGACTCAAAAAAGAAAGAATTTTTGAGCAGTGGGTTTCGTCACTCAGAGTCTCATCAGAAATGGGTTCTCAGAATCCACAACCAAAAACCAAATATAGAAAGATAAAAAATAATTCTTTCAGTTTTTGGGTTTGGTTTCAGAGGCTTATCTGTTCGCTGGTGTTTATCAATAGCGTTTTGGTGTCAGAACTAACCAGTCCGAGTTAGAGTCCCTCCAACCAGGCGGACACTTCAACTCTTCAAGACTTCAAGTGTGTGCGGATGACTTTGTGTGGTGTTTAATTTACAAATAAATAAATAAAAAATGTTGTGATTTTAATCTTTTGTGTTTCCTTTTTCTTTTCATTTTTTCCGGTGGGTTTGGAGGGTTGACCAATTTTATCAGTCTGATTGTGCCAAGTTGCATTGTAGAATTCCAACACGAACTAAGCTCGTTCCTGTTAGGAACAGAGCCCAAGCAAGCAGAGTAGGACTTTCTAGGGCTCCAACCAATGGGCCATAGCCCGTGAGATTTCATTAGTTTTTGATTCGAGTTTTCAATTTTTGTTTTTTTAATAATTATATCTTTAGATTTTTCTTAAATAAGATAGAGAAATTATTCTTTCTATTCTAACATTCATTTGGCATACATTTTCACATGGTACGAATGTTTCATCCATTCTTAATTAAAAAAGACAAAAAATATCAATCATGAATAAGTATGTCAACTCAATGAAAATGTACGAGAGATAAAAGCTAACAAATTTATCATTGAATTTGTAATTTGTGAAATTCTACAAATTCAATGATAAATTTACAAATTAGATTGATCACAAATGAACGTGTAACATCTCAGGCTTGATTATCATGAAAAAGGTGTCTAATAAACTCGAGGAAATCTTTATGAATAATTAAAAGCAATTACAACATGATTGGAAGACAGAAATCAAACGTTGAAGAAAGTATGTGCGATGGCTACAGCCATGTTGATGAGAGTTTTCAATGGCTCGTTCCTCTCAATCAAATAGAAATAGGGGTTCACAGGGAAACCGAAGCCGAAGCCAGATTCACAGAGGGATATTGCATTAAGAGCAAAGGATTCAGAAGATAGCATGCGACTGTAATCTCCTCTGTTCTAGGACTTGAAAGCCTCCTGGAAAAACTCCACCACAAGACCATAATCCTTTTCACACTCACTCAGAACTTTAGTTGCTTCTGGATAACCTGTTGCATTCTTAAGAACTTCCTGAGTAAAAGCAAGTGTCTGTTGCTTTTGCAGTGGTCAGGTTGATGGTTAGTACATTCAAATCAGAGATGCTTGCATCTGGGTTTTTCAGGTTGGAGCTGAGAGTTTGTTTGCAGAAATCATAGTCCTTCACTTGGTGACAGATGGTTTCAATGTTTTGCTGGGTCTGCTCGTTACTCTGGATGGGATGGAAGAACAAGAACATGGCTGCTAATGGCAGCAGGGAGAAGGCAACAATGGAAGCCATCTTCTGGTTCAAGTTGGATGTGAGAAAATGGGGAGGAGGAGGTGGGTATATAAGGGACTACATGTTGATTATTGTGCAGCATTTATCATGTTTCTTATTTTGATCAAAAAAATAAATGATGAAGGAGAAACTTTGATATATTATCGGATCTTATAAAAGGCAGATATCATTTCCTAATGGTATCGTCACATTAACCCAGTTAGATAGAACCGTTATATGTAGCATTACTCTTTTCTTAACTTATGTATATGTTGCTTAAAAGATGTATCTACTCAAAAAGTTACAGTCTGCATTTTGTCAGCTCAAATCTTTTGCAACTATAAAGGGATTTTGACATTTTGCATATAAATCAGAATGAAAGAAGACTGCCATCTAATGGTTCTGAAATCCTAGAGTAAACCTAGAATTTGATGTTCCAGAAAAGAATAATAATCCTTAGAATCTGTGTGTAACAAGGGGCCCCTGGTTTATGATACCATTACATTACACCTGTTAAGTGTTAACTAATGGCTAATTAATTCACAATTAAAGCTCACAAACACTAGTCAATTGTCTAATTAATTCCATATGAATGTGTTCTTCATTTTAATTCCAATATATAGCAGCACAGGGTGCTTAAGGCAACCTTTTTCTTTCTTTGGTATGAACAGGAAATCAGGCTAAAGAGGATGGGATCTAAATCCATCTCCATCATTGTTTCAGAAAACAATTATAGGTGTTGTTATGGTTCCCTATTACTTTCCTTGCCCTCTCCACTTTGGGCGGAGTTTCTTTGCGGGGTTCATCTATGGGGTCTTTTACCCGGGCAAAGCTCCTCTCACAATTCTCTGTTATTATCTTTGTTCCTTTTTCTTTGAAAATGAGGAAATTCAGATCCCTTTTAAGATTCTTTCTTCAAAAGATTGGTTGAAACTGCTCATGAGCTTACTCAAAGATAAAATCAACTCTTATCCACTATCCTTGGTGTCAAATTTCTGATGTAATGTGGATGAAGTGATCAAGTTCAGCTTTTCAAACAGGGTGCCTACATAGATTGTGCTCAAATTCAAACAACCAAAAGTCAAATATCCAGCCCCATCAATTCCATGACGTGAATAAGTAGATTTAATCAGGAGAAATGCAAAGATTTTTTTTCAGGTGTTCCTCTAATCTTCGTAGATATTATTATTTTTTAAAAAAATAGTAGAAAAAAAAAACTTATCCAATTCGACCCTTTCTCTTTAATTATAGGCCAAGTGGATTCAAATTTTCTAGTCCCTTCTAGGCCTATTTTTGAAGGGGGGAGGTAATAAAGAAAACGTTACTTCCCCCCTTCAAAACTCATTCTTTCTAATTCATGTTTGTCCGCTCTCTCTCTCTCTCCCAAAGTACATTTTTTTTCCCTTTGAATCAATGTTTTAACTTACTTCTTTATATTTTAGGAAATATTTATTTATTTTCGTTTTAATAGAGATTTTATTACTAAATTTTGCCATATTTTTGGTAAAATCTTTATAACTATTGGCAAGATTCGGTTTTGCTAGGCTAGTTAAACCAGCTTGCAGGCTTAGTTTAGTAGTTTGATTTGAAGAATAATATTTAGTATTTCTAAAATAATCCTCTGTTTTCCTTGCACAGTTAGAATTTTTTCCTCTGCCCTATTCATTATTCTCTCTTCCTTGTTACCTTACAACTTCCATTTTCAGATTACCAAGTTCCCACGCTGGCTGAACAAGTTTTTCATGTTCATGGTAGAACATGTTTTTCATGACAGTTAGTCCTGGGGCTGGCATGGCTTGAAATGGCAAAAAAGTAAAAACAATTTCTTCTTCAAGAGAGAGAGAGAGAGAGAGAGAAAGTGTAGTAAAATCTTTGTTCCCATAAAATTGAAAATGTGAACAAACCAAAGCTACAAATGTCAATCTGAATACAACAATACAATCATAATAGTCGTCTTTTACAACCAATCATAGTGTATGAAAACAAAAAACCCTAGTATATGAAAAGGAAAGTCTTCCCCTTAAAACAGAAGACTATATATAAGTCCTGTACACATTTAAGCGGCGGATGGGGCTTTAATGTAGGGAACACCGCCGGCCTCCGAAAGCGCCGCCAAAAATGCCTGCAGGTTCCTCTGCTCAGCCTCTGCAGAAGCCCCAGTGTTGTTGTAGTCCAATGACTCATCATCATAAATGTCCCACCATTTGTTCACCAGCATCTTTATATCTTCCCTCTGCATGTTCTCTTCCTCGCCAGTGTACCTCCACGGCTTAGACCCCTAAAAACCCAAATCCAAATTTACACCAATTTAGATTGTATTCCAAGGAAAGAAGAATTATCTCAAGTTTTGGGATTATTTGTTATATATACTCACAGCAGCACAGTAGTGAACAACTTTGACCTTGTCAAACTCGATGTTCTCTGGGTGGCGCCACAACAAGGCCAGGACAAGGTTGTAAACTGGTGGGATTGGCATGTAAATATCCCTAAAGAACATGTTCAAAAAGTCCTGCAAGAATCATAACAAATTTCGAGTCAGATCTTGAAAAAGACATGATTATAATGACCAGAATTCCCATGGAAATTTGATAATTACCTGCTCAGCAAAAGGGGTTGTAGGAGTAACTTTGAGGGTCTTGAGGAGGTCATGGTATGTTGAGAGATTGGGTTCATACACAAACATGCCAGCATTGAAGTAGAGGGCAGGCTTGGGACCAAAATCAGCAGGCCAGCTGACTCTGTCAGGGCACTGCTGGCAGTAGCCAACCTTGTGCTGTGGAGAGTGGCTCCAGGTTTGCTCACAAAAGCAATCCATCACAGCATAGAAGTAGTTGTCTGGGAGGTCAAAGAGGTGGTCTATGTTTTCAAAAACTTGAATGTCTCCGTCTAGGTAGATCATCTTGCTGTACTCCACAAACTGCAATTTCAATCAGAGAGCTACAAGTTTAGTTTATCTAAAAATGACTTTGAAATCTCGCAACTGGCTCCACAGCCACTTATAAGGAAAACAGGAAATTACGTGAAACACATGCAAACATGGGCACACATATATACCTCCCAAATACGAAGCTTAGAGTAGTTGATGACATAGTAGGCCATGGCGAACTGGGTCTGGTTTTCCGGTGGGTACACCGGCTCAATCTCCTTCACTATGCATCCCTGAGACACCAGAATCTTACGGTGCTCCTCCGGCACGTCGGGCAAGATCGCCACCACTAGAGGGTACTTGCTCTTGACCTTTCTCAAGCCCTTGGCCAAGCCAACCACACCTTTCACATAGTCCCCGTTGCCAGCCAAGAAAGTAACAAATGCCCGGCTAGGCATGCTGCAGGCCTTGGCTAGCCCGGTTGGGTTGGCAGCGGTGGCGGTGGTGATGTCAGGAGCCATTTCAAGTGGGTTTTTCAACGAAGCAAGAAGTGGACAAAGAGTTTTAAGGTTTTGGGAGTGGACTCAAAAGAGTTTTCAGGGAAAAAGAAGTGTTTGTTTGAGAAGAAAATACTCGTACTCAAAAGGCTTTGTGTGATCGATGGTGTTGGGGGTGATGGGGGTGGGGGTGTATATATTACGACTTGGCCGGGGTGATGGCCGAGGGTCATGTCGTTATGAGTCTTTGACCATTGAGATGCCTTACAGAATCCCGAAGAAATCGGACGCTACTACGTGTGGGTGGGATCTGATCCAACGGTTACAGCAACGCTTCTGGAATTGCCGGTGCACGAAAGGCATGATATAATAAATACAGAATAAGGCAGAAGAGCCCTCGGTGAACCTTTCTTTAGATAAAACATTAAAACACCATTCGATCTTCGCATATTTACAACGTTAGCCCCAAAGTCAGGGTCTCTTCTGCAAATACATTTTTCTTCTGCTCCACAGTAGGGATCGGCAGTAGCCTCCAACTACCACGCACGAAAGTCACAGGAAGTTGAGGCACGTAGACCAATGATTTAGACACATGGCAATCCTATAGACCGTCTGCCATTTTCTGCATGCCAACTTGGCCACGTGGACTATTCAATGGCGGCCATGTCTATAAACTGAGGGTCCCTATAACCCAAGTCGGCGGGGATGAGACGTGTCGGCACCTGATTTAGAGGACGGTGTTCTACCACGTGGCACAAGTGTAGCATCCTATGACCAACGGCTCTCCCAACAGACATTTCTAGTTTTGTTAGTTGGCACAAAAGAGGGCTTATTAATTAAAATAAGATTACTTTTAGGATCATGCAAAATAAATTAAATAATGAAATATATATATAGATAATGTTTAATTTATGACTAAACCGACCAATTTACATTGGATAATGTTTTGGACTTTGTATTAAAATTTTAAGATATGGTTGGACTTTGGACTAGGACCGACTCCATATTTGCATTCACAGCTGTAACATGACTAGGGGTTATGCTTTGAGAATATTCCATAGGTGATCTTTCTCCTATGGGAGAATCTTATATTCCTCATGCTTTGACTAGGGGTTTCTTCGATGAGGGATGATAAAAAAATATATATTATTACTTCAGATATTTTTTTATTTTTTATTTTTTATTTTTTTTAAATGTAGAAATTGGACAAAAGAGTTAAACTTTTAACATTTTCCTTCTTTTATATTTCTTTTATAATTTTTAAGCACACTTTCGATGATTTAGTCCCATTATTTATTGCCACATCAGCACACCCAACTCCAAAATTTTTTTTTAAAAAAAAAAAAAAAATTGAGGAAAGTGAGAGAAAGGTGTGGGAAAGCATGTAGCCATGAATGCATCCCCATACTGACACATGCCTCGGTAGGTGCAACCATTAGCTCCAGAATGTTGTAATGTCATTTGAGATTCATGGCGTCATAAGAACACGTCTTTATTCCTTTCTAAAGAAGAAAAATCAAGACAGAGATAGATTAGGATTAGGTGGTAGATGTTTTAAAAGAAGAAAGTTCAAGACAAAGATAGATCAGGTTTTGGTAGTAGATAAGGATTATCGATTATAAGTGCAATCTTAAGACTTGTATATAGACATTTGGGTACACTCTCTTTGTAAGTCAATTTTTATGGAAAGTTTTACTCAAAATTTATATTATTTAGTGTTGAAGGTGTTGGAGCCCACCACCACGTCGAATATGTGTATAGAAGTGGATACAACTTGTCGAGTATATGTTCACATAGGTTGCAACTTTGTGGCCGAGACATGAAAGGTGCGACCTATAGGCTGAAATAAAATATATTAGTATGACATATGAATATAATATTAAGTTACTGAATATTAATAGATGAGTGAAAATGCTAAAAGATAAATGATTCCTAGTAAGTTAATGTTGATTCAATAGGTCGTCGTGGATTTGTTGTGAGGCGTAGTAGTACGTTATAATTTTAAGTGTTCTACATGGCTTAATAAGAATCTTAATAATATGTATATAAGGTCTTGGGCATCCTCTCCTTTAAAGCTGATTTCCGATGGCAAATACTATTGTAATGGGTATCCAAGATTTGTATCAATGAGGAACAAATTTTTCTTTTAATTTGGGTTCAGCTTACATTTCTTTTAAGAATAGTAGGATACAAATTTTATTAAAATGAATTATATATGAGAATTACGCTCTCCAAAAATAGATGTCCCGTTAATAGAATATGTTTGAATAATTTGTTCTAAACCCAATTGAACTAAAACTCAAAAAAAAAAAAAAAAATCTCATTTTTATGCACCACATGCTAATGAAAATCAAATCATATAAGTGGTGTGATACAATGGGTGATGTATAGCGTTACTCTTCTCTTATTGAAGGATTTTATTTCTTCCAAAACTTGGCATTTGGTTATTTACTCCTCCTGAACTTGAGTGGAAAGTTGGATCAAAGGAGGAAACTCTGTCTCTAACAAAGGAATTAAAGAGAAAAATATCCTCTTTCTTTTCTTGATGGGAGCTGATTTTTTCTTAAGGTTCATTAATAGAGAGAAATCACTCCCATTTCTCATTTTCTTTTTGCTGATGATGACATGATCATAATGCTAATGAAACCAAGGCCATTCTAAATTATCTCAGATTTTTCTGGTCAAAAGATGAATATGGTTAAATCTGCCCTTCACTTCAGAAGAAATTTACAGCAATAGAAATCAACAAGAACCAAAGCTTTGTGTTCTCAACTTGATGCTATATTTAGAAAGTTCTGGTGGGGTTTCAAGGATGATACAAAAAAAATTCAATTTTATTCCACTAGCTTGGAGCCCCTACAAATCTGGGAGGTTTGGGTCTTTCACTTAAAACAAGAAAGACCGCAACCAACCACAAATCGAAAACCCATTTAGAAAACAAAAAAACAAATCCTAGTATTTGAGTAGGAAAATCAGAAGGCTACAACCAACAATGCAACTAAAACCAATCCTATATACATTTCTTTGCATAAATGGTAAAACCCACAAGCACTAAGCGGCGGATGGGGCGGTAATGTAGGGAACACCGCAAGCCTCTGCAAGCGCAGCCAAAAATGACCGCAGACTCCTCTGCCCAGCCCCTGCAGAAGCCACAGTGTTCTTGTAGTCCAATGACTCGTCATCGTAAATGTCCCACCATTTCTTCACCAGCATCTTTATATCTTCCCTTTGCATGTTCTCTTCCTCGCCAGTGTACCTCCATGGCTTAGACCCCTAAAAACCCAAATCCAAATTTACACCATTTAGAATATTGTATTCCAAGGAAAGAAGAATTATCTCAAGTTTTGGGATATATTTGTTATATATACTCACAGCAGCACAGTAGTGAACAACTTTGACTTTGTCAAGCTCAATGTTCTCTGGGTGGCGCCACAACAAGGCCAGGACAAGGTTGTAAACTGGTGGGATTGGCTTGTACACATCCCTAAAGAACACGTTCAGAAAGTCCTGCAAGAATCATACAAATTTCGAGTCAGATCTTGAAAATTACATTACAATAATGATCAGAATACCAATGGAAATTTAACAATTACCTGCTCAGCAAAAGGGGTTGTAGGGGTAACTTTAAGGGCCTCGAGGAGGTCATGGTATGTTGAGAGATTGGGTTCATACACAAACATGCCAGCATTGAAGTAGAGGGCAGGCTTGGGACCAAAATCAGCAGGCCAGCTGACTCTGTCAGGGCACTGCTGGCAGTAGCCAACCTTGTGCTGTGGAGAGTGGCTCCAGGTTTGCTCACAAAAGCAATCCATCACAGCATAGAAGTAGTTGTCTGGGAGGTCAAAGAGGTGGTCTATGTTTTCAAAAACTTGAATGTCTCCGTCTAGGTAGATCATCTTGGTATACTCCACAAACTGCAATTTCAATCACAAGCTACAAGTTTAGTCTACCTAAAAATGACATTATTTTTTTGCTTGTAAACACATGCAAACATGGGCATTTACATACCTCCCAAATACGAAGCTTGGAGTAGTTGATGACATAGTAGGCCATGGCGAATTGGGTCTGGCTCTCCGGTGGGTACACCGGCTCAATCTCCTTCACTATGCATCCCTGAGACACCAGAATCTCACGGTGCTCCTCGGGAACGTCGGGCAAGATTGCCACCACTAGAGGGTACTTGCTCTTAACCTTTCTAAGCCCCTTGGCCAAGCCAACCACACCTTTGACATAGTCCCCGTTGCCAGCCAAGAAAGTAACAAATGCCCAGCTAGGCATGCAGCGCATGCTACCGGCCTTGGCTAGCCCGGTTGGCTTGGAGGCGGTGACGTCGGCGGCGGTGATATCAGGAGCCATTTCAAGTGGGTTTTTGAAGAAAACAAGAAGTGAAGAAAGAGTTAAAGGTTTTGGGAGTGGAAATGAAGAGAAAGAATCTGGAATGTTTGGTTGAGAAGAACAGACTTGTAGTCAAAAGGTTTAGTGTGATCGATGGTGCTGGGGTTATGGGGGTGGGGGTGTTTATATAGGATTTGGGTTTGATTAATTTAAGGTAAAACATCGAAGACTATGGTAATTAAATAAAGAAAACATTTCCTTGTCGGTTTGATATGGAAATCTTAGCGACAAAGCTGGATGGGTCCGTAAGGTAGATGTTGTTTAATTTTGTCGTTTTGTGTACTAAGGGCCAGGCCTCTCGGGCTTCCTGAGTCTTTGACCATTTAGATGCGTCCTAGAATCCCAAAGAAATCGGACGCTACGTGTGGGTGTGATCTGATCCAACGGTTAGAGCGACGTTTCTGGAATTGGCCGGTGCGCGGAAGACTTGGATAAGAAATACATAATAAAGCAGAAGAGTCTTTGGTGAACCTTCCAGCAGATAAAACACCACTCGATTTTCTCATAATTACAAGGGTAGACCGTAGACGGTAGACCCATGATTACAATATTCCCTGCAATCTTTGCTGAAAATGACGGACAATTTTGAAGATGCTGATATTTCCAATTTCAGCTTGCAATACAAAATGAATCCTATGTTAACACACCACACACCCACTTACGTAATCACATAATAATAATCTAAAGAGACAGAAAGAATAAAAGAAAGAGAGACAGAAAGAATAAAAGAATGAGGTTCGCTTATGTTCCAGTATTTTGATGACTACATATTTTATTGATTATTTGATTGTATACATGACTTTATTTATAAAGAAAAAGTTTGAACGTTACATATCTTTATTTTATATTTTTAACAACGTTAAATAACCACTTAAACAAAAATTTCCTACCTTTATTCAGCTTGTGCCACGTTACTAGTGAGTAGGGTGATAAAACATATGTAATGTAACTTTTAAAATTATCAACAAATTAAAAGTTAATAATAATATCAAATTTAATATAAATTTTAAAAGTTACATCATAACTAAAAAGACAGCAAAAAAAAAAAAAATATTAAAAAGATATTTGATATTTCCCTAAAATTAATAGTTGCTCTTTCACTGTAAGTCATTACGGTCTTTCGTTAGTTATGAATCAAGAAAACATTGAAGAAAACTCTCCATTCCCCAGTCGTCTCAGCTACCCACACTTGTCTGGGAAGCTTCCTTTAGATTTTTTATTTTTTATTATTATTATTTTAATTTTATATAAGTCGGATTTTTGTATTTTAAGAGAGGGAAAAGTACTGTGATAGAAAAATATTTACTCACCGGCCGTTGAGGCACGGACACCAATTCGATTGAGTCAAACATGGCACTCGTATAGATATCTGCCATTTTCTGCATGTCAACTTGGCCACGTGGACTATTCAACCACATCGCGTTATAATGGGGGCCATGTGGGGGCCATGTGTATAACCTGAGAGCTTCTATTTGTCTCCGGAGAGGAGATGTGTCGGCATCCTATTCAGAGATGGTTTTTGCCGGGTGGCACAGGTGTAGCTTCCTATGACCAACGGCACTCTACCACACACATTTCTAGTTTTGCTAGTTGGTCCAAAAGAGAACTTATTAATTAATAATAAGATTATTTTGGGCCACGCAATAAATTAAATAATGAAATATTAATATATAGATAATGTTTTTATGGCTAAACCGACCAATTCAAATCAGATAATGTTTTGGATTTTGTATTAAAATTCTAAGATATGGTTGGATTTTTTACTAAATGTCTAAAACCGAGTTCATATTTGCATTCATAGCCGTAATATGACTAGGGGCGATGCTTTGAGAATATTCCATTGGGTTTCTTTCCCCTGTGGGAGAATCTTATATTCCTTAAAATGTGAATGGGTTTCTTTTTTATTTCTTTTTTATTTTTTAAGCACACTTTCGGTGATTTGGTCCCATTATTTATTGCCACATCAGCACACCCAACTGAAAAATAAAAAATAAAAAAAATAAAGCAAGAAAATGGAGGAAAGTGAGAGGAAGGTAATACTAATGCATCCCCATATTGCCCCATGTCTTGGAGACCTACTGCAGTCTTCATGGTAGGTGCAACCATTAACTCCAAAATGTTGTAATGTCATTTGAGATTCATGGTGTCATAACAACACGTCTCTATTCCTTTTGAAGGAAGAAAATTCAAGATAGAGATATATATTAGGTTTAGGTAGTAGATGATCATCTAAAGGAGAAAATTCAAGACAAAGAATAGATTAGGATTAGTGTAATCTTAATCATGTTTGTATCAATGAGAGACAGAGTTTTCTTCCAATTTGGCACCTCTTATTACTGGCGGGCCACTACTGCATTTCGTTGAACTAACATATGTTCTTATAATATGGTACAAAGTTTATTAAAAATGCATTATGAGAACGAGCTTGTATCCCGTGCAATGCACGGGTTGTTTTTAAAAATGATAGGACGGAAAAAAATAATAATAATTAGTGGAAAAGGTTTCAAAGCATGAAGCAAATAAAAAAAAAAAAAAAAGCATTGAGAGACCATTTACATTAACACAAATGCTCAAATCATTTTTCTATGCCCCTATCTTTGCATTCTCAAAATAATTTTATTTAAAATACTTTCAATTAAACAGAGAAGTTTGAGAAATTACACTAATAAATTTTATTTTCCTCATTAAATTAACTAATTAGCTACCCAAAATAAAAAGTTTTCATTAAATCATAGTTAAAAAAATAAATGAATTATATCCTTTCTCTTTCTTCTTTACTCAAAAGCATAAATAAAGTGTTTATGCTTTTGACATAAGTTAGTAGATTGGTGAATTCGCAGTCTTTTGGCTGTGTTGTATTAGCTTCGTGCTTGTACGTGTATCTTTCATCAATTTTATGAGATGTTTATCAAAAGAAAATAAAAAAAAAGAAGCATAAATAGAAACCTAACCAATGAAATTCATAAGGTATTGAAAGAAGTCCAATCAAATATAACTTTTTTTTCTTTTTTTTCAACCATACTTTTGCATTATAAGGTTTATATATATATATATATATAACATTAGATGAATGATTCATGTTAACATTTTTCCCATCTTTTTCTCATCTTATTCTACAAATTCAATAAATCAATAATTAGATTTGTAAACTCAATCAAACACAACACAAATTCAATGGTGAATTCATCTATTCACTATGAAAATAGTTAAAAGATAGTTAAAAATATAATTAATTTTATCATATCTCTTTATAAAAATTATAACAATTAAGGACCAAAAATGGAATATGAAGCACAAAACTACATTAAAAATAAAAAATAAAAAATAAAAATAAAAAGAGACAAATAAATTGACTTAGCATTCTCTACTGCATTATTTACCATTCTCCTTGAATACGACCTTGCAAACACAATTTTGAAAACCGAATCAAAATTAATACTAATATAATAAAATATAATTGACTTTTCCATGTACTTTTCTCAATTCCAATGAAATTAAAAGGTATAGAAAATGGTCATGTGAATTAGATAATTATTCTTTCAACCATTGTTCGAATATATAACGTTAAAAAAAACAAAAAACTTTTACAATAAAAGTAAAAAATATTATAAAAATTAAAACAGAAAATAGAGTAAAAAAATGGAATCAAAAGCACATAACCACAAAAAAATAAAATAAAAATAAATAGACTATTTACTTCTCGGATACATTATTTATCATTCTCTCTGAACACGCCCCTTCGAACGTAATTTTCATAGCCCAAACATTAAAAAAAAAAACACACACACACATATTTCATCAAATAAAATAATTGCAAATTTACAACATTAAAATTGGTCCTTAATATCTATCAATCAAGGAAAGCAAAGAGATCAAGAACACATGGTATGATACCTATTATATCTTAATAGCCATATCTCTTATCAAAAACACCAATAGAAAACTCTATAACCTGTTACATGCGTGGATGTTTACAAATTATATATCCACACAAAAGCATATATGTGTCAAACATAATAAATAATCTACAAATTGGATAAGAACAATTTGAGTTATTATACCATAATGCTATGATTAGATATTAGATTAGATTAGATACGTTGTTTTATTAGAAACGTTCTTTTGAAAAAAAATAACTAAAGGCACAACGTTTCACCAGAGTTTGTTTTTGTTTCAATAAAAAAAAAAACACACACACACACACACTAAACGCTTGTTTTACACTTAAACCTAACAATTGTTAGCATAAAAGAACACCACATGTTACGATATTAGGTTCTCCTGTCGAAAACTCCCCTATTATATATATAGGAGCATAAAACCCGCACTATGAGCGGTTTTTTCATTATAATTTTTTTAAGAAGTCTTTAAAATATTATAAGTAATTAATGTCCATTTCCTCACTCAATTAACTAATTAGCCACCAAATATAGAAAATGTTCATAAAATCATTTTGAATCATATTTCTTCACTAATTAAAGAGCATAAACCTATATATCATTTGTGATGTGTGATACAGTCACAACTTAAACCCAACTAAGACCAAACTTTTAGACCAAATTTCTCTTTCTCTTATAGTTTAAGGCTTTCTCTCTCCTCATTATTATTATTTTTTTAAAAAAAAACTACCACTTAAAGAGAAAAGTTGGGTTTTAATTTAGTTGGATTTAAGTTGTGACTATCATTTTTCATCATATATAAGAATTAAATTTAGAAATTTATAAATTGAAACAAAATGTAATACAAACAAAATGTATTGTTAGAAATTAATGCTAGAAAAAAAGCTAGTAAAAAAAGTAAATGAAAATTAAGAAGAATAATGAAAAGAAATAAAAGAAATCACTTGCATTGAATTACAAACATGATAGATAGGAATTATTATTATTATTATTTAAAAAAAGTTAAGATAAATATAACAATAGTTTCAGTGAAATTGTTTTGAATCATATTTCAATTTATTAATTGTAATATTTATATAGCAAGGAAACGCACACTAACAACATAACAGAATAAAGGTATTAAATAACATTTCAAGAAGAAGAATGTCAATACCTCTAGACGTATTGAAAATTATTTCTAAAAGAAATAAAAAGCAATCACCGGTATTTTATATTTACAAACATGATAAATTAGGATAATTTGAAGAAATAAATTTAAGACAAATATTACTATAGTTTCAGTGGCATTGTTTTCAAACCGTCTGTGTAAATATTTGTAGTTAAATGAATTGCAAATATGATTTTCTTGTTAGTATGTGTTTATACATTTTTTTAAAAAAAAAATTTGAAAAGGTGTTTTGATGTGACATAAAATTGGAAATTATTTTAACTTTTGTATTAGTAAAATTAGATCTGAACATAAAAATCAAGAGTAGAAAATAAATTTTTTTTATCCATCTTAGAAGACGACCAGTACTGTGTTCAAATTTCAAATATCATATGGCTATATAATTAATTTTTAAAAAATATTACACGCATAACATTAAATAAGTAATTCTACAAAACAAAGTAAAGAAAGTTAGTAAAAATGAAATACCTTCAGGGCCCTTCCACTATATTGCAAACTATTTCGAAAGGAAACAAAAGAAATGGCCTGTAAGAGCATCCACAGCAACCTCTTTAAATTTTACTCTTCAAAATAACAAAAAGTACACTTTTGGTTATTTTAACAGCCCACTTTTTTAGAGCACACTTTTCAGCCTCTCTACTTTAACAATTTACTTTCACTATTTTATTAAAATATTATTTTTCAAATATTTGTTTATTATTTATTTAACTTTTTAGTGTTAAGAGAAATGAAAAGGAAAAAGGATGAGAGAGAAAATATAGTTGTTTAATGAATGAAGAAGGAATAGTAATTGTTAAGTTTGAAGTTTTACTATTCATAATGTTAACTTTTTTGTTAAAATAAAGAGGCTGAAAAGTGAGGTTTTTAGCCATTTTTGTTAAATTGGCTCTTCAAACTAACAAAAAAATGAGTTTGAAGAGCATGCAGTGAGTGCTCTAAGTATTTAAAAACACCAAGTCAAAAGGCATTGTATATAATATATTTATTCACCGAAACAAAAAAGAAAAAGAAAATATACTTTAATAATTTCTTTTGCTTTATACTGTGTTTAGGATTATTTTTGTTTTTTAGTTTTTGTTTCGTGAGAAAAGAAGTTTAATATTATTTAACTACAAATATTTACACAGATGGTTTCCGGCTTCAACCTCTTCGATCTCATTTTGGGTTTTTCTTCATTCTTTGTAGACTTCTTTTGATTTCGGAAACTACTCTTGCCATGGCTTCGCTTGACGTTCAATAGGATTGCAGTCCATTGCAATCAAATCTGATTTTTGAAATAGTTTGTACATGAGGATAATCTAGAAACAAAATATTAAAATAAAAACAAATTGAGAAACGTTTGGAGAAAAAAAAATAGTACAAACCGGAACTTTTTTTTTCCTCAAGAAGCACAAAAAGAAAAAGATAGAGGAGAAAACCTTGTTGACGAAGATGATTTTATTTTCCTTTGTTGTAGTCTGTGATATCTTAAATGATAGAAACGGTTATTTTGCCACATTTAATGGAAGGAGAAGCAGTGTTTGAGTGAGAGTATGAAACAACATGAATTAAACGCAAGTTTTGATTGTTTTTAACTTAAGAGGCACATGTCAAAATTTAAGAATGCCACTTGTCGTAATGTTATGCCCGGTTGTTTAAAACTCCCCTATTTTCCTATATATAAGATAAGGTGCCATATGTCATAATATTAGCCTATTCTGCTTAAAATTTTAAAAAACTCAAACGCACATTTTCATTTAATATAATAATTTGTCAGATAAATAAGATGCCACGTGTCACAATATCAAGCCCTCCTCCTTAACATTCTCCTATTATATATATATATATATATTAGATCATGTGTTCTAAAAGGGTCATTCTTTTATAGAAGGATTCAGATTCATGCAGCTTGTTAAGGACCTAGAAGGGTCATTTGCCTTGAAAGGCTTGAATTAATCTTTTGGCCTTTCTCACAGTCGCAACATACGGAACAAGCTTGTTGTGGATGGCTGCCTAAATTGGAGTCATGGCCCATAAAGAGCCAATGGGCTTCTTGTGGAAATCCACTTCAACAAGCTCTTGAAGCTGCTTGTGGATTAATAGCTTGGAAAATAACAAGACCTATATGCAAACACATTTTCCTTTATAGAGACTTGAAACTAGTGGGTGTAACTTCAATTTTCTTTCTCCTGGTGACAGCATTGTACCATTACAAAACCTGGCATTTGGTTTGTTATTCCTCCTGAACTTGAGTGGAAAGTTGGACCAAAGGAGGAAACACTAACAAAGGAATCAAAGAGAAGAATGGTCTATGTCAGAACAAGACTCTTGCCAAGAATCAAGTCATCTGTTGAGAAATCAGCTTCTTTCCTGAATGTTCCCCTGCCAAAGTCTAGGTTGTAGGAGTCAGCAAGACCTTCCACTAGGTCGAATTCAGGTTTCCACCCAAGAACACTCTTTGCTTTCTCAACTGATGCAAAGAAATGCTGCATTGCATTGACAAAGTGATGGTAAGATCAGTAACTCAATGGTAAAGAAGGAACCTCATTCATAGGGTACATACATTTTAGCTTATTTGATGTATATCACGGGTTATTTATCTACATTCTTCATGTTTTCAGCTATGCAATTTACCTGATCCCGGAATGGGAATGCCTTCTTTTTGCCAAAATCAAACTCCTTAGGATTATAGTGAATGATCTCAGGCTCAGGAAATCCAGCAGCCTGTTGGAAGTAAAAACAAATAAACAATAAATTTTTATAATAGTAAATTAGTGAAAACAAAATTTTCCCCATATCAGAAAAATCATAGGATTATTATTATTATTTTCTTTCCCATTTAGATATTCATTGGGAAGCATTACCTTTGCACATGCTTTTGCTAATCCATCAAAGGTGACATATTTATCTCCAGAAATGTTGAATACTTGCTTGCTGGCCTTCTCATTACCAAGAACCTGAACAAAAGCTCTCGCCAAGTCCTGGGAATGCAAAACAATATCATATTATTAAAACCTCACCCTCACATTCAAACATTAGAAAACTGTGGCAGTATATATCATTACTACAAATTCTTTGCTGAGGAGTATTATGTGCAATTTGCTAAGGGTGTGATACATACGTTGTTAGAATTGGTTTTGCATGCTTGAAGCAATTGCACAGACTACTCAAACTTCAACTAGAATAATTTTACTTGAGTACAAGAGTAAAAAGTCATTGCTCAGGAAGTTGCTTCCAGAATTGCATTGATACAAATTAAGATTGCATTTTCTCTAACCTTGACATGACCAAGTTGTGTTATTTGTATTCCTGAGTTGGGAACTGGAATTGGGCGACCGGCTTTCAATCGGTGGAAGAACCACTCTTCAACAGGGTTGTAGTTCAACGGTCCATAAATGTAGACTGGCCTTATAGAAGTCCAATTGACACCCTTTGATTCCAAGAAGCTCTCAGTCTCAAGCTTTCCCTTGTGCCTGCTCTTTGGATCAACTGCATCAATCTATCATCAAGCACCAAGAAGTTAGACATTTTCGGGCAAAATACACCAACCTCCCCCAAGGTTTAACCCTTTGAGGCAGCTATATATGTTTGTTTATTTTTTTTCTTGATTTTCCTTTGTCACCTAACCATTTTGGTAAGTAATCATTATCTAAGATTACTTTGGATGAAAATTTTATTATGAAAAAATTATAGTTTGTTATAGTCGTAATAACCACTCATTACACTCGAGGTTTTTGAAATGATAGAGAAATTTAAGAAAGGCCTTGTTGAAGTAAGTCAAAAGGCTTGTTCCCTTTGGTAACTTTATAATTCCTTATAACATTCATTACTTTCATGGAAACAGGTTAACAGCAAGCTATGCAAATCAATCTGTAACTAACCTCAAAGTGGGGCGGTAAATCAGTTTTGAGATAAACACCAGCTGAAGAGCAGTAAATGTACCTGAGAATCAGTTAAATCATAGATATTACAAAATTCAACTGTAATAGAAAAGGAAAAGCACTGCATGGTTTTACTCAATAGTGTTTTTAACTAACACATGAATATATATTTCCGAAAAGGTATACATACACCGAAGTTATATCAAATTTGCCATATCCAGTCATTTGCATATAAGAGATGAATTTGATTTAAATAGAAACTTTCCATTGAGTCCAACCTAGACTTAATATTGACTCCAAGACTAGATGACTTAATAGCGATGGACCAACCATCCAGAGCTCACAGTGAAAAGATTAGATATATAATTTATTAGACTATTTGAGATATCATCAAAAGCTGGTCAGAGCTTACTGTTTGAGCTTTGGTAGTGCGTCCAATATAGGTTCAACTTCAACTGCCTCTCGTCCTGAAAATATGCCAAAATTTACCAATTATTTGAAGCTGAAGAGTAAGACATTGTGCTTCTGGTGAAGAAAAAGTTGTATCATAGTGGAAGGGGGAAAATTGTCAAGTACAGAAGTACAGAAATGAGATTGTTCAGACCATTTATGTCGTAAACAACATCAAAGCCTTCAGCTGAAAGGCTGGATTTCACAAATTCAAAGTCCTTCCTGTCTCCTTTCAAATGCAAGATCTAGTATTACAGGCAGATTTAGTATCTATGCAGCACAGTAATATATTTATCCAAAAAGAAACAACTGAAACCAGAACAAGAAATTCAGACAGCATTTCATATCTGTTAATAGAACTTCCAATCCTAAGTGATTGTTGTACCTTGGAAGAAAAATCAGCATAGTCCTTGTCAGCTTCACCTGGCAGTTGTTTGGTGATGGGTGTTTTTCCTCTGGTAAACAAAGTCACCTGCCAAAAGTTTTATGTGCCCTTAAATTTATCAAAATGCTCAAGATGTCATTGAGCATGAAAATAGGAAGTGTCCTATGGATTGTGGTTATGCCAGAAGAGATGGAAACCTATCAGAAACAGAAACACTGAAGGGGATGGGAAAAAAGAAATAACAAACCAGAGGGGTAACTACCTGATGACCCTCTTTGACAAGGAGTCTTGACAAAAACACACCAATAAATCTGGTGCCCCCCATAATGAGAATTTTCTTGGCACTTGATGCTGAGACATGTAATGCTCCTTTCGGCTTCCATACCTTTCTTTTCAACTGTCACCAGAATTAGAAGATTGGGAGGGGGGTTTATTAGTTTGAAACATATAAGAAACAACAATACTAATGTTTAAGTCAAACCGCTTCAATAGATGTAGCTGTTGACAGGCTTGTGCCTCCCTTATAATCAGTCTCATGTACATTGTAAAGTTATACCTTTTCCAACCTTTTTTGTTAGTTTTTGGATGAATATCTTTTCCTACTCATTAAGGTCGACGTGAACTAGGAAAGAATACAATTGGTCCAAGCAAATTGTGATGAAGCAAGTGACCTGTTTTGCATGTGTTGCTGGTGTTTTGGGCTATTTATGGGGTGTTCAGAGATAGTAAGCCCAAAAGATAGTTGCTTACTAAGCTTTCTGGTTTACAAACTGAGTACCAACAATACCCGGCCAAACTAAAAACTAAAAACAACCCCGCAATGTCTATATGCCATCTATTTCTCTCCACACTTTGGACAAAAACTTATTGAGAAAGTGAAATTTTATCAAATACCCACCTAGAAAAAGTATAAGACAGAAAAGCTTATTAATATGTAATCAAACTACGCATAATTTGGACATCTGGTGTAACAAATCGAGTATTTCAATTTTGCAATAAAGAAAGACATCCCCATCTTATGTTATTCACACACATGGAAACAGGGGAGGACCTGAATTTGAGTGCGGAGTCTGGCGCCATTAAAGTCAGAGAGAGAGGCAGGGAGGAGGGAGAAAGAGGGTTGCTTTTGTTGCAGAACCACTAACTTTGCCATGCCACTCTCTCTATCTATCCACAACCTCTTTTTCTTGGTTCTGAAATTTGAAGAATGTTTCTTTGCCCATCACCTCTTTTCTTCCTTGGTTGTCTCTCATCCTAGCGGTTAGGATAAGACAATGACCCACCTCACTCACTTGGGTTGTATCCTCAACCTCTCATTTAAATAAACGGCCATTGCCTCCTCCTCTTCTTGACCTCTATCTCTTTCACTGGGGAAAGAGCCAAACTAGAACCAGCCTACTTGAGACAGCTGGTGACCGGTGGTGAGTACAGATTGTATGATTCAAAACATTATTGGATTGGACATTGTAAACCTTAAGCCCAAGAGCTTGGGCCTAAGATCAACCCAATGGCGAGATGGCCCAGCCCACGGGAAATCATTTGGGACTACCAGATACTAATCCCTTTGTTTGCTCACTAAGGACCCGTTTGGGAGTGCGATTTTAATAAGTGCAATTTTTAAAATTACGTTTTCAAAAATTTCATTTTTAAAATTGCTACTTTTTAAAATTGCATAGGCGTTTGGTAAAACATGCTAAAAAGTATTTTTTTATTAATTGAGTGTTTGGATAACATTAGCATATAATTGCGGTTTCATGTCCAAATTACTAATAAGGACATTTCTTAAACAATAAAATAACTAACATTGTCAACATGCCTCCATTTTTAACACCTATGGAAACAGAAGTATGAATTATAAAAACATTTAGTTATAATTTATCCTTCACTAGTATTTCATATATGGACATGTGAGTTGTTACAAACATTGAAACGAAAGCATTAAAAAAAACTTAAAAAGTCATTAATTATTGTAAATGGTTACTGTGCTCATCACTGTGCATTATACACAGTGATTCGATGCACAATGACGGATCACTGTGTAATGCACATTAAAAAAAATTTTAAAAAAAAATCACAAATTATCACTGTGCATTACCCATTAAAAATATATATTAAAAAAAATCACAAATTGCTACAGTGGACTACCCATTTAAAAATAAAATAAAAAAATTCATCACAAATTGTTACTGTACATTGCCAAAAAAAAATAAAAAATTGCTAACACTGTACTTGTACGGTAATCTAAATAAAATTTTGAGAAAAAAATCATAAACGCTTATTATTTTATAAAAATCGATCGAATAACATAAACACATATATAAAAAGGCACAATAATCATATAAACCACATAAAACAACACCAAACACAAAAGAGTTATATGGAGAGAAATAAAATATTAAGGTCAGATTCTTACCTGGTAGAGAAGCGGAGAGATGATGAACAACAATGGAGAAAGGAAGAAGAGACTGAGAGAGAAAAGAGACAATAAGGGTTTATATGTTTTAAGTGGGTATTCTTGGTATTTTTTTTTTAATTCCTGCACAAAATAGATAACTATTGAGCCAAATATCTTTTTAATAAAAATCGTGATTTTGTTTTAAATTCGCACTTTTTTGAATAAGTACCCTATAATCAGCTTATGAAAATCGCAGATTTTTCCACGATTTTAAAATTTGCGATTTCCAAATCGCAATCCCAAATATTCTAAAATTGCGATTTAGTTTAAAATCGCAGATTATTTTTTAAAAAATACACTCCCAAACGCACCCTAACTATTTTTTTTTTTGGGGACCTGGATTATAAAGGGTGGGTTTTCCTTTTCCCCTTTTAATTAGAAAAGAAGAAACTAGAAGAGAGTTTGTGGGAATGCTTTCATAAATATTACGAAAACAGCATGCTTACAAGGTCTGCTATAATATTATCCACTTCTCTGAGGTGAGTACACCACTCTATAAGCACTTACAAATTTTTTGAGGTGGTCGATCCACTCCTTGAGCAGTGGGGAGTCACCCCCAAACAATACTTGAGGTGACTGATTCACCCTATGACGGGTGGTTTAGCCACCTTGATTCATTTGGGGATGGATCGACCACAATTTCTGTGAATTTCAACATTTGGGGTGGTTCAGCTATTTCTAATAATTTTTTTTTTTTGTTTTTTGTTTTTTGGGTTCTTTAATAATTTTTTAAATTTGTTTAATTTGTTTTAGTAAGTAAATGATAGTTCAATGTTGCTAAGTGCCAAGAGTGTCTGTTTATAGGGCCATGTTGAAATTGCATATTAGTTCATTGAGCAAAAGGTAATTACCCCGTATTTTATTAATTTTTTTGGAAAAGTCTATATAATTCATTCAAACTATTATTTAATGGGAAATACTATGTGTTCTTTTAGTATTCTCTTGGTGTCATTCCAACTGTGATATGATTTTTAAAATTACCAATAAATTAAAAGTTAATAATAATATCAAATTCAATAGTGATTTTAAAAGTCATATCACTTTGAGAATACATCAGGAGAACACTTAGCATGTTCCTTATTTAATTAACAATGTCCCTCTAAACTTTCAATTTAGACAATGTCCTTCTCAAATTATTACAAAATTGTTAGATATCCTAGAGCCAGGCAAAAACTACAAATAAAAATTATAAAACAAAAAACAAAATTATTATTTTTTTAAATGAAAAAACTAGGGGTGGCTGAACCACCCCTTTTTTGTGTGGCTATTTTGGGGCGAATAATTAATAATTAATGGTATTTGACAATTTTATGAAAAATCCAACCCTCTCTACTCTATTCCGCAAACCAATCAAAGCCTATGGATATGCCTGTTTTTGTTTTGAGTTTGAATTTTTTAAGAAACCAATGTGAATTTTTTATTTGGGTTCAGAATTTCGAAACCCAAATTTTTTAACATTAGAAACAAAGTCAAACTTGAGAATATGAAATAGGATCATTTCAAAAACCAAAAAATCTGAAACCGAAAACAAAAACAAAAACTGGCCTATCAAAACAAGGCCTAGTTTCTAATGCAATTAGGATGCTATCATTAATCGGGCCAAACCCAAGGCCGGTCCATTTGGGCCGGGTGCGATCCACCACCCACACCTTGGACTTGGGTTAGTAATTTCTTTATGTAATGGGGCTTTTCCACAAATCTATTACAGCATCGGATCTACGAACGGGAAGACCTTAAAGTTCTCCGAAAAACAATCCCCAAATCTTTCTGATAAATTCTTAATTCTCCCCAGCATGGATCTCAATCCGGTGAGTTGACCTTCTTCAATTTCTTTTGTGTATGTGTGTTTGCATATGCGTATGTATGTATTGTTGCAACTGTAAATGTGGTGATAATTATGGTTTTGGAAGGTAGTTGGATCTGGGTTTTGGAATTGGATTTGGGTTGTTGTTGTTTGATGATTTTAGGCATACCCTTTTGGTTGGTTGGCGAGAAAGTTGAGGAAAACATTTGGTTCTGATAAGACTGACAAAGAAAAGATTAGGAAAATGCTTGATATGGATATAACTATACACCACATATTGTTGTTGCTTTAATGTAAAACTAAGAAGGATCAAATTCATTTAATTTAGTCGAATGTATGAGTTGGGTTAGTTTAGCAGAGGTCTAGTTGTGTTGGGTTGAACGTATTGATAATTGTTGATATTCTAATTGGATTCTTTTGGTTGCTAAGAAAATGAAGGAAAATAAGCTGAAATGTTGATTATGAAATGATTCAATATTAAGAAAGAAAAGAAGGGTAAAAGATGATGAAGAAGAAAGTTTTCACTGTTGAGGGCCAAAAAAAGAAAGCGAACCAATCAACTTTTGTCGACCTAATATAACAATTTGGCTTGGTCGAGGAAAAAAATTTGTTTTTGTAAGAGGCAAAAAAAAAAAAAGAAAAAAAAAAAGACCACAACAATCAGTTTTAAGATCATGAGAAACTTGAAAATTGCATTTAAGTGAGAGGGAAATCTCTAAATGGGGCTATTTTTTTTTTTTAATGGTTGTTCTAAAGACATTCTTTCCTTCCCTATAATATAACTTTACTCTCATGTGCAGCCTGCTGGAGAAAATTATGCCAACCCGAAGACATGTCTCTTTCATGTTATTTTCAAGGTCTAGTATGCCTGGTTTTTTAAAAGAATGTTTAGAACCAGTTTCAGTAGATATAAAAATGGGGGAAAGAGTTTCAGTGCATAAATTCATTCTTTTTGGATTTTGCAGGCTGCAGCATTGGCATTTTACATCCTTTCTGCGCTTTTTGTTAATAACTTTGTCATCATTTTTGTGGTGACCGTCCTTCTTGCTGCTCTTGATTTTTGGGTAGTCAAGAATGTGAGTGGGCGTATTTTAGTTGGTTTACGGTGGTGGAATGAGATAAATGATCTTGGTGAGAGTATATGGAAGTTTGAATCGCTTGACCAAGAGGTTAGTATTACATTATATGCTTTTCTAGAATCAACTTATATTAACTTCATCTCATCACCATCAATTAGTTGTGATGCGCTCAAGTGTCCAAGAATATATATGATTTGTGCTATTAGCGCTTGAGTCTCATAAATGTTGGTGCTTGTTTTTGCTTTAGTCATTGGCCCGCATGAACAAGAAAGACTCATGGCTGTTCTGGTGGACTCTATACCTAACGGTGAGCAAATATGCTTTACTATAGCATGTCACTATCCACATACTTCCTTCTAGCACACATATGGAGTATTAACCCCCTCCCCCCACCCCAAAAAAAAGAAAAAGAAAAAAAGAAAGTAAATTGTCTGCACAGATTGAGAAAATGCAAGAGATTTTACAGCTGAGTGTTAATAATAAATTTAATTTTCTACTTATCAAAAAAAAATAATAAATTTAATTTTCTGAAATTTTTGTATTGTAAACTGAATGAAGTATACCCTTGTAATTGGAGTTGAAGGTTAGAATTTAAAGATGACAAGAATTTTAGAAGCTGTTACTTCTGTGACCTCTCCTTTTGTAGTTTGGCTTTCTTATGTAGTTTGTTTCAGTCTCAAAATTTTCTGTTCTCCAATTTGTAGGCAGCTGCATGGATCCTGCTTGCAATATTCTCTCTCATAAGGCTTCAAGCTGATTATCTCCTCGTTGTAGGAGTTTGTTTAACACTCAGTATTGCAAATATTGTTGGCTTCACCAAATGCCGCAAAGGTGTGCAAGCGGTTTATTTGATTGCTATAGCCTTCTACTATTAGTTGCTGAGTGTGACCTATGAAATGTCTCTTTCCTGAAAATTATCTTACACTCCACTGTTCAATGATTCCAGTTTAGCTGATCGCTCACTGTGTTTTGAGTGAGTGTTCATGATAGTATGTCCTTTATGCACGTCGATAAAAAATAAAAAATAAAAAATAATTGTATGAAAGGAAAAATAATTGATTGTTATAAAGTTTAATTTGGCACAACTGTTTAAGGGGCTTATTTAAAGAATTGATATCGCCACCTTATATTTATGCCAATTGAGCCTACTGTTATCCCAAATTAAGATAGAAAATTCCATATTATCAAAATTATTAGAGTGCTTTTAATTGAAATGATGTTTGGATGCAATCATCTAGATACATCCATTTGACATCCCCTTAGTTAGTACACAAATCACAGCTGCAACCTCCTTTGCACCATTTGTGCAGATGTTCGTCTATCTTATGATTACTCATATCATTTTTAAAATTCAACACTCAATGAAAAACACATGTTCCTTTCAGATGCTAAGCAGAAGATTCAACAATTTGCTTCCCAGACCATCGCATCTCGGTTCACATCCACCATGCAATCAGCATTCAGTGTTGTCTGAGTCACTCATTGGGGAAGATGGAAATAAAACGGAAATGCAGCTAGGAAAGATTGATAAGCCTTCGAGAATTGGAAGAGGCATGTACATGCGCACTATATTGGCCGTTAGTAGTTGGGATCTTATTGAACTTGTGTACGGTACAGAATAGCACCTTAGAAATTTTGTTTACTTGTATTTTTTGCCCAAAATCTTAAGGTTTGTACGAAGAACATATGAAATGCCATAGTAGAAAACTCATGCTATTTTGCCTGTAAACCATTCACTTAATTTTAGTAATAGCCAATTGGCAACCTAAATCAATGCTCTCTCTCTCTCTCTCTCTCTCTCTCTCTCTCTCGTCCGAGCCTTGGAAAATAACTAAGATTCTGTTTGAATATGCATTCGAGGAGCTTAAAAGTGCGCTTAACACTCAAAAAATTCGTTTGGTAAAAAAAATTGAAAGTGCTTTTAAGGGATAAAAAGCCTAAAAATGGCCAAAAAGTGATTTTTTGATTAAAAATTTATATTTTTTAAACACAATCTCAAACATACTCTAAATGAACGATGTTTTCATGTATTGGCCACTAAGAAGGGCCAAACAAATTACAATTGCATATTGAATTGTCGACGTTAACGTGTGTTGAGTGATGATATTTTGATATGATGATATTTTGAGATAACGTGAAAGTAAAATTATGTGTGTTGAGTGATGATATTTTGAGATAACGTGAAAGTAAAATTATGTTTATGTTTTTATGAGTATTTTGTATTGTGGGTTGGATGTTAACATTTTCATTTTAAAAACAAAAATATAAAATACAGAGCTTAGCTACTTTGCTTTAACATATGAACCAAAAATGGCCAGTTTAAAACATATGATATTTTTTTTTAGATCAGCTTAAAAGGAAAAAAAAATAATGATGAATTAGCAATGCTATACAAATCTAATATAGTATAGTAGAATATATATATATATATATATTTTCTTTCTTTTCCGTATAATTCATTGATAGTATCATAGTAGAACGTAGAAGAAAAAGAAACAGTAAAAAAAGGCCAACTTCGAAATAATAGAACTTCGGAAGAGCAAAAGCTCTGGCTGATCCATATCATTTATAATTACAAAAACAACCGGAAAAAATATATATATATATATATTATTGGTAATACATTCGTTCTTGAGAGCCGAACGAATTGTTCTCTACTGAAGACGCGCCAATCTCTACTGGGTCATTTCTTTTGGTCGATCCGAGAGAGTGCTGTTCACAGAGAGATAGAGAGAGATGTTGCAGTGTATATTTCTTCTATCAGATTCTGGGTAAGACCCATCTTTTATTTCATTTTCTTTTATTTGCTTTCTTTGTTGTATGCAATTTCAATTCCCACCGTTTATATTTGTTGGCTGCGAAGACTTGCAAATCATAAAAAACCCAAACGGCTTCGACCCTCAATTCCAATACCACGCTGTGATTTGGATTTTTTTTTTTTTTTTTTTTAATGTGTGCTTTATTGATGGGTCTAAGTTGAAAAGCTGAATCTTTTGAATTTTGGTTTGGATAGCGAGGTAATGCTAGAGAAACAGCTATCTGGGCATCGAGTGGACCGGTCCATATGTGCGTGGTTTTGGGAGCAGGTCATTGCTCAAGGTGATTCCTTCAAGGTAACTTATTATTATTATTTTATTTTTAGAAATAGAATCTCATAGCTTTGTTTTTTCTCTTTTATTTTCTGGGTCTTTCCTTTATCTTTTTAAATTTTAGTTCTGTGAATAATTCGAGCTAAATATAGTTATCTCCTGTATTTGGTTCTTATCTTTTTAAATTGTATTCTTTTAATAATAAGTTTTGTGATTTGCTTCATTTTTAGATTTTAATTTCCCGAGTGTCAATGTCAATTACTTTCTGTTTTATTTTGTAAATTTAGCTGACATACT
This sequence comes from Carpinus fangiana, assembly GCA_006937295.1. Classification (NCBI taxonomy): domain Eukaryota; kingdom Viridiplantae; phylum Streptophyta; class Magnoliopsida; order Fagales; family Betulaceae; genus Carpinus; species Carpinus fangiana. Next base: position 38,133,135 of record CM017322.1, read on the forward strand.
AGTGTTTTTTTTTCTTCGTTTCATCTTATGTATTGTGTTTGGAGTATGATATCAGAATTTGTTTTATGAATCTTAGCTTTATATATAAATTTTAATTTCTGGAGCCCAATTTATTTCACTTTTGCATATATTCTAATGGACATAGTTGCTTTCGTGTGAGTCAGTCTTGTCTTTTACATTGTGTATGATTTTTGACAACTTTTGTGTATTTCATGACTAGTTTAGCTTGATGCTTTATTTGAGATATTTAAGTTCCGGTTCTCACTTCCTTTCGTTTTTGTTTGTAATTCAAGTTGATATGACGGTTGTGTGTGTTTGTAGATCCATTTTTTGACAATTTGTTCACTCTGTGTATATAGCTACAACCAGTAATTGCATCCCCAACACATTACCTTTTCCAAGTTGTTCGTGAAGGGATCACTTTTTTAGCTTGCACCCAAGTTGACATGCCACCTTTGATGGGCATTGAGGTAGATGTTGTAGCCATATAAATTTTCAATTAAGGGCGTGCTTATATGCACATTGGATGAAATAGAATTCCTTGACCTTCAACCATTTACTTTTAGTTTCTTTGCAGAGTAGCTGATGTCCTCTCAGATTATCTTGGAGGGTTGAATGAAGATGTCATAAAGGATAACTTTGTAATTGTATATGAGGTACTTATTACATTACTTTCCTGGCTGATTATTATTTTAGTTGATATTATTGGAATTAATCTTTAGTAGAGTTTTTTTCCTCTTGTACATCTGTTGCATGGATGAGATTTATTTTCATAAGTGCAATCTATATTTGGGGTTTTGAAATATAAATTGTATCATGGATTTAGAGTTCCCAAAAAATTCAAAAAAGTTATCAACAATAAGGTGGTGGATTTGTCTTTCTCAACATGTCCTGGTTTGTGATTAGGAACTGGACTACTAGAGGTTAACTTCTTCAGCAGCCTCTTTGCTGAGGAAATAGTATTTTGAACTTGATATTGCATATTTTCATTTTATGGTATAAAAGAATGCCATAGAAAATGCCTTAAGTCTTCGCTTTAGAATTGGTTAAGAGCATTCTCTTTCCAAAGACCACATATCCAGCCAGTAGGAACTGTACTGCTGATTTGGTTAACCTCTCTGCATTATGGATGATCAAAATGAAAAGATAATCATATGCCTATGAATAAATGAAGCTTCTTTATGATTGGATATTCTTACATAAACTTCAACATTCCCCATCTCTCCATGATGTTAATTTTCATCATAGTTCTTCCTTGTTGTTTAGGTTTAATGGATTGAATACACATTATGTTTGTTTCTATTTGCAGCTTCTCGATGAGATGATAGACAATGGCTTCCCTCTCACTACAGAACCTAACATATTGAGAGAGATGATAGCTCCACCAAACATTGTTAGCAAAATGTTGAGCGTTGTGACTGGTAATAGTTCCAATGTCACTGAAACACTTCCAGGTGCAACAGCATCCTGTGTTCCATGGAGAACGACAGACCCAAAATATGCAAATAATGAAGTTTACGTTGATCTTGTTGAAGAAATGGATGCAACTATTAACAGGCATGAGATCAAGTTTGCCATAAAACATTGCTTCTTCATGTGATACATTATGCGATGATATGGATTTAGCATTGTAGGTTCTTACTATTAGAATGCTGGAAATATGAAATTTGGTGAAATTCTATCTGCATGAGATTTCAATTACAGAACAAATGTGAATGACATCTATCATTAGCTGTTTACTTCTTTATGTTTTGCTACACGCCCCTGCCCCCCACTGCGGCTTTGTGTGCAAGGGGGGGGAGTGGTGTTTGTAAAAGAGAGCAGAGGGTGGAAATATATAATATTGAAGTATCGTGATGTCATTAATCAGAGTGACAGAGAGGGCAATGCCTTTTCTTGGTAACTGATGACTCTCTCTGGATAAACCAAAAAACAAAAAGATATGGAACGGTGATGTTGATTTCTTTTTATAGTGTATCATTTGCTATCACATGCCTTTTGTTGAACATTCTTATAATTTGTTTCTTCAAGTTCTTTGAATGGGATAAGAAAACTTTTTCAAATTTGTATATTGCCATTTGGTGGTTGTATTTCCTATGGGAGTCCCAATTGTGTCTTGTAGAATATTTCCTGTTTAGTAGATAAACAGTATTTTGCCATATTTATGCTTTATTGTTTTGTACTTGACGTGCTAACCAATTTTCTTTTGGCGAATTCTACTTAGGGATGGAGTCCTAGTGAAATGCGAGATTTATGGTGAAGTTCAAGTGAATTCCCATCTCTCAGGTCTTCCTGATTTGACTCTTTCATTTGCAAATCCTTCCATCTTGGATGATGTGAGATTCCATCCGTGTGTTCGGTTTCGACCTTGGGAGTCCCATCAAATTCTGTCTTTTGTCCCTCCTGATGGACAGTTTAAGCTCATGAGTTACAGGTGTGCGTTGTTGAGTAGATATTAATGCATTATTTCTTAATTCTTTGAGTGGAGATCTGCTGTACTTTTTAGCTATCTGTGAGAGGTATGTTACTTGTGTACTAGAAACAGAATATGCATATGGGTGGCATTGGTGGGTTTGGAGAAACATGGACAACTACACTTTAGAATCTGCCGATTAGTTCCCATGGTATGTGTATTTATAATTTAAACAACCTTTTCACCTTCATACAGGGTTAAAAAGTTGAAGATTACTCCTATATACGTAAAACCGCAGCTGACGTCAGGTGCTGGGACATGTAATGTCAGTGTGTTGGTTGGAATACGTAATGATCCTGGAAAGATAATCGATTCAATAACTGTGCAATTTCAACTGCCTGCTTGCATTCTATCAGCTGATCTGACTTCAAATCATGGAACAGTAAACATCCTCGCTAATAAGGTACCCATATTTTTTCGTTGTGGTACTTAAAAGGTATTTGTTGTAAAGCTTGCCTCTCCATCTATTATTTCTGGGGGGAAGAGATGATTTTGCATCTCTTCTCATGGTTTGTTCTTTGTAGAAATAGAAAGCTCACTCGTTTGGATTTGGAATATCAGAGAATGCATCTCCATTGCTGCTTAGCCTACTAGTTAGATTTCTGATAAATGATATGGGCTATTTGCAGTCATTAAAATTCTAAGGTCAAGAACTTGAAAATGCAGAAAATATGCTTTTACTCTTGTTGGAATTGATTGTACATTGTTGACATGTTTCTGCAGACCTGCTCGTGGTCAATTGGTCGGATCCCTAAAGACAAAGCCCCATCAATGACTGGAACCTTGGTGCTTGGGACGGGGATAGAGCGCCTTCATGTATGTCCCACATTTCAAGTGTCTTTTAGAATTATGGGTGTTGCCCTCTCTGGCTTGCAAATAGACAAACTGGATCTGAAGAATCTGCCAAATCGGCCGTACAAAGGTTTTCGAGCTCTCACACGAGCAGGGGAATTTGAAGTAAGGTCATGAGTTCAATTTGACCGACCCATTGAGATCAATTTGAAATTGTGGCGTGTTTTGGAGTTAAGATAGTAGTCATGTATCACAGTGTTTTGATTTCATTTGAATTTCAAATAATAACTTCATTTATATATATAACTTGATAAATTGATCATGATGAATTACTCTCTCCTCAGCTTCCACACATTTAAATTCGCAAGAAAGAAGCTTGCCTGTATGATAAGCTTTTCATACAAGAGTTTGGAAGGGAAGCTTCCCTTTTATCATCATTGCTTGATACAAACTCACCCCATATGAAAGATAGACAAGAACAAGAAGAATGATGATGCTCTGTTATCTTTTTTAATCCGTTGTAAACGAAAAAAGAAATTGGATAGTACAAAAAAGAATGGGGAGAATGAGAAAAAAACATGAAAAAAGGAGAGGCTAGCACCGGTCAAACAAGCACCTTGTTTACTCTGAAGGAATCCATGACTCGGCGAAGATCATCTTCCTCTTCCAAGAACACATTTTCAGGTGTTTGCAGCCTCAGCTCGTAGAGCCGATTGTTTTCGACTCCAAGAACTGAAAGGTAGCGTCGGTCCCATTCCAAACGAACCACACGTTCTTGAGGCATAACAGCCAGCTCATTGTTGCTTGCATATGACTTTATGTTTACCTAGTAGCAATACAATCCAACACACATTATTGATATTCTTGTAGAACAATCTAGAAGAGAACGATAAAAAACACATGCTTTTGCAACACTTGAGATACCTTACCTCGACTTGATAGTATGTCTTCCCATCATCGGCAACATTGGAAGATGTGGAAAGAATATTTGATTCGCGCCTGACGCCAAGCCTTGTAGACATGAACTCTGTCAAATACTGCTTAAGTACTTTCTGTCCAGCTTCTTGAGGCGGACCCAAGTCTTCAACACTCTTGTACTTGGAGGATGAGGGGGAGGACAACTCCACAGAGATATTTTCATCAAGAACATAAGGGTCCCTGAAGAATATGTCAGCCCCAGCACCTCGGACTTGAATCCAGTTCTGAGGGTACTTAAACGAATAGCCATCAAAAGTATCTATGTATTCTCTGAACCCAACGGATGGTTGAGCAAACGCAGCATCAGGCAAACTAACTCTTGAGAAGAAATAACTTGACAAGATTAAGGTCACCGCATTCCTCCTGGGAACTGCAAAAGCTTTAGTCTGATTATATATTAGAAAACGTATAATCAAGTGACATTGCAGATTGCTCCATGTCGTGGAACGTAGAAACCTAAGCAAATGCATGTAGAATACCTACTTCATGAAACATGCGTCAGCAAATTGTACACACAACTGCCATTTATCACCAAACAGGATGGTCAACATGAAAAAGACCTCAGAATCAGACTGTTAGAATATTTTCTTTATTGGGTTTACATTGATTGTGGATTTTGGTTTGCTAAAACGGATTGGACACACAACTTATGGTTCTCAACAAGTATGTGGGGAACTAACAATTGTTAAATTGCTTAAGAAACAGTGCATGTCTTTAGCAATTCAACTTTTTCTTCCTTTCCTTCTTTGCTTTTTTTGTTTTTTCATTTTCACATACTTTCCTACAAACTCCCCCTCCCCTCCCCCCCACCATTTTTCATCTTGAAGAAATTATAAATTGTGGGATTTTGGAACCTGAGCTTGGCAAATCGACAATGTCTTATCGACTAAGTGCTTACGTTCAACCCCATGATGCAGACTTTTGGTGTCATTAATCTAACACTCTCAATCACCGCACCCACCAGTATGAAATAGAACTACTGTCGCTTTGGCCAAAATAAATAAATAAAGTTGGCCACTTTTTCACTTCTTTTAGCTTTGAAGTAAAAGTTTGGAGATATTACCGTCTGGGCTTGGCAAGAAATTGAGCGGCAGTGGGTGGAGCGGTTGATGAGGCAGGGCGTGAAGTGGCGGGGAGGAAACGGCGACGTACAGCGAGTTGAACCGGCGGGTGGGTGAGTCGGAGGAGGAGGAGCGAAGGAGTCCACGATGGTCGCCATTGCAGAGGGGAACAGAGAAAGGAGAGTGAGCGTCACTCTTTGAAAATCCAAAAGAGAGAGGATCGGATAAGGAGGGTCAGGATAAGATGGGGCGGGGATTAGTGAGCTTGCACATGTGTTCCTCTGTGATTGGCTGTCAATGAAAAGAGTTCTTTAAAAGTTAAAACTATGTGAAAATTTAAAGATTAAATTTAATTAATTATTTTAAAATTTTACATAATTATATGATTGTCTTTCGTGTGTTTAGTTGATAACTATGAATTTTACGAGAGGGAACCCTCTTTCCTCCACCTCCACGGCTATAAAATCAGCTTTGAATCGCAAACCCACATTCAGGCCAAGCATAAATCTCTCAATCCTAGAGACCCAGTTGGCCAAATGCCAAAATATCAAGCACTTGAACCAAATCCTTTCCCAGATGATCCTCACTGGCTTCATCGGGGACACCTTTGCCGCCAGCAGAGTCCTCAAATTCTCTGCTTACTCACCCTTCATTCACATCGATCACTCCCGCCGAATCTTCGACCGCATTGGGGACTCAAATGGGTTTATTTGGAACACCATGATGAGAGCATATGTACAGAGAAATTCTCCTGGAAAGGCTATATCTTTGTACAAATTGATGTTGGATGAGACTCTGGGTGGCGATAATTACACATACCCACTTCTAGTTCAAGCTTGCGCTATCCGGTTATCGGAATTTGAAGGGAAACAGATGCATGATCATGTTTTGAAATTGGGTTTTGATTCGGATGTTTATGTGCAGAACACGTTGATTAATATGTATGTGGTGTGTGGTAAGATGGGTGATGCGCGTCGCTTGTTTGATGAAAGTCCTGTATTGGATTCAGTTTCATGGAATTCGATCTTGGCAGGGTATGTTCAGATAGGGGATGTCGAGAACGCCAGGTATGTATATGATAGGATGCCGGAGAGGAACACAATTGCTTCAAATTCTATGATCGTGTTGCTCGGCAGGACAGGTCACGTGACTGAGGCTTGTCAGTTATTTAATGAGATGCCAGAGAAAGACATGGTATCTTGGAGTGCGCTGATTTCTTGCTATGAGCAAAATGAGATGTATGAGGAGGCTTTGGTTATGTTTGTGAAAATGATGGCTAATGGAATTATGGTGGATGAAGTTGTGGTGGTTAGTGTTCTTTCTGCGTGTGCGCATTTATTAGTTGTCAAGACAGGAAAGATTGTCCATGGCTTGGTTGTGAAAATTGGAACTGAATCTTATGTTAACCTTCAAAATGCTTTTATTCACATGTATTCAACTTGTGGGGACATAGTGGCAGCCCAAAAACTGTTCAGTGCAGGCTGCCACTTGGACCAGATAACTTGGAACTCTATGATCTCTGGATACTTGAAATGTGGATCAGTTGAAATTGCCAAGGAGTTATTTGATTCCATGCCCAATAAGGATATCGTGTCTTGGAGTACAATGATAACGGGGTATGCTCAACATGACCGTTTCTCGGAGACTTTGGCACTGTTCCAGGAGATGCAGCTTGAGGGAATCAGCCCTGATGACACCTCTTTGGTTAGTGTGATATCAGCTTGCACTCACCTGGCTGCCCTCGACTTGGGCAAATGGATTCATGCTTATATAAGGAAGAATGATCTAAAGGTTAATATCATTTTGGGTACAACCCTTATAAACATGTACATGAAATGTGGGTGTGTAGAAAATGCAATGGAAGTTTTCTATGGCTTGGAGGAAAGGGGGGTTTCTACTTGGAATGCTCTCATTCTTGGTTTGGCAATAAATGGGTTGGTAGATAAGTCACTTGACATGTTTTCTGAGATGAAGAAATGTGGTGTAGTGCCTAATGAGATAACATTTATGGGAGTTCTTGGGGCTTGTAGACACAAAGGTTTAGTTGATGAGGGGCGTCAGCATTTCAATTCAATGATTCAAGAACACAAGATAGAGCCCAATGTTAAGCACTATGGATGCATGGTTGATCTTTTAGGGCGCGCAGGTATGCTCAAAGAAGCAGAGGAACTCATTGAGAGTATGCCCATGACACCAGATGTCGCTACCTGGGGTGCCTTGCTTGGTGCTTGCAAGAAATATGGTGACAATGAAATGGGGCAGAGAGTCGGAAGAAAGCTCATTGGGTTTCAACCTGACCATGATGGGTTCCATGTGTTATTGTCCAATATATATGCTTCAAAAGGTAATTGGGATGATGTTCTTGAAGTTAGGGGGATGATGATGCAACATGGGGTGATGAAGATCCCAGGTTGCAGCATGATTGAAGCAAATGGAGTAGTTCATGAATTTCTGGCAGGAGATAAGACACACCCTTGGATAAATGAGATTGAGGATAAGTTGGATGAAATGGCTAAGAAACTGAAAATGGAAGGTTATGCACCGGACACAAATGAGGTTTCCCTTGACATCGATCAAGAAGAGAAGGAAACATCTCTGTTTAGGCATAGTGAGAAGCTTGCAATCGCCTTTGGGCTTATTGCTACCAGTCCACCAACACCAATTAGGATCATGAAGAATTTGCGAATATGTAATGATTGCCATACAGCAGCTAAGTTCATCTCCAAAGCTTTTAATCGCGAAATTGTGGTGAGGGATCGGCATCGCTTTCACCACTTTAAGCAGGGTTCTTGTTCATGTACGGACTATTGGTAGCAATGTTACACTCAAATCCATTTTAATGTTACTCACCTGTTGCTGAGATTATTCCCCAAGAGCTTGGCCAGTTCTGATTGTACCAAACATCTGCTTCACCCGTGCTAGAAGCTTTACAGTTCCAAGTTGCACGCCAGTGAAGCACCATGGCAGCAATTAATGTCTTGGTGACAATGATTGATGTACCACCTCCCTCATGAGATTTGAAGGCAGTGCCCTATGTCTAAGAGGGAAATTTTGGGAGGTTTATACCCATCACGAGATTTGAAGACAGGGCCCTTAATTGTGCCAGATTAAAAGGACACTTTTTTGGGAGGAGGTTGGGAGTTAAAACCTATTTGGTGGAGTTTACTGATAAGAAAACCCGCCATTTGTGGTCCTAATGCTACAAAAAGACCAATGATGGATTAATTATACTGCATTCAACTATATGATACTGATTGAGGCTAAGTCAGTATGACATTCAGAAATACTATCGAATTACACCAGAGAACTAACTTTAGTAAAGATTACCTTTAGACTTGAAAGCATTGGGAAGGAGCTTTGGAGGAATCTATTTCTTTGTTGAGCTTGGACACTCTTGGGGTGAAATGTGTACTCTGTAGGAGGAAAGTTCTTCAATGGCAATTGTTTTTGTAGGATCCTGTCCAGCACAAGAGAGGCTGTTGGATTGATCTTTCACTGTCTAATGGCTTTATATTACCTGCTTGCTCCTCAAACATTTATTAATGCCAAAAGTTTTAAAATGCTAAGACCAAATTTATAGAACACAGATTTCTCAATTTTTGGTTATGCTCTTCATTTTTACTCCATCTTGTAATACCAGAGGCAGATGAGAAATGGTTTGAAGAAAGTAGAAAAGTGGATGACAGTCTCAGTTACCAAGAAAAGTTTTACCAGGGAACCAATTTATGTATTTTGCTGTCAAACAACACTCAAAGTACATTGACAATATCTCTCATCTTTGATTTGGCTGCAGAAAATAATGAGAGGATGCGAGTTAATTTCCTGAGTGTTTAGTGATGCCCTCCTTCAATGTTGCAAAGTGTCTGCCGGATTTCTCCTCTTTCTACTGGATTTAGACGTGCCCAAATTTAATTTCTCAGGAGACCCTCATAAAGAATTCCTTCCTCTTTCCTCTCTTGTACCCAACTTAAGGTTGTATAGAACAACCGAATATTGTTCCAGAACCATAATATCTTTATCAATTTGAAGGTCTTTGAACCCCTTCAACTTCAGATTTTGTTCAAGTCCCATCTTCTATTTCATTTATTAAGCAATCTAAATCAGGTACATATCCTGATTCCTTCATATGACAAATCAACAAATCCAAAACTCTATACACCCACTTTATGTGAGAACCCATCTTATCTCCAACAACAAAACTATAAACCTGGTCTTTTACCTCGATCCAGCTCCTCCCAGCCTCTTTCTTACTCCTCATCCCTCTCATCAACTTCCTGATATCTGCGAACTCCCCCCACTTACCTTCAGCTGCATATATATTTGACAGCATCACGTAAGTCCCCACCATATTTGGCCTCAAATCTAATACCTTTCGAGCTGCCAATCTGCTCAAATTCGTAAGCTTATGTGCTTTACAAGCTCCAAGAAGTGCCCCCCAAACAGACTCATCAGGTTTAAATGGCATGCTCTCTATTAGTTGGTAAGCCTCCTTAACTCGCCCAGCACGCCCTAGCAGATCCACTACACAACCATAAATCTCCTGATTTGGCTTGATTTTATAATCACCCATCATTGATTCGAAGTACCTCAAACCTTCATCTACAAGTCCAGCATGGCTGCAAGCACTCAGAACCGCCATAAACACAATTCTATCAGGTCTAATACCGGATCTAATCATCGCATCATACAAGTCAACAGCCTCTCTTCCATATCCATGAGCCCCATATCCTATCATCATCGTAGTCCAAGAGACCAAATCTCTGCAGTTCATTTGACTAAAAATTTTGCATGAGTCAGTTATGCTTCCACACTTGGCATACATGTCAATAAGGGCATTAGCCAATGCCAAGTTACTGTCAAGGCCTCGACGAATGATTCCTCCATGAACCTGTTGTCCACAATTCAAAACTGCTAGATTAGCGCAGGCGGCTGTAACACTGGTAAACGTGAAGCAATTTGGACTAAAATCTTCTGACTCCATCTGTGAAAAGATACGTAAGGACTCGCTGGAATCCAACTTCTCATGTCCAGTGATCAAAGTATTCCATGTGATCAAGTCTTTTTCATTCATTTCATGGAAGCACTGATTTGCCTCAGACAAACACCCACACCTGCAATACATGTCTAGTATAGAATTCATGACAGGAAGATTGGAATCAAACCCATGTGTAATCGATGCTCCATGTAGTTGTTTGCCCGAAGTGAGAGAGCTAATTGAGGTGCAAGCTCTAACCGCAATAGAAAAACTAAACGGGTTGAGTTCTGCTTCCTCCTGTTTGCCAAAAGAATTCAGGAACTTAAATGTATACTGAGATAAATCAAGCTGATTTTTTTTGTCGAAATCTGAAACTACGAAATGCAGATGCACAATAACAAGTCTGCTACGTACTGAATATGCAATTCTTTTGAAACCCAAATATTTTCATAAGTTAATTGCAGCGATCCACCCTAACTATGGAGTCATCTGCCATCTTCCCAAACTATAAACTTTTGCAAACAACATCCTAATTCAAGACTAATTTGCAATATCCACACTAATGTTCAAAATGACCATATGCCAAGTTAAGGGAGATTGCAAAATGACTTTATAGGTTAATACAATTAACCTTATTTTCATGGAATTTGGGGTTCTTTCAACTACTTACCCGCAACATTTGCCGAAAAACTTGAAGCCCACCATATCCATCACCTCTATGAGTGTACCCAGTGATCAAAGTAGTCCATGACACAGCATTCTTTGCACGTATATCCTGGAAGACCCGGCATGCCTCGTCCATGCTAACACAACAAGTAGCATACATGTCCATGAGTGCATTATCAACGTACATAGACCCCTCCACGCCATGCTTGATGGCTAATCCATGAACCAATGCCCCACGTGAAAGAGCCTTCATGGCCTTACACGCCTTCAAAGCACTGGACAAAGTAAAAGCATTTGGCTCCATTCCGTTCCCCACCATTTCACCGAACACAGTCCATGCATGGCTGTAGCGGTTGCAAGCAGTGTACCCTGCAACCATGGCTGTCCATGTAACCACGTCTCTTTCAGGCATTTCATCGAACAGTACCCGAGCTTCTTTAATCAAACCCCTTTCAAAGTATGATTTGATTAGATTTGTGGCTAATACGGAGGGCCCCTTTGGTAAAAATGGTGGCTTTGATTGGGTCTTGCAGTTGTGGGCCCATTGAATGGAATTTCGGATTATGGGTGGGATTGAATGGAAATTAGTGTTGGATAGTAATCTTTTTGTACTCATTTCTGTTGTTACGTGCACATGATCGCACCCTCACAACCCCAAACTGCGAGTTTGAGCTCAAGTTTTTATACGTGTTGTATAAAAAAGTACAGTTAATGCAAGGTTTTTTTTTTTTTTTTTTTTTGGTAACATGGGTTCGAGTCACTATGAATGGGTTAATGCAAGGCTTTACTCTCAAGTTATTTGGGAAGAAGTGGACATGGGTTCGAGTCACTATGAATATTAGGGGATATAAAATTACTTATACAAATATATAGGATTTCTTTCTTCTTCTTTTTTTGTCGTTTAAATAAATATAAAATTTTTAATAACCACGCTAGACTAATGTAACGTTGTCAATTCACTTTTAGACCGGTCATTGTTTAAAATACTAATAATAAATTGATAATGTCACATCAACATAATGTAATAAACTAATAGTTGTAGAATAGTTGTGTGATAAATAGAATTACTCTTTTCTAATAATGGGATCTTGTAACTAATTTAATTATATAAATATTGTTATCATTATTTATTGTTTATTTTTTTATTTTTTTAAAAAGAGATGCTATTTATATGACTGTAACGATGTAATAGTAAAAAAATTAGTGTCTTGATTTTTTTCATTTTACAAATATTTGTTAATTCAAATGCTAAGTTGTACCGTTACATCATTATAGTTATACGACGACATGGTGAGGTGAGGTCCGTCAAAGAGTATTGAAAAAAAAAAAAAGCTACATATACATGCATCTTTTCAGCCAAAATAAGTAAGATTAGGTAAAATTATTATAAAGAATCCTGCTTTTATATCTTTCCCACCGCCATTGTCATGGGAGAATAAATATGAAAACATATTATACTTGTTAAAAATTTACATATATAAAGAGTATGACCACCTCAAGGTGCCATCAAATGGAGGCACTCTCAAAATTTAGTCATTTTAACCTCTAAAACCGATCAACACATCAGTTGATCGGATAACAAATGAGACTGCTAAGTAACTCATAAAACCAATGCTTTAGGTTACACGGTTTAGAGATCTACTCTTTACTTGTAGCTGTACAGTACAAAGGCATTGTCTTTCTCCTTCCCAAAAAACTGAAGTCTCATTACACAAGTATTTGAGACTTTGCAGCAAAGCGGGAGCATTTCTTCCGACCGCTCTTGCTAAGGGCACAAACGCAGATCTCAAGAAGTTCATAATCCTCCTCCCAGAATAACAAAGAAGCCATCTCTGGATTCTCCAAGAGCATTTTAGATGCAAGGAACCCAGCAATAGTCCACGTTTGGTAAAGTCGAGCCTGCTTTCCAATAAACTTCCCTGTCCGAGTATCATAATATTCAGGCCAGCGATCAAGTGGAAGCCTCTTCTCAGCTAAGGCGACAGCTTTTTGAGCTAGTTCTAATCGGCCCATCTTGATGCATGCCAACGTGAACTGAAAACAATACATGAGGCAGTATTTAGAAACTACAGACAAGTAAAATGACTCAATGACCCAAAAAAACCTGCCAATAACACAAAACAGATGCATCTAATTTGTATATCTTAATAATTCTCTTCCCACAATTGCCACCAATTCTGCCAATACACAAAGAATAAGTACAGTATCCAAAGTGTTTTTTTGTCACATTTTTCTATCATATTTGTCCACTTTTCATGTCATTCAGCATGTAAATAAATTGGTGAGCTAAAGAAATGAAGCAGCAAGAGACATCATTCAACCTCCATAATGATTCAAAACAGGCTGGGCTGGGGTGAGAGTCCAGTGGAACTCACCACCTGCCCACCAAACATTATCACTGATTCCTTCTAGTGGACAATGGAAACTATTTGCAAGTCATAGATCCCCCAATGCAAGCCAAAGGGTGAATCAGGACGGGCATACTGACATTCAATTTTCCCAAAAATCCACATTTCTTGTGCATTCCTCAAATAAATATACTGCAACCAAATCCAAGCTTACCTGCCACAGGAGTGTTGGCCAGGATCCGCCATTATGATATGACCATGGGCTGCAAGAATCAAAGAAACATTTCAGTTTTGAAGGAAATATTTTATATAACACTAAACAACTAGCTATAGCTATAAAGTAAAAAAGCAAAATAAAAAATCCACACACAGACATATAGAGTAAAAGAAAACATGAAAAACTCACGTATTCTTCGGGTCACTGCCAGTGATTATACGCCACTCCTCATTTTCTACAGCAGGGTAACCTATCTTCAGAGGCATATGCCCCACAATATCATCCCATTTGGCTTCAATGAGATTTAATATAGCTGTATTTTGTTTTGGAGTACCCAAAGATGAAACAATGGACCAAAGATTTCCAAGTGTGAAAAACCTAAAATCCATGTGAGCAGGCTGTAGATTGCCCATCATATAGCCACCTTTCTCTGGAATCCAATCCATCAGCCAAGAAGGAATTTGTTCAGGATAGATATTGAACTTGTTGATGGCATCCATTGAGTACTCCTCTGTTTTATATCGGTAAATCTCATTTATTTTTTTCATATCCACCCAATAATATTCTCTGATGTGGAATGACAGTGCGCTGAGTCTGTTGTTGATGGCCCTCACCAAATTGTTGGATCCCTCATTTACAGCTAGCATCTCACGGGAGCACCGTAGTGCTGAGTAAAATAGGGCCTGTGAAATCGAAATTGCCAATGATGAGATACACCAAAGATGGGGTAACACAAATATACTTGGCATAAGATAAAATAAAATTAATAAAAAATGGCCATGATATTATGGGACAATATCAGAAACAAATTGCATCAGACCATGGGGCATGTGCAGAAAGCAATGACTTTCAAATACATTAGTTTAAAAAAATGTTCAGATTGTTGTCTTATACATTAACAAATATAATCAGGGCATACAACCGAGCCTTTCAACAGTTTCTAGAGAGCTTAAAAACAATCCAGGTTTCAGAAACACTAAATAAAATACAAAAACCCAAGTTAATATTTCCATGGGACCATTCAATGAATTTTGGCCATTTGGTTGAGATTATCACATTCTACATGCACAGGTGACCTCCAACAACTGTTTCTCAACAAGCCACATAACCGTTCATGTCACCAATGTCAAAAGTTAGAAAATAATAATGTGTGTTTGAACAATATGACAACAGAATCAATAAAGTATCCTTCATTTATTTTATAGACTTGGCAGAAATACTATGACAACACAGTAATCAAAACAATTAACAGCTTGAAACACACACAACAAGGACAATAGGAAGCAATTCGGAAATTATCAAACAAATTGAATTCACCTGGATCTCAAGGGGGTGACCATGAATACCCATCCGTCGGTCTATCATACAGGAGCCATCAGTGACTAACAGAGAAGGAAACATATCAAACCCATCAGTTAAACACAAGTTCAGTATCATTTTTAAGCCCGTCTGAACATCCACCCTTTCTTGTAATGCGTAGTCACCAGTGAGTTTTCCATAAGCCCTCAACAGGATAATCCACCACAACCCTACGGAAAGAAGCCAGTATACAAACAACAAACCAAAAGTCATACCATGCTATAAATTATAGAAAAGCAACCCTTTCAGTATGGAGTATAGAAGAAACACAAAATAGAAAATTATATCACACTGCCAAACACCTGGAGGCCAGTGATGGTGGATTCTACAACGTTCTTAATTCAAAAGAACTGCAATTTCTTATAGGCAGTTTTTATAAAGTTAAATCATAGTACCATACTAACCAGAATCCACAGGTGCAACACGACCAATTGCTGATTCACCAAAATCAGGATCTAGAACTTCTTCATTCTTATTTTCATCGAGAGCCACAGTTCTAACTTTAAAACTTGCAGGCATCAAGCCCTGCCCTGGGCTGTAGCAGTCCACTGTTTTCTCCCAACTCTAAGTGATAAACAAGAAAAAAATTATGAATTCATGAAACCTCAAACATTAATATCTAACTACAAACTTGCAGACATTAGCATATAGTATCAGTACACAAAGTAAGAGCAACATATTTCCCCCCCAAAAAATGACAAACTAATTATAGAACCGCGTCCCTCAACCACCACAAACCCCCAAATAGCGATCCTAAAATTTCACCATGGACCATCCCTCAATCACCAGTGGGGCAGAGCATTTAGAAGCTAGAGCACTAAAATAGGATTTCTACCGCACTTGAAAGCAAAAGTTCAAAGAATTACATTAGCCTCCAACACCACCTAAAATTGACCTTGTCTTTGTCCTATATTAGTCGACAGTTACACCAGATGTTACAACTTGTAAATGAGAATTCAATCGTAAAACAAGATTGCTTCCATCATCTATTAGTCACATAACAAAACAGGTACACGCACATATATGATGTGACAATTAAAACAAAACAATACTGCTAGAAAAGCGAATCACCAATTGAAATACAATAATATGAACATATAGTTGGTTATATATATATACCTGCAATTGCAAGGTATGAAGGAGAAAGTTCCTCACAATCTCTCCCTCCCCCTTCAGCAAGAAGGTGAGAGCGGAGGGGACAAAGTCCCTTAAAAACACTTGATCGTAATTCAATGGCTGCTTATCCCCCGGGTCATTGGCCGCCACCGTCCCCACCGGACTCCCACAATACATCACCACCGCCTCTCTCAGCAACGTCCACGCCACCTTCTCGGCCTCACTCTCCTCCCTTGCCACCTTGGATTCACTCAAACCCTCCGAATTCCCTACATTTGCTTGCCCACCACCAACACCATCACCATTAACCTCTATCCTAGACTCTTCTTCACCGATTACATTCTCATCATTGTCAATTCTCTCCACCACCAACGGCTTCAAATTCACACCAGCACCACCTTGAACGTAGATTCTCTCGAAGCTTTTGTCATTCACTCGGGTCTCTACCGTCGTCGAATACGACGCGACCCGAGAGAGAGCCAAGACGACCCTACTGGGTAATGAGCCAAAGCCATCATTAGGCCTTGTTATGGCCTTGGATTGGCCAAAACCCGAGCCGGGCAATCGAAAGGCTTTGTGGGTATTGTGAATCCCGCGAAGAGAGCCCAAGACTCGAAGAGGGTCGATGTTGGATTGGTAGTTGGTATTGAAAAACAACGAGTTTCGATGAGATAGGAAGATTCTACAGGTGGGTTTCATGGTTGATTTGGTAAGGATTCTGATTATGTTCATAACAAAATTATTGGGATTGCAAAAGCAGGAACAGTTGTGTGTTGGAATCAATTACCCATATGCATGGAAGGTTCTGTGAATATTGCCAAGTTGGATGATGGAGAATTGGGAATTTGCTTTGAAACGTTGCAGCAAACTAGCAAAGCACACGGTGTTTGAGAGCCGGAGAACAAAGGAATGGTTGGAAAAAGTGCGACGCGGTTTTTGTATATAAGCAGTGAAGAAAAAAACAGGATGCCTTGGGAAACAAGAATTTTCTCTTCTTTTGATTTTTTATTTTATTTTATTTAATTATTTTCAGAATGTAATTATTTTTTTTAACAAAAAAAACGATTGGATTTGTTTTGCTTTCATGAATTATCCGACACCGATTGAGATAATTTAAAATGTAAAATAGAAAGGTAATTTAAAATGTAAAATAGAAAGGTAAGAGAATGATGTATAATATATTTCGTTAAAATCAATTCAATTTTAACAAGTATTATCCGTCAATTTATTTATGTGGCATGGATGTTTAAATGGTGTGTGTACTTGTATGTCTAAGTCTATAGTAATTATAAGATAAAAAATGGTTCTATTTTTATCATTAATTTGGTGGAAAATAAATAAATATAGATTTGATGTGCATGTTTATTCAGTTTTGATGAGTATTTGTCATAATAAAAAGTTGAATTTAACATAACTCCATAGATATGTTGTTTAATAAGTGTGTTCATTCAATTTTATGCATGATTTGTCTTCTTTTATTACCTTCCTTAACAAAAATAAATATCACGAAATAATTATTACCCTAATTTTTCAGCTTTACACAAGTTATCTCCTTTAAAATGGTTTATTACAACAAATACTACATCATTAATTATCATTAATTTAGCTACGAAGCAAGACATTTATAGCACTTAAATAAGGATGGAAATGAAAAATATCTATTATATTTTATAGATTTAATACTACATATACTTCTACATGGTCCATAATGCATATGTTGTTATATTATTAAAAAATTTAAATGAATAACGCTAGGTCTCTAAGAGGTAGTTCAATCGACTGGGACCACGTTTAATAAAGCGGAGGCCACTAGTTCGAATCTCCCTCCCCTCTCTTGTGTGGATATGTCAAAAAAAAAAAAATGAATAGCGCTGAAAATCACATTTATATCACGCAATTATCGTATAATGATAATAGTCTTAACCAACCTTTAGATTAATTATTATTAGATATAAAATAAAATCCAACAGGTAGAATCATATTTTTTCATTTAGAAAGGCTAGAATTCGTATGAGAGGCCAACATTAATTTTGATAGGGGTCAAACTTTATTTTAGGCCTAAAAACGCGCACATACATATAAACATAATATTACTAATATATATAACTCAATAAAAAATTTAAGAGAAATTTTGAAAATCAATAGGGTTTTGACTCTTTTAGGTCAGACTGTAGATCCGTCCTAGATTAATTGAGACAAACACATTAATGTTATGAGATAATTATAAAGTAAAAATACAATTTATAAAGAATGTTAATTACAACAAAATAAAATGATGAGCTAGCTTAGAATAAATCTAAATGAAATGAATGATCCTCTTCCTTCGAACAAGAAGTTTGTCCAATGGTAATCAAGAGTTCGTTGTCCACATGGCAGTTGCTTATTGGCCCAGCCGCCCAAGAAAATCTGTTTAACCATTAATCAGCGAAAATAAAATGGATGTCTGTTGCGCTTTATATTTGGAAAGTTTTGTTATGGCCGTTTTGCCATTATCTATAGCACGTGCATGACGCGTGAGAAAAGTGGGAGATAAGACTTGGTGACGTGTAAAGGAGATTGATATCCAATACTTTTCGTATCTTAATGTTACTATCCCTATTATAAACATCATGTTCGTTTCCACCACTAGTAATTCGCCACGTGTCATAGCATTTCCTCGAATTGCACTTCTGTGGAAAGTTTGGTCCTATCTTATCTTTGGTATTTCTTTTTTCTTTTCGGGTTAAATACCTTTTAGCCCTTGGTTTATCAACTTTATTTTTTGCCTACTCAATTTTATTTTGTATTATAAATGGTACCTAGATAATGGATAAAAACTAAAATAATAATTCCATCAATCTGCCGTTCAAAAAATTAACGGCAACCCACATCACTACCACTAAACCCTAATCCTCTAAACTAATTTAGAGGAAATTTTCTTCAACCTATTTTAATAAGTGTCCAGCGTCATATCTCATATATATATATATCATTCCAATAATCTAAGAATCCAAACATTAATTTATTAGAAATCCAAAAATGTTGAATGACATTTGTTATTGAAATAGGTTGAGAAAAATTTCTTCTAAACTGGTTTGAATGAAATTTTTGTCCTACTACAAATACTACATCATTAATTTTTTTTTCATAGTGTATTAACAAAGACAATACCTCTTTCAAACATTTGTTAAATGACACGTTTATTTCTACTCAATAAGAAATGACTAATGTCATACTCAACTGTGAAATTTACTTATTAAATCTTTTAGACTTGTGCAGTTATTATATCTTGTAGGAAACCTCTTTTTAGAAAGAAAAGAGTGGCAAGGTCGCCACTACACAATTGTTTAAGATAGAAATCTCCATGTGTGTTACCGAGTTTGCTCTGTATCTATGTTTCAAGGATTGTATGCTTTGTAAGAAAAACTGAAAAAGGTATGTTTATGACGTAAAACACTTCTTCTCTTTTCAACAATCTTCTTAAAAAAAGTGGGAATTGGGCTTTATTTGTCCACATAGTTTTTTTTTTTTTTTTTTTTAAATGTCCATGCAAGGATAGGGGGAATGGAAATTCAAACTTGTGACCTCCATTTCATAAGGCGTAGTTCACAACCAATTGATCTATCTCTTAGGGACAAAATAATTTCAATTTGATGGCCTAACATAAATAATTTGAATTTATTTATGAAAATGAAAGTATATAGACTCATTTATATTTATCTAACTTAAGGCTGTATTTTTTGTTATCACTGAAATAAGATTTTGCTTTGTTATCACTCTTTTAGAATTCTCTTACGCGTTTGGTTGAAGTAAATGATCGTTACACAAAATATAATTTAATTTAGTGGATCTTTTACTTCCAAATGGTATATGTTACGAGAATTCGTATTTGAACCCAGAAAAGAAGCATTTCGACCTATTTTGTTAGTCAAAATAATTAGCCGTAGGAAATTTGAGGTTTCTATGCCTCCAAACACTAGGTTTGAAAATTGAATTTTGCACCCTAAACGTGGGTTTCAATATATAGGATTACAATTTAGGTTAAATCCTCATAGGATTTGTAATAGTAATACCACTTAGACTAGAAGAATAAAAGTGGAAAAATGATAAAGGCACAACTGATCTAACTTTTCTCTTTAAGTTGTTTTTTTTTTTAAAAAAAAAAAATGTATGTGGAGGAGAGAGAGAGCCTTAAACTAAAGAGAGAAATTTGGTTTAAAAGTTGGACCAAAATTGAGTTTAAGTTGCGACTGTATCACACCTCATAAAAGAGAATCTCCCTACTTGACTTAGGACGTGTTTGGGATTACGTTTGAGATGCCTAAAAGTGCATTTAACACACAAGGGAATGGGAGGAGGAATTTGAATTAGTAACATTCGCTTTATAAACATCCGATTGAGCTACCATTGGGAACTAAAATACAACAATGCTACGACTGTTCTAAAACCCCAATCATACTCCAATACTCCAAAAGAGCATATACATGTGTCCCATTTGAAGGCAACACCCAAAAATACCAACATTGAATAGAGGATAGGCTTTCACAAATTTCCAAATCATGCTAAAACATCCGTCATTCTCTTCTCAAAACGACAAAGAAAAGAAAGAATAATAATATTGAGTTTTTTATTTTTTTGGTAGAAAGGAGGAACTTTGGAGAAGAAGGGAAGCCATCTTGATTTATCATTCCCAGCATGAGCATGCTCTTGCACTTTCATTGTGGGAACTGGGAACAACTGCAATACATGCCCAACACATCAAACAGTGCCGTTTAGAAAGTCATATATAGTTTTCAGTTATGACAAACAGGAACATGGAGATAGAACCCCCATGTTTGGTTGCTAAGAAAACTCAGAAAAGGATAGCTGGAAAACATCAATGGCCAAATTTATGATTTAAGCTGTTCAGGTTTACTAAATGCAACAAGCAAGCTTCCACTAGACTAAACAACAACGATAGGAACCAATTTTTCTCCGATTCAGTTAATTTTGTTCGTTTACAGTTTTTAAGCAACCAAATAGAGCATAACGGCAAAAATATAAAACAAAAATAAATAAATAAATAAACCTAGATGGTTAGCGCAGATCTTGAGGGTCTTGGATTGGTGCATTACGAGCCTGACCTTGCCAGAGTCCTTGTGCTTCAGAAGCTTCACATTCCCTACGCCTCTTTTGTCCCACGGCTTCACCTTCATTTTTCGTTTTTTTTTTTAAGGCATAAAGGATCTTAATATTTTCAATAATCGCATTAACAAAATCCTCATCATGAAACACCTTGAGCAAATTCCGCTTTTGGAGCATTAAGACAATGTCCATTCCATTCATTGTTGAAAGGAGGAGAGCTCTGTAATTAAGATAAAGAGAAAACTTTTTAGCATTTAAGTAAAGAGAGAGCATTCCTATTAAACAAGCCAAACTTAACTACATTTTAGCTAGAAAATTATTATTTTTTTTTAAAAAAAAAAAATTAACTGGCCACTTAAAGTAGGCATTAACATGGTATAACATGTTACTCTTTGTTGCTTATGTGGGCATCAAGAAGGCGGGCACTATCCTCAATTTTCACTTTCCTAAAACAAGATAAGCACCTTGTGTTACTATGATTATAAATTACGAACTTCTTTGAATTCCCAACTTATTGCTTCATCTATTTACATTAACCGATCTATAACTATTACTCTCTAATACCATAAAGTTATTTTGGGACATATCACAATCCTATAGCATTCTCATCTTAAATCATCTCATTTAATACTCTCTATTCTTTAATTAGGTTATAGGATAGGACCCTAATGATTTCCTAGGTTAATAACTTAATGAAACTAAACATTTATAAAACTAGGTCCAACCACCTCCTAAGTTAACCAGCAATAACAACTCCAAAACTTACTCTATACACCATTCAACCATCAATTGAGAACCTTTTTTATATTTTATTTTTTGATAGAATCAATTGAGAACCTAAACACGCACCATCTATCCTTCATTTTCCTAAGCCATTTAGCCCAAGAACCAAGCCAAACACCTAAACCATATACAACAATCCAAGGAAAAACCCAATCAACGACACTCATCAAACCAAGGGTCAAAGACGAATCAAAACGCTCAACAAACAAAAACCCATTTGAACCCATTCGGTCATCCCCAACCGGGGTTCCCAAAAATCAATACTCAAAACGAAAACCCAAAATCAACCTCAACAATCGATTCACACAAGAAACAAAACAATCTAGCTCTAGATTTAGTGGGTATAACAAAAAATACGAAGAAAAGCTACAGATTTTACCTTCCTCTCTCTCAATGTCTGAAACTTCTCCTCTACGCCTCAACCGTGCAGCTCTCCTCTCCACCAGCCACACTTTTAGCCCTAGATACCGTAACTGAGTGGATTCACGTGGAAAAATTAAAAATGTTTGGTATAACAAAATAATAATAATAAATGAAAATGTTTTGTTTTGTAGTAATTTTTTTATTTAAATAGTAGTAAAAAGTAAATAATATGATATATATATATAAAGTAAATAATGTGATATAAAAAGTAAAAGGTGAAGATGTTTTTATGTTGATTTAGGAAAAAATATAAAAAAGACCACAAACTATCAATAGTTTGTAATATAGTCATTTAATGTTCAAAAGGTAATAAAGTAGCCTCAAACTACCAAAATGTATTAAAAAGACTACTTATTTTTTATATTCCTATAATACCCCTATTCTTTTAACAAATAAAATAATAAAATAATTGTAAAAAAATAAACAATATTTTAAAAATACAAAAAAACCAATGGGCTAATAAATACCAAAAAAAAAAAAAAAAATGGAATAAATAAATAATTTGTCACTATAATTGGTCTAAATTACAAATTGCTTCATATCGTATTAAAGTAAAATAAATGAGCAAATAAAAAAAATTAACAGAATTTGACTCTAGGGACTAAATAGTTTTTTTATTTTTTATTATATATATATATATATATATCAAGAACTATACCTTTGATTTTACTTTAATACGACATGAATAGTCATTGTAGTTGGTTTAAATTAGTCACTATAATTGGCCTAAATTATTTATTTATTCAAAAAAAAACTTTTTTTTATTTATTTGCCCATTGGTTTTTTTTTTTTGTATTTCTAAAAAATTGTTTATTTTTTTTTACTATTATTTTATTTGTTAAAATAATAGGGGTATTATAGGAATATAAAAAAAAATAAGTGATCTTTTTGATACATTTTGGTAGTTTAGAGATATTTTATTACCTTTTCAACATTAGAGACTATATTACAAACGGCTAATTATTTTGGAGGCTTTTTTTATATTTCCCCCCCAAAAAATGAATTGAATAAGATTGAGGGGAGGGGAAGAGGTTTACCAAATGGAGATGTTGATGGTCCATGAGGCGGGAACGAGGCCGGCAGGTTGTAGTAGTGTAAGGGTTTCCAGCGTTTTCATTTTAACTACTTAAAATGCAACTTTTTATTTGTTTATTTTACTTACTAGTTTTTCACTACACACTCCAACAGAACATCTATTTTAACCATCTAATCTAATTAAATATTGTTTTTTATCATTTCATTTTCTTCCCCTATAAAAAGAGAGAGAGTGAGAGAGAAAATATTAAAAAATAGAAAGAAATCAAATATTACTTAAAAGTTGCTATAGTAACAAAAGTTTACTGTATCAATTGTTGGAAAATGTTCTATTTTAGAAGGATTACTGATCAAGAAAATAAGGCATAATAGCTAAAAAAAACTAATTTACAAGAACTGATGGAAAGCCGGATTTAGCTTTAATGGATATAAGGTAAGGGTTGGATCCGTGGGTCTTTAGAAGTTTTTTATGTATCCATGCAAAACAAGTCAAGAGCATCTTCTTTGTGGTTGTGACATAAATAGGTGCCACCAATCATAAAGTGACACCTAAGCCAATCTTGCCAAACTTAAGTTTGGGGGAAAAAAAAAAAAAAACAAAGCTACACTTGATTATATCTTTTGTGGAAATTTTGGTCCTATGTTTGGTCTTTCTTTTTTATTTTTTTATTTTATTCAAAACAAAACTATTTTACTTGTGTGGGTAAAGCTAAAAATTATATCAGCATCAAATTTTTATTTTATTATACTAGAGTGATAGTATTCGTGAGCCCTTGAATTTGTCAATATTAAAAAAAAAATGGTTAATTAGCTTTTTAGTACCTAGGTTTTCATGTTTTTATTTTTTTTTCTACCTAGGTTTTAATTCGTATTACAGATAGTATCTAACTTATGGGTAAATACCAATTTAGTACACCTATCACCATATATAGTGTTAGCAAAACTAACAAACTACGATGAGAGTGTTTCGGCCACCCCTGTTTGGCCATTAGGGGTGGCCGAACCAACTCCAAAGGCCTTAGGAGTGATTTGGTCACCTCCAGACGAGCCATAGGGGGTGGCGAAAACCACCTCCATGGTAGTCAATTAGTTTGATTGATTGAATGGTGGCATAGATACTAAATTGGTATTTTTCTATAAGTCAAGTATTATTTGTGATACAAATTGAAAAAAAATATTTAAAAAAAAATAAAAAATCTAGGTACTAAAAAGATAATTAACAAAAAAAAATAAAAAATCAAAAGCTAATTATAAACACTATCTCGTCAACCCAATAAAATGAAAGTAAAATAAAAGTGTTAATTTTAGCACTTCTCTATTTATGTAGACGAGCCCAAGATTGACAGTTGCAACGTGGCAAAGTAACAAAAAACAAAAAATTGCACGTGGTTTTTGACAAGGAATAGATGTGCATGCATCATTAGCCCCCCCCTTTTTTTTTTCTTTCTCTTTTCTTTGAGGACTTTTCACTTGGTGGGCTGGAGTACAACAATGGCAACTAGGGCCTAAGCAAAAAACAAAATACAACAGGATTGAGATGAACCATGTTGGTCTTTTGCCCTCAATTTGAAATTTGATGTAATCTATAGTAGCAGCCAGCAAGCAATCAATCAATTTTGATGTACTTTGTTAGCACTTGCTAGCTTGACTGCATCTCATTACTAGAAAACCGTTGTGCATGCACGTTATCGCAACGGTTTTCGCACTAGCATGCTTGGTTGTTGCTTGTTTGAATTAAAAATAATAATTATTAAAAAAAATGATGTTATTAATCCTCCCATGATCTAAGAAAAGGCGAGTTTGTTTAGGGATGCAATATAATTGCACTAAAAAAGTCAATATTTTACTACCGGCTGATGGGATAGGAAATCCTGCTGTCTGGAATGGAAAATCCAGCTGATGATAGCACTATATAATATTGCAACTATATATAGTCGAAGTTGTTTTTAATTATTAAAAGAATGATGTTATTCATCCCCCCATGATTTAAGAATTTTAGGCGTGTTTATTTAGGGATGCAATTATTGCACTAAAAAGGTCAATGCTCCTTACTACTACGATCCGGATGGGATGGGAATCCAGACAGCACTAGAAATGATAATATTGCAACTATAGTCAAAGAAATCTGCAGATCCACAATCACTTTTGTTTCTCTTCTTTCTGCAATGGTGCTGCAATATTCCTTGGCTCTCACCATTTTCATTCTCTTCCTCTCTTTGGTGTGGCTGTTAAAGGCATGTAAAAGAAGATCCAAGCTTCAGAAGTTGCCCCCGGGGCCATGGAAGTTACCTCTTATTGGAAACTTGCACAACTTGGTAGGATCACTACCACACCATGCTCTTCAAGAATTAGCAAGGAAACATGGAGATCTCATGCACCTACAACTGGGTGAAATTTCTGCAGTTGTAGCATCATCCCCTAGGATGGCCAAAGAGTTCATGAAAACACATGACCTTGCCTTTGCGCAGAGGCCAGAGTTTCTTGTTTCTAAGATTATGTTCTATAGTGGCTCAGACATTTCCTTCTCTCCATATGGTGATTACTGGAGGCAAATGAGAAAAGTCTGTGTATTGGAGCTCCTGAGTGCCAAGAGGGTCCAATCCTTTTCTTCTATTAGAGAAGAAGAGGTTCATAATCTCATTGAGTCAATCCATTTATCTTCAGGATCTGCAATCGATTTTAGTCAACATATTTTCACTTTGACAAGTAGCATTGTATCTAGAGCAGCATTCGGGAGCAAATGCAGAGACCAAGATGAATTTCGATCGTTGACCAAGGAATTTGTATCATTGGCAGGAGGATTTGAGTTGGCTGATTTGTTCCCTTCACAGAAATTTGTTCATGTGATTAGTGGGGTGAAAGCTAAACTAGAGAAGATTCATGGGAAGATTGACAAGATCCTGGAGAACATCATCCATGAGCACAAGGAGAACCTGTTGAGTAAATCAACAGAGCAGGAAGATCTTGTTGATGTCATTTTACGCCTTCAGCAAAGTGGTACACTTGAGTTTCCAATCACAACCAACAACATCAAAGCCATCATTTTGGTTAGTATTTCACTATTTTGCTAGAATCCTAATCATTCTAAAAGAATTGTGGTGTTTAATAAATCCTTTGAAGATGTGTTTTTTGTATTTTGATTGAAGCAATGTAAAGGTGAAAAGAGTTTTGTGAGAAAAAATTATTTGTTAATGTTCTAATTTTTTTGGTAGAAAGACAAAAAAGAAAGAGAGAAGGTTATCAATTAAACCCTTAATTCCTAATGCCTTGGGGAAATTACATATGCTGTCATTATCATATTTTTCTTAAGCTTTTTCCATGATGGCTATGATTTTTTTTATAATCATTTTCCTCTGTTTCATTTTCAGGTTTTTCTAATAATATTAGGACTTTTAATTTTTTGAGTTTTCTTGTATAACCTTAGGATTAAAATACATAACCTATAAAGGGGTTTATATTGAATCATATTTTATCATTGAAATCATTAAGTTTATTATTGAGTTGTTTCATAAATGAAAAGTTTCTTTTATTCTTTCTTTCTTTTGTTGTCATTTGTCATGATTATTATCCTAAAATTTGCAACTTTTTTCCAGGATATATTTAGTGGTGGAGTTGATACTTCATCTACAACAGTGGAGTGGGCTATGTCAGAAATGATGAGAAACCCTAAAGTGTTGGAGAAGGCACAAGCTGAGATAAGACAAGCCTTAAAAGGAAAGAAAAAAATCCATGAAAAAGACCTTCAAAACCTAAGTTACCTGACCTCAGTGATCAAAGAAACTCTAAGGTTACACCCTGCTGGTGCTTTGTTACTTCCAAGAGAATGTGGAGAGCCATGCGAAATTGATGGATATAAAATACCCATCAAGACCAAAGTCATCATAAATGCATGGGCAATTGGAAGAGATCCTGCATATTGGCAAGATGCTGACAGCTTTATACCAGAGAGGTTTGCTAGCAATTCAGTTGACTTTAAAGGGAATAACTTTGAATTTATCCCTTTTGGGGCAGGAAGGAGGATGTGCCCAGGAGTATTATTTGGTTTAGCCAATATTGAACTTCCTCTTGCTCAACTCCTATATCAATTTAACTGGAAACTCCCGGGCATGATGAAACCAGAGGATTTAGACATGGTTGAAAACTTTGGTGCTGTTGTCAGAAGGAAAAACAACTTGTGTTTGATTCCTACTTCTTTTAGCCATTCATCACCTGCCCTTTGAGGCTCTGTCATCATTACAGTAGCTTCGGACCTGACAATTACTGTGTTTTTTTAAGAATAAGTGTTTGTGTTTTTGTAAGAATAAGAGTTGTGAAATGAAATAAAAGTGAGAATAATTATGTATTTTTATTTGTTTGTTAAAGAATAAAGGCCGGCTGCCCTCTTGATCAGTTTGCATCTCTCCTATGTTAAAAAAGCATTAACCAATGATAATTAGCCGTTAATCCTTGTTCTTTTGAATATTTATTTGTTTATTTAATAATTATTTTATAGGTAATAGTTTATGTTTGATTACCAAAGGAGTGAGTGACTGGAGTGGCTTTAGCGACCTTTAAGATTCCCTTAAACCCAACCAATGCCTCCCAAGCCCACCACCGTGAGCACGACCCGGTGGCGCTTCCCACCGGGCACCCGAGTAGAGATCAGCCCAAACGACGTCGGATTCGTGGGCTCCTGGTTCACCGGCACGGTCCTCAAAGCCTACCGAAACAAATACCTCGTCCAATACGAGACCCTGGTGGCGGACCTCGACCCCTCCGAGCCCGTGCGCGAGACCCTCGACGTGTCGCAGCTACGTCCGTTCCCACCCCGGGAGACACTGCGGGAGTTCCGGGTGGGGGATGAAGTGGACGCGTACTACAACGAGGGGTGGTGGGAGGGCGTGGTGACGGAGGAGTTGGCGGGTGGGAGGTTGGGGGTTTTCTTCAGGGCATCGAGGGAGCACATTGGGTTTGAGAAGGAGGACCTGAGGCTGCACAGGGACTGGGTTCACGGGAAATGGGTTCCGCCATTTGAGCATGACGAGGTGGGAATTTGATGGGTTTTACTGGGTTTTGTTTGGTTTGGCTGAAAATGGTTCTGGAAAGATTTAGTTGTGGTTTTTCTTTCTTCTTTTTAGCGTTTGTTTATGTACTTCCTATAAGAAAAAGACCATATTTGTGCAGTCAAAGGTTGAATGCAAAGCCTAAAGCTTTTAAATTTATGATTATAAAAGTATAATCATTCGTCATTATCATATTCTACTTTTATCTTATATGCTTATGTGGTCTTGTTTCTCACGCAATACTCTCACAGAATTCACGGGGTAAGACAATCTTGGTAGCTGATCTTTTTTGCTGGGTGTTGTGTATAATTCATCAATCATCAGTGCTCTCACCTTCTTTAGGATTTGAATTGCAGAAAGTGTCGACTACCACAGAGGTAAAAGGAAAATCTGGTGAAGCAAAAACAACCCAGGAGATATTTAGCAAGGGGACACTGGTTGAGGTTGGCAGTGATGAAGATGGTTTTCATGGTGCTTGGTTTGCTGCTACCATTGTTGCAGAAGCAGTGGGAAAGGGCAAGTTTCTTGTCCAGTACCAGAGCCTGAGGACAGATGATGATTCGGGCTTTCTAAGAGAAGAGATTGATACCCTGCACATTCGGCCTTATCCGCCAGAAACTCTTGTTGTCGATCGTTTCAATCTTTTTGAAGAAGTTGATGCTTGGTATAATGATGGTTGGTGGGTCGGTGTGATTTCTAAGGTTCTTGTTGGCACAAAATACCGAGTCTTCTTTAGAGACACCAATGAGGAAATGGAGTTTCAACACTCTAACCTAAGGCCACACCAGGAGTGGATTGATGGCAAATGGGTTCTGGCTTCCCTGGTATGTCTTCTCTATACTTTAAACAACTTTTGTTGATTTGCTTTTTTTCACACGGGCGATAAAAGGGACAGTACTTTTACTATCATGTTAAATCACTATTTTTTTAATATCAGGTTAAATCATCACTTATTTTATAAACTTAAGCTAATAGAAATTAATGAATTCAATTATTTAATCTATATTTTGACATTAACATACTTACTAAAGGTTTAGTATGGGCACGGCTATTTGGTGCTTTAGGGTTCAGGCAGGTTGCTAAAAATTGAAATGAGGATAAACTTCAGGTTTAGGTAGGGGGTGCTCAAAGTTGAATTGACTATAAATTTGAAGGGCAAGTTTGGCCTTTCCCAAGATTTAAGGGGAAACAAATAATATTGTTAGATGAAACTTGAATTCCATCAATATTTTGATGGATTCTGCCACATTGTTAGTTGAAACTTGAATTCCATCAATATTTTGATGGATTCTGCCACAAGAAATGAAGTGGAGTAAATGACCCTATGTAAATTTGCAAAAAGCTGGCAAAGCCTTGGCCAGCTTTTTGCTATCTGTTTTGGTATAATTAATCATTTTCTATTAATTTAAGTTTGTGAGATAAATAGTTATTAAAATAAGAAGACATGAGTTCAAACTCTTACTTCGTCATTTATCTCATGTTTCAATTAAATATCTTATAGTGTTAGACTTTACTAAGATAATGTTTGGAAGTGCATTTGAAAAATATAGTTTTTAACTCAAAAAACGGTTTTTGACAAAAGCTTTATTTTTAAGTTTTTGCGAAAAGTGTGTTTTGACAATTTTTAAATGTTTGAGTGTTTTTAATTTTTTTTTTACCAAAAATGTACTTTTTTCTTCAAATAGACTACGAGTGTTAAACGCAATTTTTAGTTTTTAAAATGCAAACCCAAACAAACCCTAATTAAGCGGAAGTTTAATCCAACACGAAAAAAATGATATTTTGATTAGTTACCCTCCCTCCACCTGTGGTAAGATGGTGACTACACCATGTGAATTGGGGTGCAGATGGAGAAGGAAGTTTCATAAATAGGGCACAGTTTGAAACCCACACGCTTCATCTTTCTTCTAATCTTTAGTTTCTTACCTGGGCAGTATGCATCAATCAGCCCAACCGGCAATATAATTTATAATTTGTTTATATATATATATATGGTACTGGAGTTGTTACTAATTTGAATTCATTTCAGGCTGAGGAGTTGTGATAGCTGGAGAAATCAATCAAGAAAAGCAACCTTTGTGTACCTGGATTACTTGCTTAACACACTGCTGATTTTAGTGCCCATTTGAAGCATTTCTCAACTTATTAAACCAAAGCAAAAAGCTCATGATGTAATTAATTAGAGCTGTTTTTAAGTAAACTGTTGAATTATCTTGAAGTAATTTACTAGTTCTGCATATGAAAGAAAAGGGCTTCTCTCTGTTGCTGTCTGTTGAGTAGTCGTTTCACTAGTCTTTTCAAAAGGACCATCTTGCTGTGTATGCTTGATTGATGATGGATTACTTGCTGCTTAAGAAAAAAAATTGGGTTTTTTACAGTTTCTTCTAGGTCATTTCTGTTCTTTTATAGAATTAGCACCAGGCACAAGCCATAGATGTAGAATAAGAACTAGTCCATTTTCGGCTAGAATATCTCAAATAGGTTGGTTGCCTTAGTTTTAAATCAACCATGGGTTTGGACCCATCATACATGAACCACCAACCGAGCCTAGTGGCTAGTAGCATGCGCAAGTTTTATGACATTTAAATTTTTTTTTAGGGAATTTATATTAGAGGTTTGGGTTAGCGGTCCAAAATTTTTAAATTCTTAAGTTTTTTATGTTTACAAATTACTCATTGGATACATGGAACCCTATTATAAAATTCACCCATCAAATTTTGTTAATTGCCGTTAACTTAATTGAAACGCATCATTTTTTACATATTAAAATATTAATTTTTTTAATTTAATTTTAAAAATTAAATCTATTATAAAAATTTTTTTAAAAAAGTGGCCGAAATGGGTGCTTCGGCCACTCTCATGGCCGAAGAGGGTGGCCTTGAAAAAAAAAAAATTAAAATTTTTTTAAAAGAAAATACAGGGGTAACCACCCATTTTTTTAAAAAATAGATTTAATTTTTAAAATTAAATTAAAAATAATAATATTTTAATGGGTCAAAAACAATATGTTTCAAGTAAGGTAACGACAGTTAACAAAATTTGACAGGTGAATTGTAGGGTTCAACGTACCCAAAGAGTAATTTGTCAAAATAAAAAACTTCAAAATTTAAAAATTTTGAACTGCTAACCTAAGCTTCTTTAATATAATTTTTTTTTTTTTTTTTATTAACATGATATTATATTAATATGCGTTTTTTATTTTTTAATATCTATTTTTTTACTTTTAAAATCAATTTATAATCAATTTTTATTGAATTTTAATAATTTTTTCAACCCAAGAAGGGTAGCATTTATGGTTCTTATTTTCTGATAAAAATTTCTTCCAAATTTGAAGGAAATTTTTTCCTGAAAATTACTCGAACCCAGATATTATTTTTTTTTTTGCCCAAAACTGTGTCCTTTAAAGTAATAGGAACTTGCTATTTAAATATCTAGTTAAGGACAAAAACCGACACTTTCCATTAGAGTTATTCGGAAGCACTAAAAGAACTTTGAATCGGCTCGGTGATTCTTCCTATCCACAGCTATTAGCTCGACAAACCAAGAACATATATTGTAACCATGTTACCAGGATTGGTCTGAATTTCAATTTTAATTAAAATTATGCATTTTTCATTAAAAAAAAAAAGAAAAAGTGGGAATTGTTAAACCCTAACCTTCCATGGATCTTTGTATGAGCAAACCATGATGAAATGGTAAATATAACTTCATTTTATTATGAGGAAAGCTAGAAAAAGGCTACAGATTAAGCATCACAAACAGTACCCAGATACAAAAGAAAGCCTTTTTTTGATTAGAACTCGAAAGGGTCCTAAAAATCAGACCTCTTTGACTTCCACAGCTTCCTTCACTTCCTTGGCCTCCTCCTCAACTTCAAATGCTGTCACAGGGAATGACCTGAACAGCCCTGCAGGAGTTTTGAAAGTGATCTTCCCTGCAGGGGGATCATCCACATAGATTTCATTCAGAGTAACCCAGATCAAGAGCTCCTTTGTCTTCACCCCGGTGAGCTTCTTGATCCTGTGTTGTTCAACATATGCTGTCACTTCAGTGGCATAGGACACAAGCTTCCCAATCTTCTGAAACTTGTGGGTTGTCTCCTTTTTCTGCTTCAGCCACACAAATCCTGTCTCCCTCACATACCCACATTCCTCAATGTCTTTCAGGGGCAATAGGCCATTGGGCAACAGTATTTCCTTGAGCAACTCTTTTGACTTCTCCTGACAAAGCTGATCTCCCTGGTAGAACTCTGCCTTGGCCTTGATCTCCTCTGTCACCACAGACATCTTCCTCACTCCTCAGCCTTGATTTCCTGCTTGTTTTCTTTGTGTTTGTGTTAATGGATTATGAGAACAATATGGGATGGTTAGATCAAAGAGATTGTGTTTATATAGCACTGAAGCTTTAGTTTTGCCCTTGCTTTTTCCCATAATTGCAACATTGCCATCAAGTTTTATTAAGAAATAAACTTTGATTATGAATTTATCATCATCATCATCACCATCTCATTCAATGGTCTTTGGGTTTGTTTAGCTGTTAATATGTGGCTAACCTCTCTCTTTTTCTTTTTCTTTTTCTTTTTCTTTTTTCACCAACTACAGATTACATAAATTATTATTTTTTTTAACGACTACTAATTAGCATAATAAATCACTTAAAATATATCAAATCTGTCGATATAAAATAAATAAGTTAGTTTATGACCATATGGGTATTAAATAAAAGCAAGATGATAGGCGTGGATGAAGAATAGTAGGGGCAGTCTGGGCAGATGAGGGAGTATATATGCTGTTGTGTAATTGCATTAAAATGTAGTTGAACATTTATGGCAGAATTAAAGGAGAAGCAGTATGTTAGGCAGTGGCCAATTAGATTATTCCACGTATGATGTAGTTGGGACTTGCTAACCTATTTATTGGGGGTTGAATTCTGTGATGAATATAGATGGGAGACTAAAGGAAAGTATCTGTTATCCACCAACAAACTCCCCCACATCAATGTAAATGTCTTCTGTTTTTTTTTGCCTCTGTTGCTAAAAACATCCTAAGAAGACATGTTGGCAGTCATCAATAATGTTTTTAAATTTTGTTGTAATTTCTCTTTTCAGAGTATAATATTGTCAAAAATTCATTTTCAATTTTGTTGCGAATTTTAGTGTTGACCGTTTTCATGGTTAAAAATATTCATTTTGTAATTTGTAGTTGTAGGAGAAATGAGGAGAGTAAACACAAGTGCAACCGCTCGATAAACATGTAGTAGAGAAAGTAGATTTTTTGGCGCTTACCATTCATCAGCACAATTTATAAATATTTGATAATCTCTATAAATCTAAGTGTTGAACTACAGTATACTCATTGAGTCATATTGTTATAGTGCTGAAGTTCTATTTTTGTGATCGGTAAAATTTTACATATAAAACTTGTTTATCACCCGACAAATATCATCAATTTTGGTGTGACCACTTTTTAAGTGATGAAGGGCCAGACTAAAACCTTTTTGCCAATATATATATATATATACCAAAGCTTATTTATAGGGCAAATCTAATTTTTGGGCAAAATAAAATAAAAAATATTTTTTAAAAAAAATGTCAATATCGGGAGGCCACGAGAATGACCAATTGGATGTGCTATCCTCGTTCCTGCTGCTTCATATGTGGAGGAACTTTCCCTATCTGTCAGTAATATTGGTCACCTATTTATTGGGGTTGACGATGGTAATTAATCTCGGTTTTTATATTATATATATATTAAAAAAAAAAAGAATTAATGATTTAATCAGGCATATAATTAAAGTAAATATATATATTTTTAAAAAAATACAGTAAATAAGGGCTATGTGTTTTTTTTTTCTAAACAAATGAGGGCTATGTGTTTGAAGTCACATGTTTTACCCCTGCGTATTTCGAGGACATCTCATGAGTCATGAGTCATGCGTGTCATTGTGGACTCATTTTCCGGTGACAACGCATCTCAGTTTCAGTCTGTTTTATTTAACTGGGACTGAGATGTTATCTATTTTGTCTTTAAAAGATAGTTCAATCGATTAGAATTACGTTTAATGAAATAGAAGTTACTAGTTTGAATCTCATTCTCTTCTCTCTTGTTTGGACATATAAAAAAATGCTACTTATTTCAAGGTATCTATTAAAAATATGGTAGATTACAGTTGAAAATTTAGTATATTTTCATCAACTTTTTACTCTCTATGTTGTAAAAAAGATTTAAGCCAAGAATTCTCTCTTAATTTTATGAGTAAGAAACGTCTCTATAAAAGTAAAAAGAAAGCTTTTTAAAAGGAAAGTTATTTTTTGTTATCTTGATTAACACGCCACATTTTTGATAGGTAACATTTTT
Source organism: Carpinus fangiana (assembly GCA_006937295.1). Taxonomy (NCBI): domain Eukaryota; kingdom Viridiplantae; phylum Streptophyta; class Magnoliopsida; order Fagales; family Betulaceae; genus Carpinus; species Carpinus fangiana. The sequence continues at coordinate 38,167,862 of CM017322.1, forward strand.
CAAGCATTTGGATGCTTAAAAAAGTGCATGAATTTGAAGTTAAAAATTGCATAGGTAGAAAGGAAAACAATAGACTTGAATGATTTGATACAAATGAAAATGAAATCTTCGTTCCAACTGCCCAAAATTATGACACTCGATATTTATTTAGTTTGTAGCACGGAATTTTCATTTATATCACAATCAATTAATTGCTCAATGTCATTTCAAAGTGATTACCTCAAGGGTTAAGTTTTAGGGCATGGATTTTGGTTCTTTTCAAAGGAGCATTGTCAACTTGGGATTTATCATTTTGTGATTGATTAGATCTCATTTCACATGTGGATCAATAGGAGTTCATGTGTCCCTAATGGCCACAATTCATACTCGTGTGTCAGAATTTGGTTGCATTAAGACATGAATATAAAATTATATAAGTTAACTATAATTCGACCTATCTAATTAAACGAGTCATACCCATCAATTCTAACCTGTTAATTTCGTGTTGTATTTGTATTAAATTCATGAGTCATGTAAAAAAATTATCAGCCCTAAAATCTTGTCTGCTAATCCTCAACTTAATCCGCTAATTTCATATTAAATTCACTGGTGTAAAAAACTGCCAACCCTACTGTGTCTCTTTCATTTAGGTAAAATTACTTGAGTCCTATTCGTATTTCCTTCTTAAATAAATACACGACTTCCCATCTCCATGACATAACCCAAACCTACCAACTGCCTCCTTTACTGGACCATGCCATTCATTGAATGGAAATAAACCCAGATGTATTTTCATCCTCATTTTCCAGACCAAACCATCTGTCGGCCACACAATTTTTTTTTTTTTTTTTTAATTTTTTTTTTTTTTTTTTTCTATTTAAACTGGAAAAGGGTAGATTACAATAAAATAAAAAATAAAGGAGACAATGCTAACCTTAAAGGAGTTACGGGTAGGTCAAATAAATGACCCGATCCATTAGGAGAATTGAGAATTGAGACCGCCATAAAAGATAGTAAGAGTAGACAGGGTTCCGTATGCAGAACGGAACAATTGGTTCCTTCACCTAGCTTTAACAGGTCAAGTAACGGCTAATAATAATACAAACTATATGAAATCAGCACTGTAAAATAAGTTTCTTTTACTGCAAAATTTCTTACTGATTATCTATACCTACAATGGATAAATGTAAAAAAAAATGTACAGACTCTCACGATGAAGAAAACAAAGGAGTGGCATTCTACCACTAGCTTTTCTTTTTTTTACCCTCTATGAGAGCAATATAACAAAATGGCAATGATTAAAATAGTTCAAAACTTTGCTACACAAGAATAAGGTTGCATGTTAAACCCAACTGATGCACAATTTGTGCAGAAAATTGCTCCACCAGGATAATCAGTCGCTCCTCGCTTCCGAAATGAATCCAAGAAAGCCTTAAAATTGATTTTCTCTGCTAATAAACCACATTCTTGGCTCTCCAATTTACAATAGGATTATCAACTGGATGCAGCTCTGATCTTGTTAGGGCTCTCCATCCCGATTCCATGGCAGAAGTTATTTAGCAAGGATTCAATGTGTTTAACTTCTTTCGGCATTGACCCAGTGAGGACCTGATTTAAAAAATTGTGCATTTTAATATGAACCCAAGCTTTATCAAATAATGTAAATCATCAATCAATAATCAATCAGCTCTTCTTTTATTTAGACAAAGATACAAATAGGTGGCACATTTCCAGACTAATGGAAGAGAAAAATCCAAGCCAAATCATGCCGAATGCCGATACCTTTATAATGATGTCTGTTAATTACTATATCAACTTGATCAAGCTACAAGCTAAAATGCTAGGAAAATGATGGTTCTAATTAGTGATAGCTGTTATTAACACTGCCACTTTTCTCTAATTTCAACCGATAAACCAAAATAACATGAAAAAAAAAATTAATTAATTCAATACCGTTATCAATGTATTACATAAAATTTTACAACTATCAAGATTGTCGTCAGAGTATAATGGTCAAAAGCCACAACTATTATGCATAAAGAACACTTTTTTCTCTTTCTTTTTTAAATTGTGTTGTTCACAAGGACTGAAATACCAAATCTTCTCATGCAGTCAGTAAACAATAACAATTAACTTTAATTTAAATCTAATTTATACCTCATAACCAGTTTCTGTAATGAGTACCTCATCCTCAATCCTTATCCCAATGCCTTGATACCTGCATAATATATTCTCAGTCCCTCAGCATATGGATGGTACCTAAATTTTATTAGAACATCTAATCCCAAGAAGCTAGAAGCATATGGTGTAATGTTATTACATCAAGGTAAGAGGTATCTAGCAAAGTAACACATTTAAAATGCAGGGAAGAATTTGGAACTTAACTATAACATGTCATGAAAAAAGAAAGAGAGCTAACTGAAATGATGATAAAAGCAACTAATAAAATAAATGACATACACAAATCAAGAATAATAATAAATAATGTACAGAGCAAGTTCAGGGAAAAGTTATCTGAAGTCCAAGATTCCAAATTATGAGGGAACAGGAAATTAGTCAACAAAACTAACTTGCAAATTACTAAACCATATATGATAAATTAGCTTATATACACGGTAAAGAAGACAATTACTATTCATCAAAAAACAAAAAAAAAAACACTCAATTACTAATGTGTTAGAGAGTAACAAGAAGGCTGAGAAATTAAAACTCTTGTATCAGGGCGTCCACACTCAATTCACTGTAAGGGCATCACCTGCACATCACTAGAGGAGAAAAGTGCAAGAGAAACATAAGATGTTCTAGCAGTCAGTTCCTTCCATAATTAAAATCTGCGGTGAGTTAAGACTGGTGGGTAAAACCCCTTTAAATTTGCACTGCTTGAGCAAACAAGAGGATAATTATAAACTGTGCTAAGGACCAAGCTCATAACAAGTCTCAATACATAAGATCACGAAGTTAGATATAACATTTATGTCAGGAAGTTCAACAAGTACCTCTCTGGACCATCGAAAAAAGATGGGATGTAGATTCCTGGTTCAATTGTTATCACCTATCCATTTGCACAAAAAGGGGGTCAAAATTGTAGTAAACAAATCAAAGTAGTTAAGCTAAAAGAAATGCAAGTTGACACGTACACCCAGCAAAGTGGCAGTTGGATGCTTATCATACTCACAAGGGGGAAAACATTCACTTGGGTACAATAATACATCTTATTGGCTGGCTTTTGTATTCCATTCACGTGTAATGAGATGTAATTTTTAACATATTGAATACCATTTATTTCTCATTGTTTCCAGAAGACAAAGACCAGCTTTTGTATTCAATTCACATATGTTCTGAGATATAATTTATAACATATTGAATACCATTTTAATTCTCATTGTTTCCAGAAGACAAATACACCTTGGGAAATGGAGGGTTGCTGAACCCTATAAATTTGATATTGTTAAATCTAGTATTTTAAACAGGTTGGACTGCAGAAATGAAGATAAAATTTGTGTAAGCGAGTAAAACCCAGAAAAGTAGCTAGGAAATACACAATAATTCTCTCTAGATACCAACACTAAGAGCATTCACATTGAGCTCTTCAAAATTTCTCTCAATTTGACTCTAAAAATTTACTTTAGTTGATTTAACTAGCCACTTTTTAAAATCGCTAAACATCAAAATCAATAAATATTTCTCAACTTTAACTAAATATTCTATTTTATTGATGAAAACAACATATAGACTTTGCATTATTAATCTACTTTAATTGGAGGGAAAGAAGAAGAATTATGAAAAAGAAAGAACATTAAAAAAAAAAAAAAAAACTTTCACTTTTGAACTCTTTACATTTAAGTACTTTTGAATCTTCACATTTAGAGAGCATTACTAATAAGAGTTAAATTTAACATTGAGTAGAGAGTTTGTTAAATGGTGTATTTTGTAAATTTTGTTAAAATTTTAAAGAAAAACTAGAAATAGAGAGTTCAATGTGAATGCTTTAACACAATCAACTTGATCCCCTAGAAAAAAAATATATTAAACACCCACCCCCACCCAAAAAGGATACGCTAACATTATCTTATCGCCATTAGCAGCAACGATATGCAGGATGGTACAGTATCTCAAGGTATCAAAAGTTGAATTGTTGTTCAATCGGGAGGCAACTTACAACACCTGGCTCCAAAGGCCGGTTATAGCTGATCTTAGAACAATCATGGACATCCATTCCCAGATAGTGACCTGGACAACAAAATAAATTTTAAAAAATAATTTGATTAATTACATAAGCAATTTAGTACTTGTTATCTTCTTAATTAATCAATTTTAAATTTGACAAAGTAACACATTTGGAATACTATGGACTGGGCATCAAAGAGTAATCGTTATCACAAGGCTATACCTTTTCTTGCCGAATATTTTCCAAAAACTAAAATAATAAGATGACAGGAATATATGTCAAGGATGCATATAGAAACCTATAGAAGTTGGGTTCAGCTGATTGTAGGAACTGCTTCCCTCATTTTTCAAAATTCCAATCTCCTTGAGTCCTTTTCGTAGCATTTCAACCTATGCAAGTACAGTTTTACAAGGATAAGATCATTAAAGTTAAACATAATTTGAGCTTAAAGCAGCTTCCAAGCAACCAAAACGGCAAATATATACTTTCACAAGGAGAAGGCCCAACAGGTAATCTCCATGTCAGTGAAATATAGTGATGACCATAACCATTAATATGATACTTTTTCTGACAATTTAAAATTGTTTTATAGGTCAGATGGTTGTGAATTTTAAATTACTACACAATATAGGTGCCTTTGTAGCAAATATCATGAAGTTAGTCAAATAAACAAAGATATAGATATAAAACGCAATGAAACAAATGCAAAGAGATTCCATCACTCTCATAGATGAAATGCTATTCTTTGCTTTTTATCTTTTTTCTTACAAGCTCTTATATTGAAATTTTATTCTTTTCTAAATACAGCTGATGCAAAGGAAACAGTTTAGATTCACAAGATCATACTGAATAATTGTGTATTCGCTGTATGGTCGCACCAGGTTTGCAAAGCTTCAGGCATTCCTTGCTTGTTTGTAGTATAAGATCATAAAGCTCTTCCTGAAATAAACACATTGCCAGGTATAAGAGGATGTAAGAAGACAATATTATGATAACAAAAGTCACTTCTAAAAAAAAGTATAGTGATAACAAAAGTTGATATGCTACTGAACAACTCCAAAATAAGCTGACAGCAATGATTACTTCGATATAGGGGTTCCCGCGGGGGGGGGGGGNGGGGGGGGGGTAGGTAAGCAATAAAAATTGTTTCCAAATACATGTAGACCTTGATTTCAAGAATTGTTTAGTAATAATCATTGTCTAGGAAAACACATGAAAAATTACATGAAACAACAAACTTTACACCAACATTACTTAATATTTTTGAATTTTAAGGACAAGATGGGGCAAGTATATCCTATCAAGCTTGTGTTATATATCAAATAGTGAAAAGATCTTCAACAAAGCATACTAGACAGAATAGAAACAAAATTCCATTGGCACATACTTGAGCAGAAGAGAAGCTACCAGAGGGTGGCCAGGTGCGAGTAAGATCACTAACATAATCATGCAACTCACACCCAACATCCATCAAAACAAGCTCCCCATCTTTAATCTGCAAAATAAATTATAAACAATTACAATCCTGGATTGTCCACGTACAATAAAAAGTAGGAGAAAATTTACAATTTACCTCCCTGTGATATGTTGTATCACATGTAAATTTACAATTTACCTCATTTTTCACGTACAATCCTGGTTTAGTGTTACTTTTTCAATTTTAAAAAGTAACACTAAACCTCCATCTACAAACTGTCAGCTTTTCCATCCACACAAACAGAAACGTGAATGTAACTTGTGAGTGTTTTTTTTTTTTTTTCACTTATAAAAAAAAAAAAAAAAAAAAACCTATAAAATAAAAGCACTTCACTATTTGTGTCTACTATCACATAATAATTTTTCCTCTCTTCCTCATTTTTTTTTTTTTTTGATAAGTATGTTGTATATATCAAAAGTGCAGAATGGCGCAACCTTAGTACATAGAGAGTATACAAGAGAACACCTAAAAAGAAAGAGAAAATAGAACAAGGAAATCAGAAAAGCTAATAAGTAAATGAACTAAATAAGCAGTTGTCCAAGTAAAGAGGGAAAAAAAAAGGACTTGAGCTCCTCTAAGGTCCTCTCTAGATTCTCGAAGCTCCTATTATTTCTTTTCCTCCATAGACACCACATGATTCATAGGGGCACCATCTTCCAAACGATCGCACTCTGAGAGTTACCCCCGACCGCCAACAAGCGAACAAATCCTTCACATTGTTAGGCATAACCTAGGAAAGACCGAAGTGACTAAAGATAGCGTTCCATAATGAACAAGTGACCTCACAATGGAGAAGAAGATGATTGACAGATTATCCATTGAGCTAGCATAGACAACACCGATTAACCATGATAAGTTGTCTTTTTCCTAAGATTGTCCACAGTAAGAATTTTTCCCAAAGCTGCCGGCCAAGCAAAGAAAGCCACTTTAAGGGAGCCTTGGTCCGCCAAATACTCTTTCAAGGAAAAGAGGGATTGTCTTTGTGTGCTAAAATCTTGTAAAAAGATCTAACATCAAAGATCCCTTTGCGGGATGGAATCCACCAAAGTTTGTACACTCCACCTCTCCTTCCTCTGAAGGAATACAACAGAGAATAAAAAGAGGCCAACATTTCCACTTCCCAGTCATGGGCCAAGCTGATAAAGTTAATGTTCCAATGAATGATGCCACTAGACAAGTCCATATTGGAATCAGAAACTCTCATAAGACAAAAAGAAAATATGATTTAATCTCAAAATTTTCAACACATGGAATAAGAATTTCCAGATCTGATTCTCCGATTATTAATCTCATCTAGTTCCCCTCCATCTAGCTCCACTGCACTATGGCCACTCATGTGCATATGCAAACCCAAAACAACAAACATTACCATCCACCGTGTCTAACACCAACCAAACCCCACATAAAGCAACCCTAATTAAACCCTCCATACAACGTTCTTGTGCTATCAACTTCCATTCACAAACCCACTTCACCAAAACCCCATTTAAGTGTCGTGAAAGATTCCTACAAGCAAAGTGAAAATTTGAAAAGGAATCATCTTTAATAATATTCATTTAGTGCAGAAGTTGTATTGAAGAAAACTCAATAACTAAAGCAAGAGAAATGATCTAAAATATATCTATTGTTTTGTATTTTATGATTTTGTAAATTGATGAAGGAGAAAACTTAGAAAAGGAGGATTTGAATGTGCCAAGGTGATCAGTGTACAGGACAGAAGAAGAAATTACTGTTACTAATAGCATCCTTAATGCCAAATTCTTCGCCATCATCTTTTCCCTCAACTAATAAAGCCCAAGTTGTTTCATATTAGGGGTAGAGAGAGAGAGAGAGAATATGGATGGTGTAAAAAAGGTGACATGAATTTTTATGATTGACTCTTAAGTCATGTGCAAATCACTTGTATATTTTCATTAGTTGGATTGAAAAGCTAACCATTTCAATTTAGTCCAAAACATAAAGAGATTTAGTGTCGTTTCTCATAAGTGAGTGAAGTCAAATGTAATAAGGGATTACCAAAGGGAGATGAATTGTAAATTATCTGAAAAATTGTATTGCCTTCATTAATGGCCTTACCTGCTGATCGTTTCGAGAATAATGAATAACACTAGCATTAGGTCCACCACCAACCACAGGGTTGAATCTGGTAAGAGATTTAAAAAATTAGTAAAACATTGGCAAGGAGCTTGCATAAAATAATATTGAACACCCATAATTTAATCCAGTCATGTTTGACACCCCGGAAAACAATTTTAAGTATAAAACCAGAACATATAAACCGGTTAAAAACTAAATCATTCTTTTAGATCCAATTCTCCAGAAAGGGGGAAAAAACTTACGCCATTCTCTGAGCACCTCTCATTCTGCATTCATATTCAACCTTAGCTGATAGTGCACCCTCAAAAGGATATGCCTTTGAATGAAACATTGTCTGCAGAAGAGCCTGCCCAAGACCAAAATACTTATTACATGTGCTGGGAATAATCGAATTAACATTACCAAAATTCATGTTCTACAAAGACATAGCATCAGTGTGAAGTGCTGTGACTACCATAATCAGGTGAAGAAATATATTTCACTGTGAAAGCAAAGCTAGCATAATAGGACCTCCCCCCCCCCCCCCTCTTTTTTCTTGTGTAAATGAAAGGGGCAATGAGCAAGACCAAAGGAAATATAATGGACCTCCATTCCTCTCAAAATTAAGGTTTCTCGACTCCAAATGTTTTATTTGATATTCAAATAACTAGGCCTTGAACCAACTGACTGCGTTGGGAATGTCATCCTTTTTGTTGTCCAACCTTATCCAAGGCCATAAGCCAGGCTAACTAATTGTAGAAGCAAACAGTGCAACTTCTTAGAAATAGTTGCAAAACAAATAATTGGTCAATCCTTTTCAGCGTGAAAACCAACTTGTAGGGTTGAGTGATAAAACTCTATTTATGTCATGACAAAATCAATTCACTCCAACAAGTAATAATTACTATGGTATGACAATGTGATCCTGTAGATATCATGTCATGTTGCCATCTGTCATGAAATCTCATAGAAGCTATACTACATATTTCACTAATTACTGTCATGTAATATAAACATTATAACAGGTCCCTTCAAACAAAGAAGAAATGTACCTAGCAACTGCTTATTTGCAAAGTCCATAATTGGCAATAGCATAGACTTGGAAGTACCTGGCAAGCAACTGATGCAGATTCTCTCATCAACTTAAGCTCTGCTGGTGATTTTTTCCAACGTAACTCATGGGTTAAAGTAGAAAGATTTTCCACTATGCCATTTTTAGCTGCCTTCTGAAAGGGCTCCAGATGCATATATGTTGGCATGGCTGTCTGCTCATTGTGAAACAATTTGGAGGATCTCCTTATTATTTCTGGAAGAATCTGCAGTCAATAAAAAAGAAGTGTTACCATTGAGTGAATAACAAAAGCTTAGTAAATAGGTCATGTCAACTTCTGATTGAACACTTGGGTAGAACCCACAGTTCAATTAACTAAAATATCAATCGATACAGTACTTTTCTTGCGACACCAGTTGTCAGAGTTTGGTATGAATGACTGTTGATCAAATGTCACACTTGTTTATCTAAATTAGGTCAATTGTTTCAGATACATTATATAGTGATTCCAGCATGATGCAATTACCATGGATCCATAGATAAAAGAGGTACTGGATAGGAATTTACCATGCCAAAAAATTACACTATTAATGCTTACACCCAGAAAATATGCAATCTCTATGTCCAAGATGCAATTCTCTGAATTTAAACATCACCAAGTGTTCAATTTACCTCAGGTAATTTTCTCATTGAATATGCTTTATCAGCCTTGAACGTCTTCAACGCTGCATCAACTCCTGCAATTTTCCCTTGCCAAATAACATCCTATATAAATAACAAAGAAACCAAGTTAGTCACCATTTGACTTACTGCATTATCCAAGTAAGATATACAATAGCCACAATTCAAAAGATAAATACACATGCAGATTAATGTAACTAGCTTGCCCAATGACAGCCTTCTCAGCCTAGCAGCATGTATAGTAGTAGTGACATCATGAGTCATATACGCAAATTTGGGTATAGATAATATATATATATATATGTAAAAATCCATAAATAAATAGATGTTGGGGTATTAAACTAATTACAGCCCCAGATTGCATTTCTTGAGAACCAAAAAAACAAAGGAATCTGATGCTGTTTCTGCAGTAGATATGCAAAATGTAACAGAACTCGGTAATGCATGAAAACAAATTCCATTAAACAAGATTAGACATACGTAAGGATCTGCTTCTGGCATGAACATGCATAAACCACACTCATGACCTAAAACCGCCACACTTCCAGGTTGTTGGCAACCAGTAATATATAAATAATCAGCATCTTGCCGAAATGTGTAAGGCACAACATCTGTCATCATCTTTACAGGGGCAGCTGCAATGATGGCCACACTCTTTTCTGGGAGAAGATCCAATAATTTTTTTCTCCTTGATATGTATTCCTCGGTAGTTATTCCAGGAGTGATCTCCCCTTCTCTGAGTAACTGAAAAGGAAACAAAATTAAGTCCATATTTATTAAGGAAAATTAGAATTAGCATTAGTATATAAGGCAAAATCACTATCCTACACATGAAGGTGGCCACAGTGACATGCCTAGAATGTTCAATTTGCTAGTCGATTTGTGCACACAAATGAACAGACATAGATGTTAAGTAGGAGAACCTGCGGATGAGATACAGGAGTTGGCTGTCCAATATCAACAACCTTCTTTGTACAATATGTACGATACCCTGTAACCTGTAAAGTCAACTCATAGAATATCAAAGTTAGACTATACCTATGAAGATTAATGAACAAGTATTTATTTTTTCACAACAGGAAAAAACGTAGACCTATAACGAGAATTTCTACACCACCTGCCCAATAAAATTGAACGAACATTTCTACACCAGTTAGGAGGCATTATGAAAATTTGAAGAGGGGAAAATCCTCGATGTCTTCATGTCAAAAAATAAACTAAAAAGGAAAAGACAATAGAATACTAGAATCCACGAGCATCAGAAGCTAGATGAAAAGTGAACCACAAACTACAATTGACAAAGGGGAAAAAAACAAACAGATAGCGAGAAAATAATAGTTTTTCCTATCTCACACAAATTAGAGAGTAGCTGATTGGCACTTCTATTCTCATATACAAGAAGAAACAATATACTACGTACACTGTTGAGCGAGGCCACAAACCACATTCCCACAAAAGCCAAAAATTTAAGTATGAACATATATTTTTCTCCAAAAATTTTGTAAATCCCATTTAACATACTCATAAACTCTCGTCAAACTTAAGACCAAAAGCTACAGGGTAGTTGACGACCAACAATTTTAAGCTCTATTTCACGATACTCGAGTAAATGGCCTATTTGAGTAGTACCCATGTGATATTCCGATCCAAATATTAGAAAAACCAAAAGCAAAAACAAAACCCAGAATTATAAAATTGGGACAAAAAAAGAAGGAAATTCTTGTACCAAACCCCAAAGAATTGATATAAATTCCCCCCGAGAAATATTCGTGAACAACCATCAAATTTTAGATAGAAAGTTAAATGTGAGTTCACAGAAAAGCAACCAACTTTAAGAATATTAGAAGCTTCAGTTCAACACAAATGGGAAAAATTATAGACTCATTGGACTATCTGAGCGATGCCCACTTTATAATTCAACCCAAAAATTATAAACCCGATTACATACATGTATTCGGACATTAGTGTTATCAAAGTACATACCTGTTTGAATGAGATTCTTGGCAGCAGTTTTCTTACGAGAATCTGCATTTTGTTGCTTGTTGCTTAGACAGATACTGTCTGAACAAACCACCAAACTTGGTGTCACTGAGATTTTCAGTTTAGGGTTTAAGGGTTCGAAAAAATTCTGACTTAACGGGTTGCGGGATGGTGGGGAATTTGAAGTCCAAACCGTGGTGACTAGCATAGTATTATCCATGCGACGCGAGCACAGGCATGCATAACTGCTACAAACGACATGTCATGCATACAGGCTGCCCGGCTTAAACGAGATGCTTATCCAGGGACCAGAATATTGATGGCGCCTAGCAAAGGGCAATCTTTTTTCTTTTTCTTTTTTTTTTTTTTAACATGCCCACACAAAGGAAGGAGAAGAAAGAATCGAACTAGTAACCTCTGCTCCATTAGGCATGTTCTACAGCCGATTGAATTACTCCTTAAAATCTTTAGTAAGGTTAAAATGCTAGCAACTTACTGACACACGTTAATATATATATGATTGGAGATTGTTAAATTTTTTTGGGTTAATTAAGGGTATTTAAGTAAATTTAGTTTATAAACTTAAGGGTATTTTTGTAATTTATGTCAAAAATAGCATGCACACGCTTTTTCTTTTTATTTTTTATTATAGATTTACCGAGTAAGCGTAACAGAAAGGCTTTTGTTGCCAAAGATAGATAGTTTAAGAGGTTAATAATAAATGTAATTAACTCGAAAGAAAAAGAAAAAAGAAAATTACTAGTTGATGGGACTCCAATCACATTCCAACAAGTGTCAGCAATTTCTAAAGATTTTATAGGGTGCAATCATAAATAAAAGAAAATCGAAGGCACACATTCACTCTTGTAGAGCATTGAGAGTTCAAATGAATTTGAACAAGGGAATTTATCTGCCAATAGATGTCCCATGCAATCAAGAAACCCATCTCCTGTGACTCACAGGATTTCAAGGTCTACTCTCTATTTAAATTCTGGCAACTTGATAACACCTTCATGTATTATGAATCTTAAAATGCTAATGAACCATTTCCTTGCCTTTTGAACTCAACAGTCCCAGATATTAAGATGATAATTGAGAATTCTTCTAGTTAGATTGCTTTCTAATCACTGAACTTTGCCAATGGGTTTTTAATTCCGTCATAGGAAACGTTGAAGAAATTTTTTAATCTCATCGATATAGGGAGACCGAGTAGGAATTATATGACCAGAGTCATGTTCAATTGTCCCACAGCAACCATCATCAAATAAAGAAGCAAGGTCCCTGCTAGCTTGGTTTGCAATCTGCCTGTCCTCACCATGGTCACTGCCGAAAATGTGAAGCGAAGGGCAGTTGATCGATTGATGCTCGAACTCGGATAATTTAAGAGCAAACCCAGAGCACAAAATCACAAATCTAAAATCCATTTCACCTTTTAGCCTTTCTCGTTGTGCAGAGACTAAAGCAGCCATTGCGGCTCCCTGAGAAAATCCCAGGATCCCATCAAATGGCCCTTCCTGAGAGACCACAGTCTTCAAATATGCCAGTGATACTTCAAAGCCCCCGGTTTGCTGCTCGTACTGGAGAGGATCAAACGGACCATCTGCGATTTTCCAATCAGCTCCATTCCTTCCACTGAAATCAGGTGCTACTAACCATGCAAACTTTTTCTTACAATTCTCAGTCGGTGGAGGATGGATTTGGTGTAGTGAAGGTGGTGTGCAATCTCCATGTGACCCTGTGATGCAGGGTTGGTAAATGTATGGTAGTTCATGTGGTGCATCAACAAAAACTAGCTCAGCAATGTTTTTGAGTTTTTTGGCTAATGATGCAGTTCTTCCTTTAAAACTGGAGGCATTCTGCCGAAACCCATGCAGGCATAAGATTCTGAGTTTTCTTGGCGACCTGTTATGATCTGTGAAATCACATTTATTATGATATTAGGAACAAGAAAATGGGGGCAAAACATGGAACTTTCAATTCTTGGCAAGTCAGGAAAGTCAGTACTCAATGAAATATTTGTCGATCAACCATTAACAAGAAGGAAAACATTTACCCAAAAAAAAAAAATTCCATTATACAGTTGTTACAAAACAACAATACTAGCGTATCTGATTCATCCAACTAAGGAAGTGTTACTGAAAGTAATAGATTTGGCCACATGTATATGTGGTCTGTCATGTGTGTACGATAGTGGTTAACTACCAGCAACAAAGTCAGTAATATAGATCAATTTACTCTAGCCAGAAGGAAAGGACAGATCATTTGAAGTGATGCAGATTACAGACCTTACCATGACTCCAAGGCAGTTGAGATGAGAGTTTGGTATCCGATAAAATAGTTTTAAGCTCAACTTCTGATGCTACCGCCTGAGTTTTGCCATTTTCGTTTGATGCCACAGAATCAACACCCTTGCCATGTTTCAGGCAAAGCTCGCAAACATATAGAGCACCCTCAATCTGCAGACCATGATAAGAAAATTCCGAAGCAAAAGTACAAAATATGAAAACTAGAATTTCAACTTTTTAAGTATTTGAAAGAATTTTCAAACAGACAATTGGAGAAAACGGATAATTTTATTGTCACAAAAAAAAAAAAAAAAGTCTTGAGGTCCATGTGGTTTGACATTTTATCAAATCACTCATTAAGTACACACAGTTATCAACTTACTCCCTCCATTAGATTTTTTAACAGTAACCAAGGACATGTAGGCTGATAGCCATATCATATTCAATAAAATTTTGACAGGTGTACATAAGTTTGAGTTAGCACCACCACATCATTTAAAAAAATGCCACATTATAAAAACAAAAAAAAAAAAAACAAAATAAGGAAAAGGAGAGAGAGAGGGATGGTTGGAGGTGGTTCCTTTGGGGAGTGGCCGAACCACCCCAATGGCCTTCAGGGGGGTGGTTTGCCCACCTCTTTGGCCCCTGTGAGTAGTTCAGCCGTCCCTACCGGACATTTAGAGTGGCCAGATCACCCCCAGTGGCCTTTAAGGATGGTTCGGCCACCCCCAAATGCCCAGTAGAGGGTGGCCAAAACACCCCCCCAAACTCTAATGGCGGTGGCTACCCACCCCTACTCTAAAGGAGGTGGTCAAACTACCCCCAAAGGCCATTGAGGGTGGTTCCCTTTTTTTCGTTCCTTCTATTTTTATTTTTGGTTTTCTTCTTTCTTTTTCCTGACACATCAATTTTTAAATGACACGTGACTCAAACACATATACACATGTCAAAATTTGATTGGATATGACATGGCTATCAGCCTACATGTCGTTGCTCACCCTTAAAAAAATGTAATGGATTGATTTGATAACAGCGCATATCTTAATAAGTGATTTGATGCATTTTAAACCTTAGGGAATGATTTGATAAAAGGACTCTAAAATATTTTCCTTTAAAAAATAAAAATAAATAAATAAACAACTTGCAAAAAGTTTTCAATCTCACTTCACACAGTATCATTCAAAACAAAGAAATTTAAATCTAAAATCACTCAAACCAATTTCTAATCATGAAAAGGATAGTTTGCCTGTACCCTGCAACTATCACAGACCAAAACTAGCATCCTACAATAGGCGCATCGGCAGCGTGAAGAATAATCATCAAATGAAGTGCCACAAAGAAGGCAGGTAGAAATAGTTCTCTCGTCTGAGCTCCCAACTGCTATCCTACCAGCACCAACAAAAATGGTAGGAATTAATTCAAAGTTTGCAACATCATTCATGTTATTTTCACCGGTTCTAAGTGTTAAATATTAGATACATATCTATCAAGAAAGCCTTAATTGCAATATTGGTTAGACATGTTATTTACCCTTTTTTCCTCAGTAAATTTACTCAAGCACCCAAGAGGACATGTCATTGACTTTTTAAAATCAACACAATTATATAAAGGTCGTCAAGAAGGGGATACAACCTAAGTCCATAGGAAATATATCCCAAATGAAGAAAAGAAAAGTGAAAAATGAGAACAAAAATAGATAATTACAAGCATTCTAAAGTTGAGAACATCAATTATATGATGTCTATGAAAGAGACTGAAGAACCAAATGAAGAATGAACCAGGTCCACATGTCATTTAACAAAGAAATACATGTATATGTACATAAATATGCATAAAATGCCAACAAAAAAATCCAAGAATTTTATTTTAGAAACATGGTATTCTCATATTAACATAGTGGACTTTCTTAGCATATGTCAAACTGCATATAACAAAGACATCCGATGGATCTAACCGAGTTGTTTTAAATACTTGATGCACAGTCAGGACGACAATTAGGTTAAGACACTTCAAATTCATTGATAATATAAAATTCAAGGGTAGTTACATGGCTGCCACAACTGCTATTTATAAGATGATAAAATTATTACGCCCGCTCACATAAATCATAGCACTTAAGTTCAATTCTAACCAAATACATCACGATGGTTAAACTAATTAAAAATACTCAAAATCCCTTATAGTTGATATTGCTCATTCGAATTGATGTATCCCTCCAAAAATGCCAGAAAGTTCTTTGCTCTGGAACCTAAGCTCATGACCAAGATCTAGTAAATTTCTTTTAGGTCGAGACAAAGAGAAAGAGGAAACTAATAGTTCAAAGAAATGGAGTTTCCAGCAGCTATTTTGAATATGTAACACTTGCAAATTCCAATTAGCTGTATTATAATTCAGTCTTAACATGATAATACTATATTAACATTTGTTAAAATAATTAGAGGTATTAAGAGACTAAGGTGTCATACCGATGGTCAAAAACAAAATTCTTTCCTTCAAAAAATCCACCATCTGGGAATTGTTCCAAATAACGTTGTATCCCACCAAATAACTGCAACGAAGCCCACACCACCAAGAAATGTAATCATTATAATCATGGACATACAGAATTTTTTATGTACATGGCAACCAAACAGAAGACAGAAGTATTCCCCACTTTGTATCATCTCTGGAGTGCTAGCAGATCTCTCCAATACAAACACATCTTAGTGCATAACAATATGACAACCAAACAACACAACTGCTTAAGCGAATATGGTAATGCATTCCTTATCTACAACAGCTTAAATACCCTAGGCCATGACAATACTTTGGAAAGGTAATAAAAAAATACCTCACTATGAAATGAGCTTGTCAAATAAGCACACAATAGTCTATGTTTCATGACTAGATAGCATCAATACCAAGATGGGATATGCATATGACACAATATGGATATGGCAGTATGTGAATTCTCGAAGAGAGTGGATACCATTCGGCAGGGATACTTTAATTAATACATAACTACATACATAAATAACAAATGCTAAAAGGCATAAAACATGTCAAAACGATAAAACTAAGAAGCTATTAGTTTGATTGTGTGTGTGTGAGAGAGAGAGAGAGAGAGAGATTAAAAAAGAGCTTGAAGTGTACTTCCCAGATTCAGAAACAATTTTCAAAGAAATCAACAAAAGTAGTAACAAAATTCTTTAGGGAGCAACTTTCTCTACAGGAGCTCACCTGAAACACATTCTCAAACCCAGAACCTTTAGACCTAATATATGCCGATGCCATCTCACACCTTATCCCTCCAGTGCAGTACCTGTAATAAAAACCAAGAATAAAGATTAAGAGTCAATGAAGAATGAATCGCAAAAGTAGAAAAAGAGAAATGACTTATAGTTTTGCCCATATACAAAGAACGTAAAAAAGGGGAAACAATTATCATGATAGTTCCTAATTAAATTACACTTTTGAGCAAGGTGTATTTCCAATCAAGGAGTAAGCAATTGACAAAGTGTAAAAACCCATGAAATTCAAATAAAAAGGATTAAAAATGAACATTACTGAAATCATTATTATTAATCCTTTCTCAAACAGCTAAAATCTCCTGGACTCAATTACAGAATTTGTAAACAATTCAAAATAGATGAGCTAGTCACTTGAATATTGCCTCCTGTACATGACCACCATATTTCGCATATTTATGGCAGAAATAGTACAAGACACTCTTTTTGGATGAGTAATGCTACACACACTCCTACTTCCATACTTATTAACGTGGCTTTTAAAATCACCATTGGATCAAAATCCATTAGTGATCCATCCCAAATTCAATGGTAATTTTAAAAGCCACGTCGGGGAGTGTAAGAGTGAAAAATTGTGTAGCATTACTCTTGGTGGGTGGATGCCTGGATGGTTGATCTCAATAGTTCTCGTTTTTCTAATTTTTTGGATTTTCTAAATTTGTGTTCTTCCTCTTCTCCCTAAACAGGGTCCACGCATAGCTAGAGATAAGACACATACATCATATTTTCCCATCTCAAGTCTCTAATAAAGGCAGAAGTACAAGTATCATCATTCAGCTAGGAAAAAAAACAATATATATCAACACTATTTGCAGCAGGGGGGGAAAATCCAAAAATCTCTTAACACAGCTAAGAAGACCAAACACATTTCTTGAAAAATCAGTTAGATAACAATTCAATCTTATGATAATATTGTTACAGTTGTGCAGCAAGATAAACAAAAAGTAAGTAGCACGAGCAGTTGACAGAATTTTTAAGTTCCAAAGGAGCACTTACATAAGAACACGTTTCCCTTTCAATTGCTCAGAGTTATCATCTATCCATGAGGGCAGATCACTATACTGCCTGATTCCCGGATCCAAAGTTTCCACATTTGGTGCGTTGAACTTCCCAATTCTTGTCTCATATAAATTTCTTGCATCTAATAGAACAAGTCCTCCATTGTATGCTGGATTATCTTTCTCTAAAAATTGCCCTTGCCCTGGAAAACATATACAAAATTTAAAGCTGATCGCTACAATTTCCAATTAGGTCCTCTATAACAGCGTACCAAATGAACAAACCAAAAAAAAAATCTAACTATATATTAAAGGAGAAAACATAACCGAAACTGTTTCATGGAGTACAATCAGTGCAAATCACAGCCAGTCATGATGAGATTATTAAGGGAAAAAGAAATTACCAGCACTCTGAAGAGCAGAATGAAATTCAACTGCAGACAGATGAATCCCAGCATTTGAAATTTCTGGTGACTTTAACAACGGGTGAGAACTAAGAGTAACCAGTTCCTGATAACAAGGTAAAGTTATATTATAAAATGGTTGGAGGAAATGCAATACCAGAATACTGTGACTTAATGTAGAAAACATGAATCAGATTATTGATAAGTCAAGATACTAAGTGTATATCTAGAAAAAAATGTCAAAAATTAGTATCAAAATACTAACATAAAAAATAATAAAATAACATGACAAAACCCTGAAACACCAAAGAGTCATGATATTAGTCTTGACAAAACCCATACTCCCCTCCTTACAATTACTTACCAGCATTTACCAACATAATAAAAAGCATATAGCCATATATGGCATATATTCCATGACATAATGAACACAAGAATTATCAATCTTAGACTTTAAAACTAACAAAATCGCAAGTAAATCAGTCAAAGCTAAGTTTCAAAAAAAAAGCACAAGTGAACTATGAAAAGAAGTTCATGCATACAAATTTGGTATTTTATTTTTATCTTAAGAAAGATAATAAGCGATTCTAACACCAAGAGGAGAACAGAGTGCATATGGAGAAGACCTCAAGCATGCTCAAACTGTTAGCGCACACACACACACAAAAGGGAATCATAATCACCTTGACAACTCGAATGGAAAGCGCATTGAATCCACATTCCTCTGCAACCTTGTCATTCAGTGGGCGATCACAAGCCGCGAGCTTGAAGTCAGTCCCTTCAAACAAACTCTTTGACCTCACAGCAGCGACGTGTTTCTCCAACAATGATAACTTCCCGCCAACCTATTTCACATCACCATTTTGAAAAGAAAAATGAGACCTGAAAATTGAATATTTTGCATTCTCTCGATAAACAAACGGAAAGAGAAGTGTGGTAGTGGGGCCTACGGTGACGTTGACGCCGTTATGAGAGAGGCGGACACGGCCGAGGAGGCCGAGGGAGTTGCAGTTGGACTCGTAGAAGGCGACAAGTTCGTCGAGGTCGGGAATTTCGATGTACTTGTAGTAGAGGAGGACGCCATACCGCCCTTCGTCTTGGGCTTGGGCTTTGGGCTCTGCCATTGCTAGGGTTTCTATGGAGCTTTTTAAGTTGCAGATTGTACTTGTAGAGGAAGAAGGTGAGGTAGGGCTTGCAATAAGCTTGGGGACATTCTGATCATTAAGTCTAATAAGTCTAATAATAGCCTCTGCTTTTTCTTTTTCTTTTTTGAAAATGCCACGTAAGCAAAGTTGAATAATAAAAAGAAGACAGCCTTAGGTCCGAATCATCTTTAAAATGTGCTTTTTGCAACCTCCAATCTCATCTTGACATATTATCAATTACAAAAAATTAAAGTGGGATAAAAACAGCAAATAAGCCCACAAAAAAAAGACCAAAACGCCCCTTCCTCAGCCAACCCACGCCGGAGTCTGGAGAGACCCACACTGTGGGTCTCGCTGGACCCACGGCACAGGTCTGGAGAGACCCACGCGTGGGTCTTGCTGGACCCACAACGTGGGTCTGGAGAAACCCAAAACTATCGCCATTGACTTCAAATCAATCTCGTAGCCGTCTAGCTTCTTCTTTGTACTCCGCCTTAAGCCTTCTTCTCATAGATCTGAAAGTGGAATCAGGGAATGAGTCAATGGATGGGAGGTTCGTGACTTTCTTCCCACATCCGGCCGAAGCAAGAGCCATTTTGGGCTATATTCTTCTTCGTCGTCTTCCTTGCTTATGACCCACCTGACCACAAAAAACCCTCATCCTAAAAAACCAACTTCTAATGCCCAAAATCCGTTTCTAATGCCACAAAAATTGTTTTTAATGCCACAAAAATTGTTTTTGAATTTAAATCTAAAACCTAGAAGGGAAAGGTTAACCCTTAGGGATTTTATCACCCTAACGCCAGAAAAAATGACTCCGGCACCGGAGAAGATGGCTCCACGGCCAGACCCACAGGTCTGGCCGTGATCCACCCAGTGACCCACCACCTAGTTTGAATAAGCTCAAAATATGGTGTGTGTGTGTGAGTGTATGATATTTTTGTGAAATTATTTTGTATTTACTTAAGTGTGAGCTTATGAGTAGGTCCTGTAAAAGTAGTGTTTGGCAAACATGACCTAATTCAGGGTTTTTTCTAAAAAGAATAATCATTTCCGAACCAAACATGACCTTAAATTATGTTCGTTAAAATTTTTGACTTTTTTATTTTTTTTTAAAGTACATTAAACAACAAACAGGAACAAAGCAAACCAAAAACAACTAAGAAACTAAAAAAAGCATTAAAATAACAAATCTAGAATTAACAAACCAAAGCCAAAGGAGGATCATTTCCACTAACAATCCAACAAAGGGAAGAGGAGACGGAGCAATGAGAATGCTGCCAGATGAAAATCTGGCTGTAGCCCAATGTGCCACTGAATGGGTACAAAAGTTTGCACTTCTATTTACTTTTTGAACTCTCAAAGAGAAAAAAGCAGGAATAGATTTAAGCGTCTCTAATATAGTGGGAGATATACGCCAATCTTGAGAGAAATTAAGATTGAGTAGAGCTAAAGTGACAACCAAAGAGTCTCCTTCTAGGATAAAATTCTTAATGTTGAAAAAAGAAGCCAGAGACACAGCAAGAAGGACTGTCATAACTTCATCAGTGTTGGGCAAACATTTAGAGCTAATTTGAGATGTCGTTCTGATAATGTTACCTGAATTATTACAACAAACCGCAGCTTACACTGAGAATGAATCCCAAATAGCTATATCATAATTGATCTTAAACCAACCTGACGAAGGAGGAATCCATTTTTCCACGGGTGATATACTAGACTTATGCCAAGCTTCAAAATGCTATTAAGATTCCTAGAAACTTGCAGAGCTTCGAAAGTGGTTCCATAATGAAAGGCTTTGTTAAATATAAACACAAAATACTCTTAAAACACAAATAGTTTACACTTTTATGTTATAAATAAATAAATAAATAACCTTCAAAGACTCGTTAGCTAGTTCGACAGAGAACTCACTAATAATCCAAGAATCACAAACACAGACACAAAAGCTAAGAAGTAGAAAAGTGATTTCAAGTAAATGGAACCACAATGACAACTTTTTAGCTATCATGTATAGAAATACACATCAAGATGGAAACCCACAAGTTGAGGCTGTAACACTTGTACCCAATTGCATAGACAAATAAATAGCCTATGTGCCAGACCAAAAACCCTGACCCTTGGTAATAAGGGAAATACAAAAGAAGTTTGATAATTTCACTGAAACAAGGAAAGTAAGGAAGCCTACAAGGCTAGAAAACAGAATCCTAAACTGTCAATTTAGCCAAATTTGAAGCCGCCAGGGGGAAGGCTAGGCTGGTTTGTTCCAAAACTAAAACCTTGCTGCTGATTTCCATTCCCATTCTCCTGGGGGTTCTGCTCTTCCTCTTCTTCCTCGGCCCAGTATCTCTCCAAGATCTTCACAGCCTTCTCATAAATTTCATTGTTGTCATGGCTCTGCAGATTCTCAATCTTTTCCAACCCATCACTTTCATCAATCAATTGCGCATAAACATTTATTCCTTCATGCATTCCCATTTCTTTGTCAGCCTCACCCACCTTCAGAATGTTCTCAAGCCCTTCTAGGCACACTGTCACGATCCTTGGGTCTGGACAGATAAGGAGATCACATAGCGGCTTAATGCAACCTTGGCTCACCAGGAATCTACAAGAACATTGATCATGCATGTAAGTGCAAGGCTTTGTCTAATGCATAATATTGCAAAAATATAAAATGAATTTAAAACATGAAGTGAAATGAATCAGTTTTCTTGCCCACTGCAAGAAGATTAGAACCAGAAAGTTCAGTCCATCAACTGTTACAAACATACGAATAGACACCGAAAAAATTACCTTGAACAAGCATTAACTATTTAGACATTGTTTTAGAGAAGCTGAGCCTCATGACATGGAGTATATGATATCGTCTTCGTGTGATTTAGATTAGCAAAAAGGAAGATGGGAGCAGTGTGAAAAGGTTTTATGGAAAAGAACATAAAATGAACCACAAATAAAGCCATCAATAACACAGGTATCTAGCTATCCATGTGAGTTATCACAGGTATATACGTAAGCTACGAAGGCTAGTGTGAGAGTAAAGCATACTGAATCTGTTCATGAGATCCCCCAGAGGTGGCATTCGATATAGCCCATGCGGCCTCCTTCTTGATGTCAAACTCAGCATGTTGGAGAAGATGTACAAGAGGGAGAATGATATTGGCCTCGATAACAGCCTGTAACACAGAATTATAACCAATAATAAGTTTAAGGAGTTCAACAAGTAAAATTCTCAAAGCCATGATTATTTTTTAGTAAGTCACAACTAGGGCTGGCAATTTAACCCGTGACACGCGAACCCGACACGAACACGACACGCAAAATCCGGGTTAGGGTTGTGCATAATCGGGTTCGGGTCATAAACGGGTCGTCGACCCGTTTATGACACGTTTATATTCGGGCCGCAGGTTGACTCATTTATATTCGTGTTGGGTCAACCCGTGACCCGGCGGGTTGACACATTTAATTATTATTATTTTTTTTCACTATCTCACTCTCTGACTCTCACACGGACTCACAGTCCACACTTTACAGATTCAATTTCAGCCCTAAAACTAAAAGCATTTTTTTTATTGAAACTCATTATTAATGTGTGCCCATACAATAGCGTTGGCAACTTGGCTGAAATCTAAACAGATGCCAAAGTGAAAACTTGTGGTGGTGGAGATGGCCTACTGAAATCTAAACAGATGGCCAAAGTGAAAACTTGTGGAGTTTTCTTGGAGTGCCAAAGAAATAATTATAATTGGTTTTATTTATTTATTTTTTGTATAGATTATAATTGGTTTTAGGTTGGTGGTGACAATAGATAGGGCCAAGAAAGTGACACCCGAAGGTTGCATGGGGTTGACATCCAAATGCCCCTTATTGCGTGCAAAAACCTCAATCCTCAATATACTCATGCAATAAAATATGCATAGTAATCAAGAAACTTTGGGCAATGGTGATATAATGGGTAATAAAATACGCATAGTAATGGGTTAATTAATTCATTGTATGGAATCAATGCTGATATATATCTGGCATTTGTTAATAACAATGGGGGAGAGTAAAGAGGGAAGAAAGACAAGTAAAACGGAAAAAGCAAGAGAAAAAAACTGAAAAAGGTTGCCATCAAACAGGCAAATTTGGCTTTTCTTAATGCTTATAATTTACAACCAAGAGGGGTGTCCTTTTCCTGGCTGGTTCAAAAAAAAAATTTATGTGCTAATCTTTGCTTGGCAGCTTTAAGAGTGAGATAAGAATATAATTCTTTTGGTAAATAAATATCCACCAAGCTCTTCTTATTCCTAAACCACAAATAAATGGATCAAGATCTTTTATATTTTTTGTATTATATTTGTAACTGCTTTCATCTTTTAGAATGTGTTATTAGATAAAAGAACATTGTATTTGTCATTTTGTTGCTTTGGTTGCTAAAATTTTTCTATTAAAAAGTTTTTATAAAAAAAAAAACTAAAAATAAATTTACATTCGGGTCGTGTCGGTTTTGGGTTCGCGTGTCGTGACACGACACGTTTATACAAACGGGTTCGTGTTGTGTCACCTGTTTATGGAGCGTGTCGTGTTCGGGTCTGAGGGTTCGACAAGATTAATTAATCGTGTCGGGTCGTAATCGGGTCGGACCCGAACCCGACCCGAATTGCCACCCCTACCCACAACCATCCGCATTTATAGCCAATCTGTAGAATGGTTTTGTTGGGCGAATGATACGGACACCAAACACAAGCCACCGATCACACATGTATTGACACTGACATCAGACACCATCAAATTAGAATCCATCCCAGAGATGAGTGGAAAGATCTCCTTCAAGATGAAGGATGGTTTATATGAATGGTTTATCATGCCGGTTTGGACTTTATCCATGTAAGGCCTTAGTACATGATGAGGACTTTATCCATGTAAGGTCTTAGTACTTGTGTCTAAGGCCTCACATGGATAAAGTCCTCATCATGTACGTCAATACCATCCTCATATACAGCAGGTCGAATGAGCAATATTTGGACCACCTCACTCAAGTTTATGCCAGCCTGAGAAAAGAAAGCATTTGTGCCAACCTTACAAAGTGCTTCCTCACTGATAGAGCCATCTTTGAAGGGTTCATAGTTTCCTATGAGGGAATATCTGCTAACCCACAGAAAATTCGGGCAATCGTAGATTGGCCTGAGCCAAGAATATCCATACATTCGCAATTTTCACGAGCTCACTACCTTTAATCGCTAATTGATTAAAAGGTTTAGCACTATTGTCTCCCATCACGGACCGCATAAAGCAAGGTGAATTCAAGTGGACAAATGCTACAACTAAAGCGTTTGGGGAGATGAAAAAAAGAAAAATGATTGAAGCCTCGATCATATGACTCCCAGATTTCACGAAAGTATTCAAAGTAGAGTGTGAAGCGTCAAGTATTGGCATAGTGGAGTAATTAGTCAAGAGCGTCACCCGATAGCCTATTTCAATGAAAAACTGAATGAGGCTAAACAAAAAGTGCATAAACTTATGATAAAGAGTTTTATGCAGTAGTGCAAGCCTTACGCCACTCGCACCATTATTTACAACCGCAACAGTTTGTCCTATATACTTTGACTATGAAGCCCTACACTACCTCAATTCCCAAAAGAAACTCGATCATAGGCATGGTTGTTGGGTCGAGTTCTTGCAAGCCTACTCATTTGTGTTGGAGCATAGGTCAGGAGTTGAGAAAAAGGTGGCTAATGCACTTGGTCATCGAGTAACTTTGCTCTTCATGATGAGTGTTAAGGTTTACGGGGTTTGAAAGACTCAAAGAGGATTATGAATCATGTCTTGATTTTGGAGAGGTATATATAGCCATACGAGATGAACAGTGCCCTATTGAAGACGACTATTACCTTCAAGATGGATATTTATTCCAAGCCAACAAGCTTTGCATCCCACAGACATCAATGCGAGATTTCTTAATTTGGGAGATTCACCCAGATGACCTTTCTGGACGCTTTGGGCATGATAAGACTATAGAAGAAGTGGAGGAGAGACATTGCCAAGTTGATTGGTCAATGTCAAACATGCCAATTGGCCAAGCACATAAAGCAAAACATTGGCCTCTACACTCCCCTCCTTGTGTCGGACTGCCCTTGGCAAGATGTCAGTATGAACTTTGTGCTTGGGTTTCCACGTACCTTAAAGAAACACGATTCCATCTTTGTGGTAGCAAACCGCTTTACCAAGATGGCCCACTTCATTTTGTACACCAAGACTACAGACGCTTCTAAAGTTTCAAAGCTCCATTTTGATGAGGTTGTCAAATTATATGGTCTTCCCAAGACCATAGTGTCTGATAGGGATGTTAGGTATATGACTTATTTCTAGAAAACCCTATGGCGCATGGTTGGTACAAAATTGAAGTTCTTCTTGTCTAACATCCCTAGACAAATGGCCAAACATAAGTGGTCAATTTTAGTCTAGGAAATCTTCTACAATGTTTGGTGGGATTTGATTCTCCCTACAGCTCAATTTGCTCTGTCAATAGGCATGAGTCCATTTGAAGTTGTCCGTGGTTATAAGCCTAGGAAACCTTTAAACAGTCTCTCGATGTCTCTGCATGCTAGGGTTTTTGAGTCAAACAAGCATTTGCATGAGTAGTTTGATTGCTGGTTGGCACTTTAGTTTTTTCAATAAGGGGCAGAGCGTCCATGACTTGCATATTGATGCTATTTTGGATGAGCAAGTTGTTTGAATACAAATGGATCACTAGAGACACGTTGCAACAACTTGAACTTGATCCATTGGAGCACTACCAAAACTGCTAGGACCCACACTCGGCAGGGTTTTCCCACCCCAGGAGTGTCGGTGCGAATACCAGACACAGACCACCACACATGTATGGACGCCAACATAAGTGGATGGCCTAGCCTATGACTTTGGTTGAGTGATTTAGAGATGGAGATTTTGTTATTTTGCATTTTATTTTTATTTATTTATTTTTCAGACTTTGGGTTATGTTATTTATAGTGGGCTGTCAGCCCAAGTGTGCTTAGGGTTAGGGTTTATGTCATAGTCTATTTAAACCTAAATGTTGTTAACAGCTTTGATGAATAAACAATTTTTCAACTGCCTTTCCTCTGTTTCCTCTCTTACTTCTTGCTTATTCTTTTCTTTCCTGCTTTTCTTCTCTCTTCCCCACTTCTCCAATCTCCCTTCAACTTTCTCCTTGATTCCACTATTGTGTTGCATCAGTGAATTAAGTTCCTCACAACAAATGGCTCCAAAGGAGATCCTTTTAGCAAAAAAATGGATTTACATGCAATTTATTTTAGCCATAAAAAGAAGTGGGTTTACATGCAAAAAAAAAAAACAAAACGTTGTGTGATTCTCTTCCTATGCAAACACGTAAGAGCAGCCAATAAGCAAATCAACAAGAAAAGCAATCTTCAACAATGTTTGTGAAAATCCAAAAAAGAAAAGAAAAAGAGAGAGAAAACAAGAAACATGAATGCTTCAAGGATGAGGAATAAAGAGTCAAGCCGGGCACACTTGATGAAGCAGTAAATTACATAGCTTCCATATAAGAAATTAGTCCGCTACAGACAAGATGAAACCTTATTTGTCTAAGGCATGGGTAGGCAGAGCAGCCTTCCCTTGCATTCCCCCGCCAAACAAAAAACAGAAGTGAAAAACACCAATCCATTTACTATCTAGAAATGGTTAAAGAGAGTATATTTTAATATATCCCTATTTTCAATCAAGAATACAACACAGTTATCAAATTTCGTGCTAATGATAATTGGCCAACACTATCATGCAACCAAACGATGATGAGGATTAAGTTGGTCCCATTTATATAGTTGGACGCATCGGAGAATCTTCATGCTACATCATATATAAAGAGAATTCTGTACCTGTATTTGACCTCTATTCCCAGCTGTGATATTTGAGATCGTCCAACAAGCTTCTTTCTTTATGCTTTTTTTGTGATTTTGTGTAAGAAGTTGATAGAGACAAGGGAGGACTTTGTTGTCAATTACAAACTGAAAAATACATATTGGGGTCAATTTGTTGCTATGTATAGGGAAGAAAAGACGGCAGTTTCATTCAAATGCACACATGAGAGAGAGAGAGAGGGCAAAAAAATTAAATACGGATAGCTACATTAATTTACAGTCTTCTAATGCATGCTTATCAAAAAATAGATAGATATTATATAACACCCCGGTCCCATATTGGGAAGATGAGAAGAAGCCCACATAGAGTGGGTAGTTTATAAAAATAGTCATGAGTGCTAAGTCCCACATTGCCTAGTTATTAGGTGAAATTGGGCTTTATAATGATTTCTAGGGAAGCTCCAAATTGACTAATCATTTTGGGGTGATAACGTAGATGTAGCTAGCGTTTTTCCCTAGGTCGTTACATATTAACTTAATTATTCTATTTCAAGGATAGAAAATTGAATTAATGTATACAAAAAAAAAAAAAAAAAAATCCAATCCTTAATGTAAGGGCTTTGTCACTCCTAACCAATTTACACTAAAATGTAAAACATAAGTGCAAAATATTAGAGATAAATCAAAGCAATTCAATTAAGAACATAAAAAATCAAGCACACGGTACACAATAGGACAAACCTCCAACAGTTATAGTGAACAATAATGACCTTGACCAATGAGCAACATGGTAAGAATTTAAACCGGGTGTACAAATTATTGTCAATACCTGCGTCTGTGCATCATCACCCGTAACAATGTTTCCCACAGTCCGAAGAGCAGGTATAAGAACTGTGGGCGAAGGATGACTTAAAAAAGAAAAACAAACAAACAAACAAAATTTAGTCAGTAAAATACCACAAAACTATAAAGAAGAGCAACATAATAAAAATACGCACACACAAAACATAGATGGAGGTATATGTTCTTGAAGTGTCATAAAGCAGAAAATGTTAAACAACCATGCTAGAATATATGGAGGTCAGTGCCGTATACTTGAGAGATTCGTAGAGAGCACAGGAACTTACAGCAGAAGCTCCACAAGTCGTGGGCAGACACCTGCTTCAATAACAGCCTGAATTTTATCATTCGGGCCATCTGAAAGATAAGATAGGGCCCAGCAAGCATCAGTCAGAACTTCTTCATCATTCAAGTGAATAAGTTTCCGGAGAATTGGTAAGGCAGGCTTCACCTGACATAGCCAAGGACAGTTTTTATCATCAAAATAATTTATCAGCATATGTTGCACTCGGGAGGGATTCAAGTCAACATTGAAAATCTAATATACTGCATCCACATGGAATAGTGACTAAAGAGTGAAATTACAAGGATGACTTCTCACCTGCTCAAATGAAGTTGGTGGCTTGCCACGACAGAAGTTAGATAGAGTCCATGTAGCATTCCTCAACATGGACAATTTTGAGTGTTCATTTAACTGAGATAGTAACGGCACAAGTGCACCATGACTAAGAACAAGATCCCTACAACTTGGAGAATCACCAGCAACATTACCTAAAGCCCATACCGCCTGTTCAAGACACAAGAAAGTGGGGATTGAAAAAATATTAGGAATGAAATCAAAAAAGAAAACATAACAGATAGAAGATAATTAAGCTAGGAATTATTTGGAAGTTAGAATGAATATATAATTATGAAAATCCAAAGCTGAGCATGGATAAAAAATCAGAGATATAGAGGGGCAGAATTATTTTGATAGGGAAAAAAGCTCTGAAAAATTATAAAACAAAAAATCATAAACAGAAAATTCAAGCAGATGACTTCCTGAAATTTATAAAACAAAAGAAGTGAAGCAACCTGCTCTCTGACATCATCACTGGCAGAGCTAAGAAGTTGCACAAACATGGGGACAGCACCATGCTCAATTACCACTCGTGTATGCTCCGATGTTCCAGATGCAACATTGGTCAAAGCCCATGCAGCTTCAAACTGCGCATAAAAGCAAAGTCAGTCTTGGCATCTTATTGAAATCTCTTACAAACAATTTCGCTTGCATAGAAACTTAAAGCTATAACGAGTCCCTACTTGCAGTTGGGGCAGATCATGCCTTCCCAGAAACTCCACAAACCGAGGAACCACACTCGCCTTGATTACCTCATCAATTGGAGGGCTGCGCTCTACATAAAAATTCAGAAATGCATATTAACAGTTAACAATATCCAAGGAGATTCCCTTAAAAATATATGCTGGGAACTTCATCCATACCTATTGATAATAGCTTTCTAAACTGAGTAGTGGCTTCCAACTGTGATTGGGGATCATCAGACCATACTCCTTGTACCATCACAGGAATACTTTCTAGCTGTTAAAGAACAGTACAACAACACCAACACACATAAAAATCAAACATCAAAGCCATAATTATCAAAACAGATAGCACTGAATAGAACATTGAAGATTCAGTTTCTGAATTGATCTCATCAATGGGGCGTTACACTTACCATCCGCAAAGATGATTCTGATAATGAAAATATACTTAAGGTTTATATGATTGAATGCTCATAAAACTCAGATTTAGGCAGCTCGATCATCTTTTGGGTGGTCCAAAAAATTAAAACACCTACGATTCTAAACTTCTTCTATCCTACATTTCATCAATAACCCAACACAATTTCAGATAAGTCCAACAAACAAGGTTGCGTCAGAAATACCATAAACCAATTTGTTGTGTCTTTGGCAGTTGACTTGAAATTCAAGTTTTCTCTTATCGCCAAACAGCGAGAAACCAAAGAATCCAACTTCTGATCTTACATTTCTCACAACCAAACATAGAAAACAAGAAAACTCACAAAAAGTCATCAATCAAAACAACGAGAATATCTAGACCAATTTGTAACTTTTCCCATCTCCCAGACCACCAAAATCCTCAATCCTTAAGCTTCTAAATCCAAATTTCTTCCCTTTTCCTACATTTTTCTAATCAACCAAACAAACCACAAACCAAATCCCCAAAAATTAAAATTAAAAATTAAAAAAAATCAATCAATCAATAAATCAACCCAATATTACAACTTTCATCAAAGTAAAAAGTTTCAGATAAAAAAGAAATCCCAGGAAAAAGCCATCAAACAACAGACCCAAAACTGCACAGATTCAGCATAACAATTTTAAAAAATAAATATGTAAAAAGAGCAATACCCGCTTTTCCAAAGCGGCGGCGTTTTGGGACGCATCGGCGAGCTGCTGAATGGGTTGGGAGTTGAGGCCGAGGAGGCCTTCTCTCCGCTTCTTCAAGAGATTGTCCTCGCGCTTGCTCTTCCTGATCTCCACCAGATTGTCCTCTCTCCTCCTCCGAGCCTCTTCAGCGTCCACCCCCGTCTTGTACGCCTTCTTCCGCACCTCCGTGCGCGTGCTGCTCGGCCGCAGAGACATTGTGCCCTCGCTTTTTGGTGGTTCCGCGACAAATTCCTCCGCTCCGCAACTGTTCGAGGCAGAGAGAGAGAGCGAGAGAGAGAGAGCGAGGGATATAGAAATTGAAGACGGGTCGGATTGAGGGTTGTATTCGGTTGGGTAGAAGGTCCTTTAGTATTTTTGGGGGGGTGAGTTAACTTGCTGCCTCAGGTTTCCTTATACGTGTGGGGGCAGGCACAGCGCGGCATGTGGCTAGGAGCTTTCAATTTGACTCATCTCTCTATGTTTCAATGGTGTTTGGCGTGCATCAAAAATGGAGTTCCATAAACAAAATTGTTACCGTTGGTTCATGCATTGCAATGAATTCATCATGTACATGGCATGACTTTTTTAGTTGGGCTTCTCATTTTAGGGTTTCTTTTCTTTTTTACAATTACTTAACACAAGCAAACTAATATATGATATTTTGTGATTATTTAGGAAAAGCAAAGCAACTAAAAATAACATTTCGCTAACTGCACTAACCATTAATCGTTGAAGTTTACACATTCAAGTATAATGCATAAGGTTTTTGTTCATACAATTAACCGCCTTCCGGTAATTCGATCATAAATACTTGCAAAACAAAGTAAACATTGGTGATTTATCGGATGCGCCATAAGTGGGCACCTAATTTAATAGGGTAATTTTTAAAAGGGTAGGAATCGAGAATACGATAAGAGAAATAATGCGCATATCTCAAACTTATGGTTTTTCACCTTCTTTATATGACCGCATAAATAAGGCAAGTAAGTCGATATATGGAAAAATAAAAATAAAAATTAGACGTCAAGGGTTTAGTTTCAATTGTGGTAGATTTTCGTAAGTGTCATTCATTTAATGTAACGCTCCCACAAATAATTAAATATAGTAGCTAATTTAGAGCGGAAGAATCGAGAATAACAATCAATGGTCCTTCAATCACAGTAAGTCCCTGGCACAAGTGTCTATAACATATTCAATGTATTTTAATGGTGGGTGCTCATTTGGATCAGAATTCCCTCAAATTCTTTAAAAATGTGAGACCCTCAAATTTTGAATATTGACCGTTTATCTTGATTTTAATGGTTAAAAATAAAAGGATTTTCAGTTTTTAATAATTAAAAAATCAAAATGTGATTTTACTTTAAATGTGAAAACTGAAAAGCCTTTTATTTTTTGCCATTAAAATCAAGATGAACGGTCAAAATTCAAAATTTGAGGGCTACAAATTTTTAAAGAATTTGAGGGGATCCTAATCCCTTCTCGAGTGTAACTGATTAATGGGATTTGTCAATTTGGTTCGACTGTAATGTCAAGTCGTACATAGCACAACCTGTCCGAGTGACGGGCTTCTTGCCACGTGGAGACGATATCTAAAGTGATGTCTCAGTTTTCAAATTTTAAATTATCCCTTCGAGCGGCATCCCGACTCTATATAAAGGCCTCATTTTATTCAATCCTCATTCCTTCCCATATACTTCATTGCTTCTCTTAAGGATTGATCGATTGGGTTATGTCATCCTAACCACCTACTCGTTGACAAGTGCTCAGTTGATTAAGACTATATCTAGGTCAACCAATACATCATCACTTGCAATATTTCGTCCTATTGCTATTAGACCCTTCCATGCTTATCCTATCATGGATTTGGGTGTATATTTTGTGTGATTTTCTTTACCGGAAGGTCTTTAGACTCGTGCTTAGTAAGCTCTTAGTCTCAACTATTTTTTGGCATTGATATTGTATCATATGTCCCGCCGGACACGCAAACCTTATCGTAAAGGAGATAAGAGCACATATATGCCATATGGAGGGCGTTTTATGCACTGTGATGTATTTATTGATATTATATGCTTTAGGGTGTTTTAAGAGCACATATATACCATTTCTCTTTAAACTGATACGTGATTTCTTAAGTATATGCTTTAATCTATATGTCAAATGTGTTGTTTCCAATTTAAGATTATTGTGATATATATTGTTATGCATAACTTGTCCAAGCCTCACTTTTAACCTTAATGATCGTTCAATTATTTTTCTAATGCTTACTACCATCATAAATCGGACTCATTGCATGAACTAAATTTCATTGCCAATTTACTTACCATGTGATTTTTCATAGAATAGTAAGTAGTAGTTCCCGAGGTGAAGAGTAAAGGTGTTCACGAGAACCAAGGTAGTTGAGCATAGTCTTGTCGAGATATATGTATTATGGTGGTTGAAATGACATCTCGAGTTAATTATCAGTTAACTAATTTGAGGGTGCTACAATAACTCCTCAGGGTAATTGAATAATGCATAATTATGGGGAGAAAAAGATGTTAAAGCAAAAGTAAACTAAAACCGCTCATATCATCTTTGGTAGAAACTTGGAATGAGCAAGCAAGATGAAGAAGCCCATGAGCTTGAATCAAAAAGGGAGCATTCTCTAGTTCTATTTCAAAAAGGGCAAGGCCAGGAAGCCAAGGTTTGAGGTGTAAAGGGAAAAAGGGAAGGTGATGTGAGGAGGAGTGACATGAGAAAAAAGGATGACAATGCCGGCTCGTTTGGGTTTGTGATCTTTTCTTTTTTTTTTTCTATTTTATTGAACTAAATTCAAAATTGCAAATATCGAGGAAAAAAAAGAGTTTAATATTTTAGTGATTTTATTTTCTTGACATTGCAGGCCAATACTAATTTGAATTTTGAAATACTCAAAGAAAAATATGGTGGGAAACTATAATTATTTGACAAATATGTATCATATACAATAAATAAATAAAAGGAAATGAGAGGGAAGAAGAAATTCGAAGGCTGGAAAGTGAAAGGTTTGACTTATATAGTGTCCAAACCCGAAGAAGATCAGGGCTTCAATTGGATTTATTTTCAAAAAACTAATTTCGATAACCCATAGAAACTAATATTTAGAAAATAAATACTAACAACCTCTTCTTTTATTATTATTATTATTATTATTATTATGTTGGATAACACTAAAATCCCTTTTATGTAATGACAATTGAGAATTAAATTGAGGCAAAATAATTTTAACCAAACCAACCTATCGAAATGACACGCCCAAAATGAGAAATGCTATATGTATACCATATAAACATTATACATAAATATCTTGATAAAGTTTTAGTAGCCATTGGATATATGTTTTTTTTTTTTTTTTTTTTTTTCAATAAGAACAGATCCAATAACTATTAAACCTCGTCGATTTTGTAAAATTTTATGAAATACTTGTGTGATATGTAACATATCTCACTTATTCTATTAAAACTGAATGGAAAAATCTAGGTATGCTCAAACACCGTTCTACTAACTATTTATAACCGCTAACCACTTTAGTAGGTGGTTATTAAAAACCGTTAATTGTAACCGCCTAGCGGTTTTTTTTTTTTTTTTGAAATAAAAACCACTAACTGCCTTCATTTGTAAATAATAATATAAATATATATTAAATATTTTATATTAATTTTTTCATTTCTATTTGAATTAATGGATTTGAGCTATTTATGACTATATATGTGAAATATATAATGTGATATGTAATGCTTCGAGCTAAGCTTTATTCAAAAATATTGGCGAGACAATTTTTTTTCTTATTTTTTGAAACATTTTGGTTTTAAATCCTTAAATTAAGCCAAATAAATAAGCAGTTGTAGTTATAGTCAATAATCGTCCGTTATAACCGTTTGAGCACCCAAAAAATCACATATATTTTTAACATAGGCAGTTGTATCTTTAGTGTAGGAGTTTTTTTTTTCCTAAAAAAAAATAAATTATTTTTTGATCATGGTATGATTTCATGCCCCATTTATAAAACAAGACAACAATAGTAATTTACTTTAAATTTTGTTTGGATCCAAAAATTTCCCTCCCAGCTAAAATTTCAAATTACGCCCGTCTGTCTCACACCACCGAAACCTTTCCACAATCACAGCCGTCCATGCTGGCCGCACCTCAATCATCATCCTGCGGCTGTCACTCTCATCCTCTCACCCAACTCAAAGCACCTTTTATTATTACCATATATATCCCTACACATTCCCCACCAGAAATGTGTCCAGCCTGTCCATCCACTTTTATTCATTCAACCGTCTGATTACTGGGACCTCACGCGTGGGTCCCACTGTAAAACCTTTTAAACTACACCGCCAAGGCAGCTTATCATTCCCCCACTTCACCAACACTATATAATGCT
Organism: Carpinus fangiana; assembly: GCA_006937295.1. Lineage (NCBI taxonomy): Eukaryota > Viridiplantae > Streptophyta > Magnoliopsida > Fagales > Betulaceae > Carpinus > Carpinus fangiana. The sequence continues at coordinate 38,202,930 of CM017322.1, forward strand.
CCAACTTTTACAAAAAAAAATATCAAGAGAGCTTTTATTTTTTATTTGTTTAAAAAAGAAGAAAAGATCCAGAGACGAGAGAGAAAGATGTCGTGGGCTACGTCGGCGTTTCGGTGGTTAGACCTAGAGTGTGTGATCTCACTCGGCCGGTCGTCGGTTTCGAGGTGGCCGAGCTTTGTCTCTTCGCACCTGGCACCGAGGGGATTGCTCATGAGCTTCTCATGGATCGTGGACGACGTCGTGTGGGGGCTGATCTCGGCGTTCGAGTCCGTGGCCTTGGTCTCCATGCTCTGCTTCTTCTTCCTCTTCTGCGGCTGCACTATCTAGAAGATTGAGCCTTTCTCGAACCATCTATCAAAGTCAAAGCTCCAATCGGAGCTGCGACGAGCCTAGAGGTAGATGAGCACGTGACTGTGAGGCGGTCACGTGGATCCTTCTCCGATTTTTGTCTTCATTCTCGTTTTTAATTTAATGTTTTAGCCAGTGTATGGTGTATAGAGGTATTTTTGTAGTTTTATGCTTTTTTCTATGTGAAAATGGTAATTTTAGCTTCAGCTTCAAAGTCCCAACCAATTTTGTGATGGTAATTGTGATTTAATAATTTAATTTCTAAAAGTAACGATGGTAAATTGGTGAATTAATGGTGGGTTAAAGGAATGGTGAGGTGACAGTGCAGACTGCAGAGAGTTCGGGAATACCGGAATGGTCGGTGATTTAACACCAATTCTAAATGTCTTTTTCTGATGGAATCATCTGGACTTCAATGGGCTGGCTGGCCCCGACCTCATTCCTTGCAACGGGCTTTCCAATTAAAAATTTGAGTTATATTTAAAAATGAGAAATGTTAGTGTTAATATATATATATATATATATTTAGCCTATTTCATTTTGTAAATTAATTATTAGATTTGTGGACTCTATATAAATTAATGGTGGATCAAACAAATTTAATAGTTGATCTATTTGTAGAAAAATGAGTTAAATCTATTAGAATTGTGAGATTCATCATTAACTTATGTAGGGTTTACATGAATTCACATACCTAAGAGTAATTGTATTAATTTTTTATTGTGTTTGAAAAAAATGAAGTGTTTTTTAAAATTACAATTTAATCCATATCTAATAATCGTTGACAGTAAGTTCAATGGTGATTTGAGGACGAATTTTTTTTTTTTTTTTTTAAATTGGGTTTGAGGAATTTTTTTTAACTTAGTTTATAAAAGTAATACGTGTTCCTTTTTTTAATAACATGTGAGATGCACATGAGTTTTTAATAAAATTTATTCAAACTTTGCTTCTATTATTAAAAAAATATGTGCATCTCACATGTTCAAGAGACACATGTCATTTTTATAGATTAGGTTCAAGGAAAACTTTTCCAGATGATTTTAAGGAATTAGGATCATCTCAAGAACTGGATAATATTAAGTTAGTTATATTAGAGATATATTTTTGTCATCTTAAAAAGTAAAAAGATAAAAATACTCCTCTAATATAATTAATTGTATATTATTAACTATTAAGTTTAAATGAAGTGAAGATAATTCTTGGAGAGACATAAAAGTGACACAAAAAAAACTATTAGCATTACTTCAAATCTAATAGTTGATTTGTAATCCTCAATAGGTAACTCAATCGATTGTAGATCATGCTTAATGAAGCAAATGCCATTAGTTTGAATTTCCTTCCCCTATCCCTCGTGTGAACATGTAAAAAAAAAAAGCGTTGATTTGTGAAATAAGATGAGTCAAATATAGAGAAAATTAGGGGTGAAATAGTGGTTGCGGTTAGCGCAANTTAACTTATGTAGGGTTTACATGAATTCACAGATTAACTTATGTAGGGTTTACATGAATTTACAGATCTAAGAGTAATTGTATTAATTTTTTATTGTGTTTGAAAAAAATGAAGTGTTTTTTAAAATGTGTTTTTTAAAATTACAATTTAATCCATATCTAATAATCATTGACAGTAAGTTCAATGGTGATTTGAGGACGAATTTTTTTCTTTTTTTTTGAATTGGGTTTGAGGAATTTTTTTTAACTTAGTTTATAAAAGTAATATGTGTTCCTTTTTTTAATAACATGTGAGATGCACATGAGTTTTTAATAAAATTTATTCAAACTTTGCTTCTATTATTAAAAAAAATATGTGCATCTCACATATCATTTTCCAGATGATTAAAAACTTTGCTTCAAGAGACACATGTCATTTTTATAGATTAGGTTGAAGGAAAACTTTTCCAGATGATTTTAAGGAATTAGGATCATCTCAAGAATTGGATAATATTAAGTTAGTTATATTAGAGATATATTTTTGTCATCTTAAAAAGTAAAAAGATAAAAATCTCATCTAATATAATTAATTGTATATTATTAACTATTAAGTTTAAATGAAGTTAAGATAATTCTTGGAGAGACATAAAAGTGACACAAAAAAAACTTCTAGCATTACTTCAAATCTAATAGTTGATTTGTAATCCTCAATGGGTAGCTCAATCGACTGTAGATCATGCTTAATGAAGCAAATGCCACTAGTTTGAATTTCTTTCTCCTATCCCTTGTGTGAACATGTAAAAAAAAAAGGAGTTGATTTGTGAAATGAGATGAGTCAAATATAGAGAAAATTAGGGGTGAAATAGTGGTTGCGGTTAGCGCAACCGCCTCCGCTAACCGGATAGCGGTTAATCGGATGCGGTTAACCGCTATCTACTAACCGTTTTTTATTATGCTTTTTATTGGGTTTTTTTTTTTTTGGCAGTTTTGGGCTAACTTTAAACCATTTTCTTTGCTCACTTTAAACATTTTTTTTTCACTTTTTATGGCCATTGTAACATTAAAAATTGTTGGTTTAAAGTGAACATTATATGTTGGACCATTATACCAAAATCTTGTTGGTCACATTCTACAACATATAACATATAAATAAAATTACAACAAAATTATCACTTCACTTGTAGTCCTATACACAACATAGAAATAAAACACAAAATAATTTATAAACTCACATGGGTAAACACAAAATAACCACTAGGCTACAATAACTCATTGTTACTTATTATATAAAAAAAAAATAATAATATAAATATATATTATATTTAAAAAAAAGGTTAGCGGTTAATGGTTAGGCGGTTTTTCAAAGCGGTTTTTACTAACCGCTTTCAAAGCGGTTAGTGGCTAGTGCGGTTAGCAGTTAGTGGTTAGTGCGGTTAACGGTTAGCGAATGCGGTTAGGCGGTTTTAAATTTCACCCTAGAGAAAATATTGATCCTAGCATTTCTAAAAGTCGAAATTACCCTCTCTTTTTAACGACCTTATTATTTCGTGTGCCCTTTGTATTGTGTAAACATGATATTGACAGGCCCAATTTGAAATTGAATTGGCCCATGAACATTTTGCTATACAAATCTAAAAGCTTTATATCAGACCATTTTTGAATTAATGGTCCACTAAAGAAATTTATATTGATTGCCAGGCCCAAAATGTTTATGACCTGTGCACATGTAGTGAATAGTGACTACCAAATAGTTTGTAGTTTGAAACGGTGTCGTTTGGTCATTGCTGATAAAGGTTTGATGACAATCAGATACTTTAATACTTATATAGGGTAATTAGGCTAACTAAAAAAAATACGAATTAGGATCCTCTCCATTTCGAAATTCCTCAATTTTCTCAATTTAATACATTTTGAAGGGTAGTGTCGTCCAAAAGTTTTAATGAATGGTAGTGCATTAAATGCACTACCCTTCAAAATGCACTAACTGGAAGAAATGAAGAGATTTTGAAATGGAGAAGATCATTTTCCCTAAAATATATAGATATTGAACTTTATAAAAAAAAAAAAAAATTAAAAGATCAATTGAAAACATGGGGCCACGGCCCTGGTCTACTAATTGTTCCGTCAGTGTGTGTTATAATTGACCCTAACTTTGTTTTCACACTTGACTTAATTATTAGTGAACTGATCGAGACTAAATGAAGCCTATCCATAATGGGTTCAAACTTATATGCCGATGACTTTGTTCGTTTACAGCCCTATCTAGAGGCGCAGAAGGGCATCGTCATTCGTCAGCCACATTTTCAATAATTGGAGTTGCAATTAGTTCAGAAAGGGCTGTCAGCATGAACTTCTCGACTCCATTCCAGTCTTTAACTCTTAGGAGAAATAAAAGGACACATTTCACTCATTTTCCATGTTGGGTGGAGGGTGTTCCTCATGAGCCATATATAATTGTGTGTCAGGAACACTGAACACAACTTGCTGTGGATATGTTGGCGAATAAGATGGGTAGAGACCCTTCGATCGTGGAAGTAGTTGAAAGTTGCAATATTGGATGGATATGTATCATCAGATGTATTCTGGAATGCTCTTGATCCCATCATGCATATATGCATGCATGCGTGCATGAATGTATGTCTCTGTCATCCACCATATCCAGAATAGCCATATCACCTAAAAGGCCCACACCCAAAGGCTCAGAATGATCATTGATAGCGATGGCCATACTCATATATAGCCTGCGAACCCCAGAGTTGATCAGGGTTTTTGGTCCCTATAGCCTAGCTATATATATATATATCATATATATCATATATATCATATATATCATATATGTGCGTGCTTCTCTATAAGTGCCACACATAATTGGTGATATTAATTAGTCATGCATGTGTGCGTGGTGACATTGTGACAAACCTTAATTTAATTTGCTTATTGATTTGTTCCTCTTGATCTCATCTATCTCCCACATGCATTTGTGTTTGTTTATAATTCTCCGCTGAATTTCTATCTGTTTATTCTAAAAGTTTAAGTTGTTTCGATACGTGAATTTTTGTGTAAGGTCGCAATATACTCCCGTTGCGAGAAAAAAAATTTACTGTCCTTTACCATCAAACGACAAGCATTGTTGTCATATATGTAAATAATTTTGTGTCGTTTAGAAATGACGTGAATTTTTTGTCATCGTTTTCGTTGATGTTCTTCCAGCTCAAGGGTTGCATAACATTGGGGGGGGGGGCGGTTGATCATCGAATTTTTGTGGTGTTGGTAGAAGAGTTGGGGAGTCCAAGAAAGGTCGGGTCTTGAAGAAGAAGAAGAAAAAAAACAAGAAGAAGGTACGTACAAGTTACAACGACGTTGTACTTGAAGCCTTGGGCAGAAAGACGTACAGTTTACATAATTAAAACAAACTCTATCTAATTGTACGACCTTTTTAACAAACAATTTAAAACACTCCATCTTAGCTAGCGTCTTAATTTGTTCTGAAACTAATTAAGTAGGTGGAACGGATACAAATAAGCTAATTAATAGGCTAATGTAGTAGGTTGAGTGAATAACCAAATTCTAATTAAGATTAATCCATTACAATCACACATAAATATTATAAACATTCAAGGAAACATACCCACCTTCTTCTTTTTTTTTTCTTTAATTTTTAATTTTTTATATGTTTATATAAGGAAAAGGGAAGAAGGAATTCGAACTAATGACCTATGCTTCATGATCATGCATAATCAACAGTCGATTGAGCTACCCTTTATGACGAAAACATACCCACCTAAAATAGAGAATCCCATATTCTAACATTGTGCACCAAACTTTGCCTCATATGATGATTTCATAATTGTCATTCAGGTTTCCATATGAACACCTATATATGGTCATTAAACTTGATCTTAACATCCACCAAACTGATGTCACCTAGCTAGGAGAATTGACATTTTATGTGCAATAAATATAAGAATTGTCAAGAATGCGATTACATCCACAATTTATTTTTATTTTTGGAATTTGGACCGACGTCAATGGCACAACAAGTTTGACACGTTAACTTAAAACGTTCAAGTTATTCCCATTTCATTTTCATATATATCAATTCATAAGGACTAAATTATTCCACAACTTATACATCATTTTCATATATATCAATTCATAAGGACTAAATTATTCCACAACTTATACAAACCGACATATATCTTTAAAGTATATAACTTTCACATGTATTTCAATTGAATTAACATAACATGCGACTCTATATATATATAATAAAAAAAAATGAACCCGATTCTTGCATGCATTAATAAAAATGCAGGTTAAAACCACACATTTTAAAGATAGATATAACTTTAATAGAAGGGATTAAAATCTTTGTCCTTATTTATTTAAGTGTTATATATTTGATATATATATATCCCACATGTACTTTATAAAGTTGATGGCTCAGACATTAAAGCTAGTAAACTAATTAACTAATATGTGTCTTTACTTGGCAAACAAAAGGACTACGAGTTTACTTCATTAATAGGTGTCCAAGTCTTGGTCCATATATTACATACAGGTTATGAGTTTGTATCTATTTGAATTTAAGGGTTATAAAAGTTTACAATTAATTAAGGATATAAATTTTGACCATGAGACAAATAAGTCATTTTTGTCATTTTTTTTGTACACTTTTGAATGGTAGAAAATGTCAGCTAATATCTCCTCCTAGTAAGACTAATGAAATTGTACCACACCATGTCAAAAAAAAAACATGCACCAAAAAAAAAAAAAAATTGTAAATTATAAAATTTTGATACACTAAATCAAGAGTTTTTGAATTTCGAAAAGTGAGGGGAGAAGGAGGAAGAGATTGGAAAAATGATAAAAGTTCAGAAAAATTAAACGAAGTTTCCCTGAATTAAAATATACCATGAACACGGCATCGAAATTTGCTCAAATATAAGTTGTCCATTGTTAGGTCATATTGGTCGGTCCCAAATTGTATAGGCATAATTTATTGTGGAGTTGTGTTTACGCCAGAGGCTGTGAGGGGAGCATTTAATGCCCAACTGCTTCTACTTTTAGGAACGAAAGGGAGGGTTTGGCAGCCGGTCCATTTGGCAAACCATTTTGCATTTAGATGTTGATTGATGTGGTATTAAGTTTTGAATTTTTTGTATTGAAAAGTAAAATTATTTTGTTTTATAATATTTTTATTTTTAAAAAAATTGAATAACAATAAAAAGTAAATTATGTGATACAAAAAATGTCGTGGAAATTAAAAAAAAAAGAAGGGTAAATTGGTTTGCCAAATGGACAGTTACCATAGATTCTTGTCATGGTTTTCTTGAAAGTCTACTTACACACCAAACTTTCCGTTTCGTGCAGTTATTGAGATAGGTTGATAAGCTTGCTGGGCATGGGTTCGCCATCCTTTGAGATGGGGGCCTCCTATCCAGGCCAAGTGGTCAATACCGGGCCTATCACCTATAATTTTAGAAATGCTTATGGTTTTCTTGTTAATTTGATTTTTAAATCTTCATCCAACCGATATGATGGTAATGGTTATTAAATTTGATGGTAAGTCTTGTCAACTTGACATGTCTCAATTCATGATGAGTAATGCGAGTAGAGGTATCCGGCATCCTAGAGGTAGCCTAGCGTCGTCCAACACTGACGTGGCAGCGTCTAAAAAAGGAAAATTCAAAATTTTGTTGTTTTTTAATTTTATTTTTATATAAAAAACATGTTTATATGAGAATAAAGATTTTTGTTGTTTTTTTTTTTTTTGGTCATTGGTTTTTATGTTTATGTTTTTGCATTCTATATGTTTGATGAAATTTCTATGAGAAAGAGCAAGTTTTTTGGTTGTATTTTGAAATATTTGAGTGATATTAGTTAAATTTTAATGAGTTAATATTTGAGTTTTAATGTCTTAAAACTCGTTTATGGATTCAAAACTAAAACTTAGTGGTTGAAGGTTAACTATTTAGGGATGGTATCACCCTAAAGGGATTTGACCATCCTAAATTTGGTGTTCATGCCTCAAAACGCTATCTCGGTTTTATATATTTTTGTTGATACTAATTTTTGATCGGTGATTCATGGAGACCAGTGAATTTGATATATAATTTGATCAATTTCTTATCAGTGATTCTCGATTTTAATTTTGGTAGACGCTTCCCCCCTTTAACCTCTTTCCTCTTCAATTAGGAAAAAAAAAATTAAAATAAATAAAATGGCAGACGCTTGGTTGACTCTCCTTGGCAGCTGAAAATCTCTACTCGAGTAATGCTTATCAATTTGACATGTCTCAATTCATGTTACATTAACATGTGGGGTAATTATGCTTCCCCCCCCCCCCCACGAACTACCACGCGATTACCATTTGCCCCCATTAACTACCAATTTTACATTATACCCTCCATGAACTACCATTTCATTACCAAATACCCCTTACCGTCAGTCAAAGACGTTAAACATGATGGTCAATATGTCACCCTCCATGAACTACCATTTCATTACCAAATACTCCTTACGGTCAGTCAATGTCGTTAAACATGACGGTCAATATGTCACGTGCGTGAATAGTACAGTGAACAGTATCTTTGACTGACAAAATAGTGTTGTGAACAGTACAATTAACTGTTCGACTTAACGTCTTTAACTGACGGTAGGGGGTCTTTGTTAACGAAATGGTAGTTCATGGGGGGTGTAATGCAAAATTGGTAGTTCATGGGAGCAAATGGTAATCACGTAGTAGTTCGTGGGAGGAAAGGATAATTACCCCTTAACATGTCTGTCTTGTAACTAAGAAAGTAGAAATGCTAACGGAAAGTAAACTAGCTTCTCTCTCTCTCTCTCGAAGCTCTGAAACCCCTTGTGGTCTCCTTTTGCATTCGCCTATGGTGCATCACCGCCTCTTCGTGGGTGCTTCCTAGGGAGGAGGTATGGCCTTCATCCTCCTCCACCTTCCTTTCTTTTCTTGCTTTCATGTTTTTTTTACCTTTTTGGTTTTTCCACCCTTGTTGTCGCCTATTGTTCGGCCACCCTTTGTACCGCCATCGATCAACCTCAACACCTTCCGCCATCCATGACCTCTCCAGAACAGTTGCGTTGTCCAGTTTATTCCACGTCGTTGTTGCCGCTCTTGGGTTTTGCTCAAGGTTTAGATCGGGTTGTTTTTTTTTTTTTTTTTTTTTTTTCAAAATCCAATTTACTCTCCCTTGTCGATCCCGCCAACAAACACGCCTGTCCACCTTCCTCAATAGCTCCTCAGCTTCCCGTCGTTGCCAGCCGATCCTTAATCCGCCTTCCACTCGTCGACAAGTGGTGTACATGTGCCGACGCGTGACTCCTACGCGCCCCTCAATCTCCTTCAATCGCCTCTCCTCCGCTGATGCAGTTGTTTTGTGTGGTTGTTTTTTTGTTGTAGTTTTCTGCTACTTTTATGTACTTTCCATTTGTTTTTGCTGTATTTTTTGTTTTCTATGGGTTATAGTCTCCTTATACTGGAAGTGGTTTGATCTTGTAGGAGAGATTTTGGATGATGCTGGTGGTCATCCTTCAATGGCTCAAATTCTTCTTTCTGCAGTGCCTTCCCTGCAACAACCATTTAACAGTAGTTATTGCCTTTATCGCATAAGACTCTTTGCCGGATTCTTTTGCAATTTTTCACTGCCTTGTGATTGGAAAATGCCCGACTTGTTTATAGTTCCTCTGGGACTATGGATGAATTTCTATTGCTTACTGTTTGGTCCTTTTGGACCTGTTCCTATATTTGTACTGCATTTTCTGTTTTGGGCTTTGTTGTTGGGGGGATTTGGCTTGTATGCACATACATGCTATTAAAAAATTGACAAGCCGGGAAGGAAATTTTATTGAAAGCGGTGGTGCAAGCAATCCCTACATATTGTATGAGCGTTTTTCTCTTTCCTAAATCTTTATGTTCGGAAATAAACTCTCTAATGCAACAATTTTGGTGGGGCCATCAAAACAAGTCAAAGGTGCATTGGATGGAGTGGAGTAAGATGGGATTAGCAAAAGCCAATGGAGGAATGGGATATAGAGATTTTGGAAGTTTTAATAAGGCGCTCTTGGCTAAGCAAGGATGGAGGTTATGGCAACAACCCAATAGTTTTCTCTCAAAAATTATGGAAGCAAAGTATTACCGGGGAGGTCAATTCCTAGATTCAAATTTGGGAAAGAGACCTTCCTTTGCGTGGCGGAGCATTCATAGTTCTCGTGATTTGATTATGTAAGGCTTAATTTGGAGAATTGGAAACGGTAATAAGGTACGGATTTGGAAGGATAAATGGCTCCTGCTACAAAATACTTTCATGATACAATCCCAGCCTTTGTTATTGGATCCGAATGCATTGGTTGGTGAATTAATTGATAGAGAAGCGAAGGGGTGGAATATGGCAAAGCTGGAAGCTCTTTTTCCAAAGAAGAAATTCAGCTGATTTTGTCTTTACCATTAAGCGTAGCTAACCAAGGAGATAAGCAAATATGGCGGGGTACTAAAAATGGGCTTTTCTCTGTCAAAAGTGCCTATTTCATTCAAAAGGAAATTGAGCAAAGGGGAAGGGCAGGAACCTCGTCAAGGGCTGGAGATAGCAAGGTATGGCGGGAGATTTGGAAGTTAAGACTCCCAAATGTGGAGAAAAATTTTGTGTGGCGTGCATGCCATGAAATATTGCCAACTCGGGTCAATCTACGTCGTAGGAAGATAGTAGATGATGCTCTATGCCCACTGTGTGGTATTGAAGAAGAATCCATGATTCACATCCTATGGCAGTGCCCGTCAGTTGCAGATGTGTGGAGTGTGGGCTGTAAGAAGATGCAGAAGTGGTCCTCGGATGTCAGTGATTTTTTACATTTAGTTGAGAAGGTTTTTTCCAGTTGTGACGTTGAGGAAACCCAACTTTTTGTTGGAATTGCAAGGTGTATATGGCTTCGAAGAAATGATGTTATCTTTGGGAAGCCATTTCAACACCCAGCTTCACTGGTCCATGGAGTAAAAGACTATGTGAAGGCTTTTATGGCGGCGATGGAAACACGGAAGATGGGAGAGCAAACCACTGTTGTGACAAGAGACATGGCATGGAAGGCACCAACTCTTGGATGGTTGAAGGCTAATTGGGATGCATCTTGTGAGAAGAACCAAGGCCGGATGGGGTTTGGAGTGGTGGTGAGGAACGAAAGAGGAGAAGTCATAGCTGCTCAATGCCAAACAGCAATGGGTTTACTTGATCCAGCAGTGGCAGAGGCTCGAGCAGCCCTGTTGGCGGTTCAATTGTGCCGAGAACGTGGTTTTACGAGGGTCCACTTTGAAGGAGATGCGCAGATTGTAATTAATGCAGTCAATTCACAAGAAGTGGATTGGAGTAGAATGGGCTTACTAGTGGATGATTTGCGTGGGGAAATACAAACTATTCAGCCATGGAGGATGTCCTTCGTCAACAGGAAGGGGAACTCTGCAGCACATGCATTATCCAAATTTGCTTGCTGTAATCTTGTGAACAAACAGTGGCTTTATATGTCACCTGAATGTATTTTGGATATCACTATGATGGAGCAGATTGCTCAATCATGTTGAGATTTTAATAATAGTGCTATATTTTTTTCAAAAAAATAAAAATAAAATTGAAGGGTGAAGATTTCATTAAAGTAATTGAAGAATTCAGATCTATCCTAATAAATACCAATAAATAGATGAAGTGATGGATGAAAGAGAAAATTAGTATTATTATGACAGATCTGTGCCCTTCAATTACTTTAGTTAAATCCTCACCTTTCAATTTTTTAGCAGTATGTATGTTATAGTTTTAACTATAATATACAAGTCGGGTCTGTTGTTGAGGTGTCTACCCCTTTGTGGTTGTTTGATCCTGTAATCCACTCTCCCATATTTGAATAGAAAAAACAAAACAAAAACATGTCTTTGTCTTGTTGTTAGATGTTATCAAGGAGCAATGACCAACATTTCAGAAAAATCTTGAAATTTGGATAAATTCAAGAACTCAAAAAATAGTCCCCAAGAGGTAGCTTAATCGGCTAAGATCACGCCTAATGAAGCGGAGGTCACTAGTTTGAATCCCCCTCCCCCCTCTTGTACGGATATGTCAAAAAAAAAAAAAAAAACTCAAAAAATAAATTAATCAAAGAAAATATGCATTAGTTGTGTGATGTTAATTTGTTTTCAAGCTTTAAATGAGCTCAAAGTCAAAGCTCAAGCAAATGAATCCTCTTCTACTGAGGCTCCCTTCTGGAGTTTGGTCCTCCGAGTGACAAGAAATTGGTAATTGCTTTACATCCCATTTTAAAACTGTCTTCAATTCTTCTGGGCCTACTTTAGATGAAGATCTTTTATCTCTTTTTGACACCTGTATCTCTCCTGAGGAAAATGCTTCTATTTGTGAAATTCCAACTGAACAAGAAATTTTCACGGCTATGTCCGAAATGGGTTCTACCAAAGCTCCAGGTCCGGATGGTTTCACTACACTTTTTTACAAAAAATATTGGAATATTGTCAAAGATGAGGTTCTCTCCAGCATATGGGACTTCTTTGGGAAANACAAATGCAAGTTAAAGGGCTTGAATGTGCAACATTCAGCGCTTATCAGTTCCCTCAAGAAATATTCAAGATAACACAATTATGGTCCATGAGCTGTTTAATTCTATAAACTCGAAAAGGGGATAGGGAGGACTTATGACTGTTAAAATTGATATGGAAAAAGCTTTTGACCATATGGAATGGAGTTTTATTTTGGCCATATTATCCAAACTGGGATTTGCACCAATGTGGGTTAATTGAATCCGTATCTGCATCACTTCGCCATCATTTTCTATTCTTATCAATGGCAGTCCTTTTGGTCTTTTTTGCCCAGAACGTGGTCTAAGGCAAGGAGATCCTTTATCTCCATTTCTCTTCGTTTTGGGAACTGAGGTCATCTCTCGACTTTTATTTCGTTCGGAATCCCAAGATCTTCTGAAAGACATCAAGATAGCTAAAAATTGCTCTCTTATCACTCACATTCTTTTTGCTGATGATCTCATTCTATTTGCAAAGGCTAAATCCTCGGAGGCTAATATTCTCAAATCGGTTCTGGATTGTTATTGTTCTTGGTCAGGTCAAGCTGTTAATGTTTCGAAATCCTCTATCCATTTCAGTAAAGACACGGCTCCAGCTGCTATAGCCAGTATAAGCAGTATTCTTCCATACAAGAGAATTTTGAATTCTTTGAAATATCTTGGCCTACCTCTCTTTATCCGTAAATCAAAGGTGGGACCTTTTACAGATATTTTGGAGAAGGTCTCTGGGAAAATTGAGGGATGGCGCGCTAAAACTCTCTCCCAAGCAGGCCGCACTGTGCTCATCAAATCAGTAGCTGTTTCGATTCCCTCCTATGCTATGAGCTCATTTTTTATGCCTATATCTTTTAGCTCTTTCTTGGACAGAATGTTTAAAAACTTTTGGTGAGGATTCCCTAAGGATAAAGCTCGAAATCTCTCTTTGAAGTCATGGAGCTCTATTTGTCTTCCTAAAAATGAAGGGGTCTAGGGTTTCGTCGGATGCATGATTTTAATTTATCCCTTATTACCAAGCTAGGTTGGAAAATGATTACTCAAATTGATTGTCTCTGGGTCAAACAACTTCAGAATAAATATATTAAGTATGGGGACTTCTTATCTTCTCCACTCTCTTCTTCTGCTTCCTGGTTGTGGAAATGCATCCAAAAGATCAAACCATTTCTTTCATCGGGAGCCTGCCTAAGGATCTCTAGGAATTCAATTGCTCTAATTTGGTCTTCAAACTGGGTTCCCTCTATTCCATCCTTTAAGCCTGGGCCAAAATTTCCTCTCAACAAACATTTCCCAGCTTTTCTGGTAAGGGATTTGATTGAGCCAGCTCTTGCTACCTGGAAAGCCCCAGCTGTTCACAATTTATTTGACTCTATTTCAGCTAAAGAGATTCTCAAAATCCGCATCTTTGAGGATACTGGGATAGATTATATCTAGGCTCCCTCCACATCTGGAAAATTCACGGTTTCTTTAGCCTACCAATTTATCTCTGTGGCATCCTCCAATAATACTACTTCCTCAACTTTTCCCAAATTTTGGAAGGCTATCTGAAAATTAAATCTTACTTCTGAGATTATTCCTTTGGAAGATAGCTTGGGATATTCTTCCAATAAAGGAGCGCCTTAATCAAATACGCATTCCCACCACGGACTATTCTTGTCCTCTCTGTAAGATGGCATATGATTCCCTGCACCATCTATTCTTCGAATGTCATTTTGTGCGTGATGTTTGGCGTCACTCTTTCTGGCCTCTGGATTCAACAACATTTCAATTTACTACAATGGCGAAGTGGATCAATCTCATCATCTCTCCAGGAAGCTCCTTTGGTATCCCTTTAGTGGATCAACACAAGTTTCAAATCTTTGCAGTAGTGGCTTGTGATATTTTATGGTTCTATAGAAACAAAGCTTTCCATGATGGGATTTCTTTTGATGCTATCTCTGTGTCAAAGCATATCAACAAAATTACTCTGGAGCATTTTCACGTATGGCACTCCTCAACACTGGAAGAAATCTGGCAGCCAACCCCATCAAACTGGGTTAAAATCAATTTTGATACGGCCATTCGAGATTCTTTCTCCGCACAAGCTGCGGTCTGCCGCGATGAACAGGGTCAGATTCTTCAGGCTATATCTCAAATAAGCATCTCCTACATGCCAAATGAAGGGGAAGGTATGGCAGCTCAACTGGCTATCACACTAGCAATTTCACTAAAAAAGGATCACTTCATCATTGAAAGTGACTCAGAAGTGGTGATTCTTTCTCTCAAAAATCCAAAGTTTGTTAGAGATTGGAGGATTTCATCAATTATTCTAGACTCTCTAGAAACTATTCCTTCTGCTTCTTGTTGGAAAGTCAGAAAGATTTCACGAAGTGCAAACTTCTGTGCCCATTCTATGGCACGCTAGGCTGCAGCCGAATCCCACTCTGGCAGCATTCCCATGTCCCCTTTTCCTTTTTTAGTTACTGTTTCTCTTAGTGCAGATCCTCCTTTGTTTTATTCCCTTTTGTAGTTCGTTTGGTGTATGTGATTTCACAAGGTACTTAAAAAAAAAAAAGAAAAAAAAAGTACAAACATTCACGGAGATCCCCTGCTCATTTTCCTACTACGTGTACGTTTGTGTAACAACACATTAAAAAAAACAAAAAAAATCACGGTAAGTCAAGTTGGACCCTTCTTCGATTTTGTCTTCAATTTTTTTTTTTTTTTTTTAAATATCAATCGACCTTCTCCAAGTCTTAATTGTCGGCAAGTTTGTCCATCCATTAGTCATTTTTGTCTTCTTCAACGAAAAATTACTCACATGTGATCCCCAACCACACACCTAAAAATTAATAATAATTTTTAATGTATTCATTTGAGAGTATGAAAGTGTAAGTAACATTCCCATCCCTAAACACAACAAGAGGTAACCAAACCATCTTCACAAAACACACACGTACATAGGTTGTGAGGATAGTTTAGCTGCTCTCCAACGAGTCAAGATAAGGGGTAGCCGAACCAGCCACCCTTTGTTTTTAATTATTTTTATGATACATGTAGAATATTTTTCATCATTTTAACGCCAAATGCTAATGAAAAGTGTGACATATAATGATGTGATAGTTAAAGAAGATAAGCGTGTAATTGGAAGTTTGATGGTCCAAATGACAAAGGCATAATAGTTTAAAGATTCTAACCTCCATTTATTTTATGATTGAGTTTCTTGCTGGTTACGGGCCTTACGGCACTGCCTTAATTATGATTGGACCAACTATTCACTAAGATAAAATGGTGTGAGTGCTAGTGAAAGAAATGGCATCGTCTAAAGAAAGCAACTTCGATCAGAAGCCAGAAACTACTCACCAAACCCTAATAATTATAAGGGAATTGAATGATCTGAAACCACCACCCTAGGTAGGTGGAACTTCAAGCTAACCATGTCTACACTACATATGGTGCCTATAAACATGCCAATTAGGTGAATTTGACAAGACATCTTTCCCACGTATGTTCCCACTTGAATTGGAAACATGTTTAGCATGAGTCTTAGTTGCGATTGAGACACTTTGTCAAGGTCAATTTACAACGGAGAAATATTATACGCTTTCATTCTCATATTGTTAAGCGCATATTCTTTAGCGTAATAGTAAAAATTACTATTAGATTTAGATTCAATGGTGATTTTTACCGCAATATTAGGAAGTGTGCACTTGAAAGTGTGAGTGTGAGAGTATATGTGTGTAGCATTTATAGTACGGAGAAATGACTCCCTTTAGAAATGATGAGATTTGAATTCAAAACCTTAACTTTGATATGATATTAAATCATTATTTATTTCAAAAGTTTAAGCGGATAAGTCGAACCGGTTGGGCCTCAAACTTTGTGTCTGTGAATGAAACCCTTTTTTCACCGTTCTTTTTCTACTCTTCACGGTTTCTTTGAAAACTTGTCAAGATTCAAGTTTTTAAGGGTTTTCTTACTCCAGATGGTTTATCCATCATTGAGCGTCGCGGCTTTAATCAGCTGCATTTGCTAGTGCCTTTTTATTTTCTAGTCTTTTACCAGTTCATTGAGGTGCTAGAAGTCTGTTTGGATTGAATTTTCAGTTTAGCTTGTAATTTGGATGGATCCAACTTATAATTTGGAGAGGGACCAAGGGCCAAAAAATAACTTCTTTTTTTTACCTTAAAACTTTTTTGTTTTTGCCTTCAATTTTTTTTTTCTTGTAATTTTGGGGGGACCAGGGCCCTCCCAGTCCCCCGATTCACACCAGATAATGTAGGTGTTACTTGTGTTATTTTGTCAAGTACTGTGGAACATTTTTTTCACTATTTACTAACAAATTAATGAAGGCTCTATAAAAAGCTCATCAATGTTGTTAAACGATAAGCACCAGGAAATGGCTGGAGAACTTTTCAATCTGAAAGCTCTTTTCTTCCTGCTCAAACATTTGCTCAGAAGAACAGGGAACCAATTCAATCTCCAAGGGAAGCTTAGTAATGTCCACATATCCCACTTGAAATTTCAGAAGTACTCTTATCTTGCCAATAGATGGGAGGAGCTTCAAAACCAGCCTTTGTTATTTCATATGGAGGGAGCACTTTTGAAATCATCATCTCTCTTTCCTTACTTCATGCTGGTGGCCTTTGAAGCTGGAGGGCCCTTAAGAGCTCTTATTCTGTTTCTTTTGTATCCTTTCGTAAAATTGTTTAGTTTGGTAGATGAAGAGCTGGGGCTGAAGATTATGGTTTTTGTATGTTTTGTGGGGATTAGAAAGGACAGTTTTAGAGCTGGAAGAGCTGTGTTGCCTAAGTTTTTCTTAGAGGATGTTGGGTATGAATGCTTTGATCTGGTGATGAGATGTGGGAGAAGGGTAGGAGTGACTGATTTGCCTAATGTAATGGTGGATGATTTTCTGAGAGAATACATGGGAGTTGAGGCTGTTTTGGGGAGAGAGTTGAAGGTAGTTTATGGGTTTTTTGTGGGTTTGATGGAGGAAAAGAAGCCAGATAAGATCGTTTTGAACAAGATCTTTGGGGAAGAAAAAGTTGGTGCTAATGCGGTGGGTATTGGCTCCTATAACGTGCCTCTTGACGAGCAACTTTTTTCTCATTGCAAGGTTGAAGTCCCTCCTCTCTCCACGTGTGTGTGTGTTTTTTTTAATAACCGGTTCGCCCCGACTAGATTTCGGGACACCGTGCAAAGGCAAAGCGTCATTTCATACAAGTCGGGTAAAGCTGATGCTTTTGCCGAGGTCGAACTTTAGATATGATACTTCATAAGGCAATTGGGCCAAATGACTTCCCATCCGAACCAACCCCTTAGATTTCTGTGTGTGTGTGTTTGCATGCGTGTGTGTGGGATTTTGGAGTGTTTTTCCAACAACCATTTCAGTAATTTGTGTTGCACCATGCAGGTAATTTGCTTGGTAAGTGAGGCAGAGAAGAAGAATTGGCAAGTCCTTCCAAGGGAGAAATATCCAAAGCCATTGATCTTCCATGATGGAAGATTGGCTTTTCGGCCAACCCCACTTGCCTTTTTAGTCATGTTAATGTGGGCACCATTAGGCTTTATCCTTTTCATGATCAGAGCCACTGTTGCCATTCTACTCCCATACAGGATATCTGTCCCAATCTTTGCCTTCATTGGGTTGAGAGGCACTCTCGTCTCACGGCCAAGCTCCTCTACTGAAGAAAAATCAAGGGGCGTACTTTACGTCTGCAACCACAAAACTCTGCTCGATCCAATCTATGTTTCAATTGCTCTCATGAAACCTGTTTCTGCAGCCGTATACAGCGTAAGCACGATTACCGAGCGGCTCGCACCGATCAAGACAATTCGATTAAAAAGAAACAAGGAGGAAGATTCAAAGAAGATGGAAGAGCAGCTGAGCCAAGGGAGCCTTGTGGTTTGTCCAGAAGGAACCACTTGCAGGGAACCTTATCTGCTTCGCTTTAGTCCTCTGTTTGCAGAGACAACTGATGAGATAGTTCCCATTGCCGTGGATATGCAGGTCAGCATGTTCTATGGAACAACGGCTAGTGGGTTTAAATTCTTAGACCCTGTATTCCTGCTCATGAATCCAACTACCCTCTACAGCATCAACATTCTTGAGAAGTTACCAAGAGGTTTTACATGTGGGGTTGGAGGAAAATCCAAGTTTGAAGTAGCCAATTATGTGCAGGCAGTGATTGCTGAAGCCTTAAGGTTTGAGTGCACCAATTTAACAAGGAGAGACAAGTACATGATGTTGGCAGGCAATGAAGGGAAAATATAGTTGGCAAGGACAACCGGTTAGCATTTGTCTATAATTGTTCATGATGATTAGTATTTTCTGTTATTATTTGAAGATCATTCCAAAAGAGGAACTCCATCTCACAGAATTCTATATCAGTGCCTTAATTATCTATGAGAAACACTTGTCTCTCTGTTCTTCCCTTGTGTATAAAAGGAAACGAGATCTTGTTTTATTTTTTAATGATTTTGAATCATTCAAGACAAGGCCACTTTGTGATCTATTACTGTAGAGTAAACCCCAGATACACGACCTAGCTCGCAAGAGCCGTATATCAAGATCATCAACCAAACAAGTCGATCATTCAAGCTAATTTTTGGGGGGCAAAAATGAAGTCTTCATATATATGAGAAACTCTTTTAACATTCGCTGTTTCTACACTTTATTTATTTCTCTCTCTGCTTCTATCAATTTTATGCAATACTGGTGTCGTGTAAAAGAGGGTAGTTACCACCTTTTGCATGAACTATAAGGGCGTTTTGAAGGTACGTTGGTAGAAACCAAAAATGTTTGCATTTAGTAGGAATTTTATTACCATATTTCACCAAAATTTTGGTTGAACCCTTATTTTGATTTTATATAATAATTATGATTTTGTTGCTTTTAGCAAAAATTCAGGTTTCCTCACCTATTTAAACCTAACTTGTGGGCTTAATTCAGTACTTCAATTGGAGAATAATATTTCAGCATATTCGAAGTAATCATCTTTTTCCTTGGGGTGGGTAGAGTTTTTTTCTACCATATTCCTTTTTCTTTTTCTTTTTTTCCTCTTCCTGGAAGAGATTCCTTACAACTTCTATCCACAGTTAGTTTCATATTATTAAACTAAGTTGTCAAAGCCATTCTTGTCATGTTCGGCTTTAGTTGGTATCAGAGTTCAGCCTTTTTTTACGATTGGTCTTCATTAGTTTTCATTGTTGGTGGTCATTATTATGGTCGGCATGGATAGGTTTTGAATGAGAAATTCTCCCATCACGAGCGCAGTGTGCAAAACATGATCATTGAAGACTTACGCAAAGTTAACCAAGCGTCTAGATACGCAAAACATGAATGGTTGAAAGATAGATGATTGTTAATTGACCTACAAGCCAAGTCTTTTTAACGGTAGGTCCAAGAGTTTTAATGGGTAGGGCCAAGCATTTTAATGGGTTTGGACTTTAGACCAAACAATTAAAGTCTGGCCATTTTTTTTTTTTTTTTTTTTAATTTTTTTATCTTTCTTTGTTTTGCCCAGCAAATTTAAGAAAATTAGGAGGCATATTATTACACAGCCTGCCTGATAGCAGCAAATTGCAGTAGTTTTAAAATTTTTAAAATTTTTTTTATTACAAGTGATATTTGTCATAAATAATTAGTGATAGTGTGACATATTAATGATTTTGTCAAACCTTTTTTTTTTTTTTTTTTTACATGTTTACACAGGAGGAGGATGTGGATTCGAATTAGTGAGTCGTGACCTCTGTTTCATTAGGCATGATTCCAACTAATTGAAATACTTATTGAGAACATGATTTTGTCAACTTTTCCGACACAAACTATTTTTTTTTTTTAAAAAAATTCTAGAGAGTGATTAATTATTTTTAAAAACTTAGAAAAATGTTTGTCAAAACCTAAAACTACAATGACAAAAAAATATATTTGGGGTTTGCTAGGGGTTCTCTCTTTAGTGTTTTCCTAGTCTTACGTAAAACATGATTTAAGAAAAAATAAAATTGTAGTACTATTTTTTTACCAATTGATTAATTTTTATAAGTTAATATTTAGGTTCTAATGCTTTAAAACTTGTTTTTGATTCAAAACTAAAACATAAGGGTGGAAGGTTAACCCTTTAGAGGAAGGTATCACCAAAAATAGATTTGATCATCCTAAATTTAGTTCTAATGCCTCAATTTTGGTGTTAATGACTAAAAAAATCGGTGGTGGAGGCTATTACAATTATATTTTTTCTTAAATCATGTTTTACGTAAAGGTGGAAGAATGTTAGGAGAACACTAGAAGGAGAACCCATATCCTTTTTCCAATATATTTAGTCTTTTTTTTTTTTTTTTTTCAATTGTTTCTACTTTTTTTTTTTTTTTTTTGTTATTTCTGATCTATCGAAAATGAAAAAAACAAAAAAAAAATTCCGTAAACGATTTTCCCCTCAAAGTCCCGCTGCTCAACCCAACCGAGTATTTTTTTTTGTCCATTCAAAGATGATAAAAGTCTTAAAATTACCTTGAATATTATTAAATTTTAATCAAACGATAATTCTAAAACCACTCGTTATCAACAAGTAGCTCAATCGATAATAAATCACGTCTTATGAAACGAATGTTACAAGTTGAAATTTCTCTTCACAAGTTGAAATTCCTCTCCCTTACTCTTACGTGGACATGTAAAAAAAAAAAAAAAATTAAAAAGAAAAAAAAAACCAGTAGATAAATTCTAGAATTACTCCATTCCAATCACGGTGAATCACCCGACCTTCTTCTTCTCGCTCAGCTCCAAAAGTCTCATTCTCTCTCCCTCTCTCTGATTCTCGCACTCTCGTCTCTCTCCGGATTCGGCTTCTGAGTTTCCCTTCGCCGACGCCGTTGGGGTTCTCGCATCTCAGGTACTCCCGTCTCTCCCGCAGCCCACTCTCGTACTTCTCTCTATATTTATGATATTCTCTCTCTTCGATTTTTCTCAGTTTCACTCTCGCCGATTTCCCTATGTTTTTGGATTCCGGTTTTTGGGCATTTCATATTGATGAGTAAAAAGGGGTATTTTGAACGTACCGTAAGCAAGGGGGGATTTGTGGGTGTGGTTTTGATTCAGCCTTTGTTTCGACAGTAATCTGTATTGTATTGAGTCTGGAACGTCAGTGGTTTTTTGCCCAACACTAGCAAAAAATAAAACTCAGGTATTTGTAATGACAGTAATATTAGTTGGATTGATTAGACAATTGACAATTTTCTATGTATGTGGATGTGTTGGCATTAGAATTGTTAAAAAAATGAATGATGTTTTTCTGTTCTTTGGGTGCTCCTAAATCCTTTGAACTTGATCATTAATGGAAACACATGCAAGACGGTTTGAGGAAGCTAAGCGTTAAGGATGTCAGCTATGTTTGAGGAAAAAATGGACCTAAGTTTGGATGAAAGATTGGCAATTCAAGGATTATTCCAAATGCCCGGGACCTTACTGTCATTCGTGGTAGTGGTTTATTGAGCACTTTGATAATATAGGCAAATTTGACAAATAGTCTCTCTTTTCATAAGAGGCATATTAAACTAACTTTAATTTCACATTGCGGGTTATTGACCGCCAAAAAATTTGAAGCAGCTGGTAAGAGCTTTCAATTGCTAAGCATCAGTATGATTTATATATTTTTTGTGTTGCTTTTAGTTTTTGTTTAGGAAATAGAGAAATTTGATGGGATTATTGTTAGTCAATATGTATATATTTTAATTAAACATAATTTTTAGGTTGACTTTTTTAGTTGCTTTATATTAATATTTTTATGTTGTGAATAAAAATTGATATTTATAGGTTGATATGATTGAATGCAAATATGAGAAATACTGATTTTCTGTACGAGCCAAACGCCATAAAATATTTTCAGCGAAATCTTTCATTTGAAAAATGATTTCGCAGAAAACATTTTACGCAGAAACAAATGGAGCCTAAGTTAAACTATCTATTGTTTATAAAATCCAGACATTAAACGGTAGACCGTTCACATATAAAAGGGCTTTTAAATTCATCAGTTTTCATCTGCCTAGATTAGAGCTTGTGACTATTTTGTGTCGTGCTTCGGAGTAGACTAGTACAGGTGGAAGACGATGGCTTGGAGGCAGATATTCTTCAATACAAGGGCGATTTTAATGTCACAGCAGCCACATCCAACTCCTGGGTTCTCTAGATTCTTCTCCAAATCATCACTATATGTAGGTAAGGTTTTTCTGAGGGTTTAACACATTATCCATTACACAATTTTCTCTCTGTTTGGTTTCCAAGAGAAGAAAATATTGGGTCATGTAGTTTGTGCTGTTTAGGCCAAATTGCTGTGTGAGGCTTTAAGGATGAACATTTTGATTTGTTTTTCTTGTCAAATTTTGTAATTTTGTTGAAGTTGCCAGGAAAGCTGAAGGAAAGAGTGGAAACGGAAAAGAGATTTTGGGTTTTGGGATTTGTGTTGTTTAGGTTATTATAGAAATGAAAATGTAATGCCAGCCATGTAGGGTTGTTGGGTTTTGGGTTCCGTGTCTGTTTTGGGCTGCTTAGTGGGTTTTGGGGTTTCCTTTATTTTTCTTGCTTTTGTTTTTGCTTGGTGTCCTTGTGTATATTTCCGGTGTACTTGGGGATGCTTCGCGCTTTTTTTAATATATGCTTTGATTACCTATCAAAAGTAATGCTACTCAGCCAAATGGGTGTCGAAGCCTAAGATTGACTGTTTTGATTTCTGTTGTATTTTCTAGTTTTGTTTGGTTGCTTAGAAAATTTGAAGTAAACGGAAAATAAATTCTGGGTATAATGATTTATGTTATTTGGGCTCTTCCATAAATGAGAAACTTGCCTCTAGCATTCTAAATAGCTGTACAAGGTAGGTAATATCAAGCATTTTTATTTTTCTGTTGTGTTATGTATTCTTTACTTCCCTTTGGTTGCTCAGAAAATTGATGAGCATTTTAAAGGAAGAAAAGGATGGTCTTATGATTAATGTTGTTTAGGTGTTTCTAGTAATGAAAATTATACGTCAACTGATATAAATGGCTGTATGAGAGTAGAGCTTGGTGCCTACTGGGGTCTGATATTGGGACAATAGATACAACCATTTCATTCCCTTTCCTAGCAATCGAAGTGAGCATTGGCCTTTGGTTGGTTTCTGAGAATATGAGGTAATGAGAAAAGAAGAAAGAAATTGAACATACTATTCTTTTTTATTTGATTGGGTTTCCTGAAATTTGAAAAATCCTGCCTAAATTAAGACAAATAGTTATATTTGGCTGAGATGGGGAGAAGTGTTATTTTCTCATGCCCCTACATACAAATATTTGCATCAAGAAGTTGATACTTTTTCGTTTATTTCCATCAGAGCAATTAGAGTTTTTAGTAAATTAGATATTACAATTGATTTTGAGGCTCTGGTTCATGTTGCAGAAAAGGTTGGCATACCAGAATTTTTGAAGGGAATAGGGAAAGGGGTCGAATCCCATGTGGCTAAGCTTGAATCTGAAATTGGTGACTTCCAGAAGCTGCTTGTCACTCGCACTTGGAGGCTCAAGGATCTTAAAATACCATGCCAACAGGTAACCACTACAAATTCTCCGCTTTTCCCTGTCAAAGAATGTGTCTGCATGCATTCCTGTGTGAATATGAGTTTGAGTTTCATCATAATTGTGTTTTCTGATGTATTTGTTTGTTCAACTGTAGCTTTGATGACTTGGGAATATCACTGTGAAGTTTGAATGCAGAAATTTATGGTTACTCTGTTAGTAATGTTGCTTCTAAGTCAGCAAATAAGGTTTAATATATAAAAGAACAGGAAAGGTTATTCCTAAATTAACAAATTATCTTTTTTTCCTGCCGTACATGCTTATCAAGCTGGAGCTTGCTTCTAAACTGAAACCTTACCTTTTTATGGCTTCAGTAGGCTGATATACTGCAAGGATGCTTCTAGTTGGGCCACAAATTATTTACTTGGATGCATAATTTTTGTCCGAAAGATTTTCTGTAATTGGTCCCCAAGAGGATTAGCTATATTAGCTTGTCTTAATCAATGTAAAATCACAATGAACTATTTCTCGATTGTTTTCATGGTATTAGATTGGCAAAAGGATATAAAGGAACTGGTATAATCTTTGCAAAACTCCAATTTCACCATTGGAACATAATAATTACTAACTGTTTAAGATATTATTTTGCTATCTTTATTTTTGAGTTACCTGCAACTATTACTCCTCTATTGTCAACGAGAGTTTGTGGGTTTTTCATGTATGTAGCCAATTTTCTATTGCAGTTGCAACAACTATTATCTTTCTGAATAATATATTTTCGCCTTAGATTTCATGCAAGTGTTATGGGTTATAATGTTGCTGGTGCATGTTGTTTTATCAATGGTGATAATTTCAATTTTGCTGCTGATTATTTTTCTTCAAAGTAGCACTCCCCCAACATTTTCCAAGGAAGGGGAGTGCTTCGGTTTGGAAGATGGTGCCTACTTGCCTTTTTTTATATTTGTGGAGGTAGAGAAATAATAGGTGTTTTGAGGACTTGGAGAGGTCCTCGGAGGACATTTTATCCTCTTGTTTTCATACTTTGTATCTTTGGACTGTAGCGTATGTTTTCCCGATTAGCTCTAATGATTTCCTTGTACGTTTTTCCCTTTCTAGTTAGGTGATTCTCTTTGTATACGCCCTGTGTACTTGGGGCACCTTTCATTTTTAATAAGATTGATTATTACTTATCAAAAATAAAATAAAATTCTTCAATTTTTCTATTATGGTAACTTGATCTGCATTTGGTATGTATGTGGCTTCTGACTGATATCTCAGCTTGACATTTGTCAGCGTGAAGTTTCACAAATTATAATGTCGTGTTGATCTAGATATGTTGGTATCATTTCTCTATCCCTGAATTATGAGGATCTGGTTGTCATTGATCCGTGGAATATAGGACCCCGTTTGTCTGCCAAAACTAAGGGCTGCTTTATTTATGATGGTTTTGAAAATACAACTGTGGTGTTTTTGGTCCAGTATTATTTCATCATATTCTGTGCTTATGGTTCTCTTATTAGATGCATATAACAGCAGTATGTAGTCACTAATAAATTCTTTTCCATAGATCTTATTCAAAACCTAATGGAATGGTGAACCAATTTCTAGTCCGGCACGCATAAGATATTACTTGAGTGTGAATGCTTAGACCTTTGACCATTGTTGTCTTACTTGAGCTTTCTTAAATTCTGACATTTGATTTTTGCGCTGCAGAGGAAGCTGATATTGAGATACGCCTACAAGTATAGGTTGGGACTATGGAGGCCTCGAGCTGAGCCGGTAAAATCCTAATTACTTATGTTGTAGCTAGTCCTTTGAAGATTAAGACCTAGATGGTTGTCTGCCGGAGATCATTACAGCTCGGCATTTGCACATGGAATTGTTTTAGTTTTGAGGAGTTTCATTGTCTTAATGTCTGTAATTTCTTTGAACAATTTCATGGACCTACTGAACTTAGTTAAACAGCTTGTAGCTGCTGCATGCTCGTTTTATAACGACTAGATTTTTGAATCATTTTTGATAAAACCGGGATACCACTTATAATTGTTCTCTTTCCTGTTCCAATTGTTTCCAAAACCCTTGGCATTTAAAATGGTATGAAAAAGTGAAATTGAAAGTTTAAAACGAATGCCATATTCTTTATATGCATGATATGGTTTCTGGTGCCATTACATTCTCTTGTGAGAGTGGACAACGGAAAACAAAAAAAATCCTTCTTCAGCAAGCCTGTGACCAGAATTCTTGTGAATTCGGCTGTGTTTCTCTGTCCATATGAGATAAAGAACTCTGCCAGACAGGACACGCGTAGGCCGGTTTGAGCAAAGCTCCAGCAAACCCTACCCAAAAAGACCTATTACCCACATACTTGTTAAAGACTCCACCATCAAACAGAAGTAAACAATGTGTAAGCACAAAACGTAGCAGGACCCAAAAACCACCCCCAAAAAAAAAAAAGATTAGATTTTTCTGCAAGTTTATAAAACCTGAACAAAATGTGAGATTTTTCTGCAGCTGTACGAAAATTAACACATTAACTGTAACTGCTATTGATGCCTTAGGATATCTACTCCAAGGATAAGTTGCCTACTAATAGCGGGCATTTTTCTACATCAAAAGTTGTAATCGGAAGAGAGCAACATACTTGGCAAACCTAAGAGTCAGTGAAGAGGTGTCAAAGTATTCCATTTGAATCACACCACCAAATTGCCAGCGTTGTAGAATCAGGAAATTCCTCCTTCCACTTCCATGTCTCTGCCATATGACAACAGCCTTTGGACATCACATATCCACCTAAAAGTGATACCATGTAATTGTTCTGCAAGCCTGTGACCAGAATCCTTGAATGCAGCTGTGTTCTCAGTGCCATATGAATAAATGATGGTTGTGGCCAGTTTTGTTATATTTCCGTGAAACCAGAGCCTAAGAACTTCGGCCAAATCAGGATTCAGAGCTCTAGCAGACCCTGCTCAAAAGGCCTGTATCCACATACATTGTTAGAGACTCCACCATAAAGTAGAAGTAAACATTGTGTAGCACAAAACATAGCAGGACCCAAAGACCACAAAAGTTTAGATTTTTCTAATAGGAAGAGAACAAAATTTAGATTTTCTGCCAGTTTACAAAAGCTGAACTGAACTTAAGTTTTTTCTACAGCTGTACGAAATCCAACATACTAACTGCCATTGATGCCCTCGGAGACATACTCCAAGGATAAGTTACCTGCTAATTGTAAATTTCTCATCCTTCAACAATATCCACTACTTGCAGAAAACAATAACCAAACACCTGCTTTACATGAGTGCAAGACTCAGCCAGTAATTGCACAGGAATTTGTCTACATCAAAAGTTGTAATCGAAAGAGGGCAACATACGCAGGAAACCTATGGTCAGGTCAATTGGTTCACTTGCAGAAGGGTGTTCAAGTATTCCACTTGAATCTGCCTTCTTAATTTTGTCATTGTCTGATAAATCTCATTGTTTTGTTTAAACCATATACATACATAATAAGAAAGCTACTTTTGCAGCTATCTAACAAAGATATTTGAAATAAGTAGCATTTCTACTTATCACTTGTAATCAAGTAAAGGTGATGGTTGTATGAGATATCATCCAAACATGAAATCTAATAGTAAGACAAACTGGTTAGCCAACCCCAAACAATATAATGGAGAAAAAGTACAAAAGGGTCAAGAAAGCAGGTATACAGGAATCTACTTGGTGTAATTTGAAGATGAATGCTTCTAGAGGCATCACACACGAGAACCCAACAAACCTGAAAGTTGACAATAAGGAGAGACATCACAATTCTTAAGGGAAGGCAAATATAAGCAAGGAAAAATACACGTATATACCCAGCCCTCATATTCCTTAAGTACTCAGAACCACCAAAAGTTTCTGGTTTATAACTTTTATATATACCTGCTAGGATTATTACCAATATCTTCTTTTGCAGTAGAATAGCTTTTTATATGTCCATCCTCAATTCTAAGGATAGAATAGTATTACCCCATGGACTACTGGAATTAAACAGCAAAAGCATCCTTGAACAGGAGAAAAATAAAAAAGATAAGAGAAACACAAGGCTGTGTCCAATGTGCTAGCAGTGACAGGAAGAGTGAGCAGAGCACTTATGTAAAACTAATATAATTTTGTTTATCTTCTCTTCCAAAACATTATCATGAAAATGCTATTAATAATGCTGATTCAGTCACAGCCTTTTGGTACAATGACATGAATAGCAAAAATAAATAAGTAAAACTCAATCATGGACAACCTAATAAATCTCCAAAGTGGTAACCATTATTAGAGAGAGAATATTACCTTGGAAGATTATCACAAAGCAGAAGAGAATGGTGATTACAAACGCAATAAGGTTAGCATTTGAGGATGATGCCTTATCTGCTCTCTTTTTCATCTTCTCCTGCCTTTGTTCAATTCTTGCGCGCCTTGATCTTGCAAGCTCAGAAATTTCTCTGACCAACTTTGTATCGGCTGCATCCAATGATGGACTATTAGGAGGACGGGGTGGCTTGGGAGGCTTCTTAGAACTCGTCTTTTTCCTCTTCTCTTTTTCCATTTCCATCTCCATCATACCTGCTGCCTTTCCATCCACATTACCGATCAATATCTCCAAATTTTCAGCATAGTGTAATACATTCTTGCTTGAACCTAATCCATCCATATCCCTCACTGATCTATCAAAACCAAACTTTCCACTCCTCAGCCTACCCAGCATTTTCCTTGCATGCTTACCACCCACATTCAAGTCTTTAACTCCATCATCTTCGCTTGTCGTCCCACCTCTTTCCAAATCAACAACTAAATCCCTTTCCTCTGAATTACTATGATCCATTACAAACCGAATAGTCTCTTTTAACTTTCCCTCCAACCTCTGATGTCAATAACCAAATGTTTACACGATAATAGACTCTCCAACATAATATACACAAAAGGATAGAAAAACCCACAAAACCTACAAAAATGGACCCTCCAACATAATATACCCAAACTTTCACAAAAACGTAGGAAAACCCACAAAATCTTTTCAGCTAACCAATTACTACAACCAAACTTAAGCTCATAGCTCAAGAAATTATGATCATGCAACCATCAGAATCACAAAAGAACTATCAGTTTCTAACTTCATGATGTGTCATATAACAATTAAAGCTAAAAGTTTATTTTTTCCATCAAAATGACCTAAAAAAGTGATATCTCTCATTCCCATTCCTGCAATTTAACGTGAAATCAAACAAAAAAGAAAAGAAAGTTATACCCATGAACAACTTTAAAAAAAAAAAAAAAAAAAAAAATCAATAAAAAAACATTTTACTAAAAATTAAAAGCAATCACATTATAGTAATCAAAATCGTTTGGATGCAGAGAAAATGTCAGAAAATAATAATTTAGAAATTGCACGACAAATTCTCCGTTATTATGTAAGGAAACAAAAATCTGAGCTTACATGAGCCATCAAAAGTTGAAATGAGATCACGAAGATGGGTTTTTCATTTTGGGGTAAAGCAAAAAACATTAACTCATAAGATTCAAATTTCAGAAAACAAATCATTTCCTTTGTTATCTGTTTCCTATGTTTTCTCGGCAGCCAAACAAAAATGAAAAACAGAAGCATCCGATCAGGGTTACAATGACCATCGTAGAACGTACCATTTGTTGTCAGGTAGAAAATGTTTGAGAGAGAGCCATTATTCTGAACGCAAAGAGCCAACCATTATACAGCATTGTAGCGGTCTGAAACTCATTCTCGATGATGATGATCCACGTGCCACGTGTTAGTACATTAATGTAAGACCCGTTTGTTTCCGCATAAAATGTTTTCCGCTGAAAATCGGCATTTGATTTGTACAGATTTCTTATTATTCATTTAATCATACTAACCTATAAATATTAATTTTTATTCACAACATAAAAGTATTAATATAAAAAATAACTATAATAAATCAACCTACAATTATGCTTAATTAAAATATACACTAACAACAATTATATATTTTTCGTATAATTTAAAGAGCTACGAAGAAGAGAAATGATAAAGAAGAGTTGGACGTCCAAAAGAAACTATAGGAGGGTCTAGAGCTCTAGTTACATATCCTTGGAATCCTTGCGGGAGGCGAGCTAGCTCCTTGCCCTAGTGGTTAGACCTTCTAGCCTCATCCCGAGCTCCACCATCCTGCCACCCGAGCAAACGAGAAGCAATCGAGCCAATGCCTCCACCGAGTCTCCCAAAAGGTGGAGTGGATTTTGCTCACCCTAGTGAAAAGCTCTACAGACCTCTTGAATGTGGTTGCTAGCAGCCAGGGTAGGCAAAACTTCAATCCATTAATAAATTTCACCACCTCTCGCCTTCTCCGGCAACCTTTATCGACTTTGTTGACCCTTCCATGCAGATGGGCACTACCTTGATCGTTTCCCCACGGCCATTCTCGCCAATAATATGTCCCACAACAATCGACCCGACTCCGTCCAAATCCCTTGGCAAGATTGGGTTGATAATATGCGAGCATGCAAAGTTGGTAGTTAAAGGGGTTGAGTAACAATTAGAGTCGCTCCTTAGCCCAGTTACTGCATAAAACTATATTCATGTAGCTTAAAAACTAATATGCATAAATGTCACACACATATATACAAAGATATGTTCAGTCTTCTAATAAATAACTTTATTAATAAACCGAAAATATTATACAAATGAAATTTATTTTGAGAGCATTATCTCTAACAATTATTATATCCCAATGTTCAAATTTTCAAACATCACATTTTAGAGTTATAGATACATGAGAATAAATTTGATTCTCCAAACCAAAAAAAGCCACCTTAATGTTATCTTAAATTGTAAAAACATTTTTCATGTGTAATTCATATTATGAAAAATTATTAGGAATATGAATATGAATATTATTTTTAATGATAAAGTAATACAAACCAAATGCATAAAGCAAGAAAGGAGTATTTGATTACGTACCCTCGTACAGTCGTACTACAACGTTGTACAATTGATGGGCTTTTTATAAAGTTACTAAAAAGGGATGAAAAGGTTTAATATAGCTAAGTTTTTGAATATATACTATATACAACCTTTTGGTTCGTTGGGTCGAGTGTACTTTGTCGACTCAATATATAATATTTTCAGATACAAAAGATGGCTTCTAAGTGAAGAAATATGTAGGCTTAACTCATCACATAAAACTGGCTCTACAAGAGAGGGTTACACAATCTTTATAAAGATGTCCAAGGTCTTGTCCACATGCAATGTTTGATTGTTTCTCAACACCCTCCCTCACGTGCAGGCCGGTATTTTTTATGGTCATTGTCAGTGGTAAGTAGTGCGGGCCTTATTCATTTTGTGGTAGGCTTTGATAATATGAAGAAATTTGTGAGCCTAACTCATCTCATAAAACTGGTTCTATAAGAGAGTACATTGTAAATTCTTTATTAACATGCCTAAAGTCTTGTTCACAGATAATGTGAAATTATTTTTTAATACTAAGTAATTTCTTGTTTGTTTGGGAAACTCTTTCTTATTTTATCTATAAAAAAAATAGAGGAACTGAAAATAATCATTTAATGATCATAGCTAGGATATAATCATCCTATGATTGAACAAATCTATCAAGTTAACAGCATGAAAAAGACAGTAATTAATTAATTAGACTTTCAATTTTACCAAGAACGTCACATGTACTTTTTTTTTTTTTTTGGGAGGGGATAAATATAGTTTAGCCTCCTCAACTAACAATTGTTCTTTATTTTGTCCTATAAACCGACAACTGTAATGCTTAGATACATCAAACTAATTATCATTTTGTAGCAATTAAACCACTTTTCTATCATTCTTCCAAAAATACTTCTCTTTTCTTAAATCAAAATTTCATGCAAATTCTTTATCTACTAATTGAACCTTACTCTATGTATTTTTAGTATTTAATAAAAAATTATTTTTTAATAAATTCATTAATTTTTAAAAAGAAAATAGGGTTATTTTTGGAAGAAGGACAGAAAATGGCTTAATTGCAACAAAATTGTAGTTTGATGTATCTAAGCGTCACACCTGTCAGTTCATGAGGGTTTTTTTTTTTTTTTCTTTTTGAAATAGTTCATGAGAATTTTTTGAGAATGGCCGATGGTTTAGGGAACTTAAGTATATTTAACCATTTTTTTGTTATTATAGCGTAGATGATCCCATTTGAGAATGGTGTGTATTAATTTGGGATTAGGAGGATATGATTGAATGTGGATGAAGTGCAATTATGGTTACTCAAATTTGAAGTGAAAGATTCTCTTTTTTCTGGTAAGTAAATTCATAGTCTCACCTGTTCAAACACCCTCTTGCAATAATTAAGTTACTGTTTTCTACTTTTCTCAATACTAAGCATATTGAATGTGGATGAAGTGCAATTATGGTTACTCAAATTTGAAGTGAAACATTCTCTTTTTTCTGGTATAGTAAATTCA
Source organism: Carpinus fangiana (assembly GCA_006937295.1). NCBI lineage: Eukaryota > Viridiplantae > Streptophyta > Magnoliopsida > Fagales > Betulaceae > Carpinus > Carpinus fangiana. The sequence continues at coordinate 38,235,269 of CM017322.1, forward strand.
TAGTCTCACCTGTTCAAACACCCTCTTGCAATAATTAAGTTACTGTTTTCTACTTTTCTCAGTACTAAGCATCAAGCCTATATATGATAATAATGATAGACATACTTGATTTTCCCTACTATATATATATATATATTATACGGATAGAAAGCAGCTGGGTTGTTGGTCACGCTTGGTCCCTAGCTATGGCCAGATGCATAATTTGGATCTAGGCTTCCTTTTTTTTATCTCATAATATCATTCATATCCAATGAGGAAAATGCATGTACTTATATTTATATATGAGTGAGTTATATATCTTTGTATTTAAACATATTGTTGGGTTTATCATCATTCTCAAACACATTGATCCTTCCTATCATACTTGCGACCTCCATTTGAAAAGCTCGGAAAGTAAACAGAAGTACCAATTTTTGCATCTACAATGTAGCATTTTAGGCTGCAACTAGACTCTACACGGGCTGCAGTATGTATCGTTCTTAAAATAATAATAATAATAATTGCCGAGTTCATTCAACTGGCTAGCTAGCTCTCAAGAAGCCTGGTTTTAATGGGTACTGTACTGATAATTTGCAGAGTTGGTCAGAGAAGTTTATTCTTTCTGCAGAAAGAGATCAAAATGTGATGTTTTATAGGTGTTCCTTTGATCTTAAATATTAGACCAAGTTTCAGGTAAGCAATCAGACCAGACATCTGATCTTGCTGAAGTGCTTGAATTTTTTTATTTTTATTAAAAGAATAAGTTCCAATGAAATTCTTCAAAATTCAGACAACTTTTAATTAAATCTTAGTAGATTTTAGAGTTTTTGGGCTCCTCAAGACTCAATATTTCCTAATCTCTTAATATGAAGATCGAAACTTCCATTTGAGTTAAGGATCCAGGTATAAAATGCTAAGAGATTTTACTAAATAATTTATAATATTCCAATATCTTAAAATTTGGAGGCTCTCTAATACCTATTCCAATATATATGGTCCCCTCCCTCCCCACTCAAAGATAGTATACTTAAAGAGAGGTATACATGGAGGAGACAAAAGATATAGCTTCAAGAACTAAGATTTTATTAAACCCAACATATTAATGGTCTAACAATCACACCAATTATCTTCTTTAGATAAATATGATTCATGAAAATTTTACTCTTTGAAAAAAAAAAACTTTATAAGAATTTGGATTAACATAAAAAAATATAAATTAAAGTAGAATTCTAGGATCGATTCCGGTTGTTTTTCTGAAAAAAAAAAAATTAGACAAACATTTAGAGACGAAAATAGGTACGTAGTCGGGGGCATGTCCCCCAGTTTCAAAATTTTATCTTTAAAAATATTTATATATATTTAACGATACATATATATATATATATATATATATATATTTGGGCCTAAAAGGTAAGTTTGGCCCCTATCAAAAATAAAATAAAATATGAGCGGAGTCTTAGGACTACTGGTTCTATCTTTGTTAAGATGAACAATATAAAGTATAATCCCAGGAATCAGGTGTAACAGACTACCAACTAATGAGACATTTTACTTCCTTTGTATTAACTTATCTAGAAGTAATTAAAGTCTAGCTAGCTGCTAGCTGCCACCAAACCACCAAACTCATACTTGTATAAACAGTTCAATGCAGCTAGGGTTTCCCTCATGTACTCACTTTCTTGTATTATCCTGTATGGGAGGGCTAGAAAAAAGCATGATGAATATTCCCATTTCACTCCTATCCAAAATGTGTAGATATGAAATAGAAATACAAGGAGTTGATGTAAAGGTGAGTATAGTAGACCGTGCTGCTCTTGCAGATGCACATATTGCAGAGCTGAGGTCTTCCTTTGAAAAGCTGCCTTCTGTTGCTCCTCTTGTGGCATTTGATATTAAGTGCATCCCAAGATACAATGGTGCAGCATTGTTGATTCTCTGTGCAGGAACTTGCTGCCTCATAGTTCAGCTCTACTACATAGATTCATTTCCTGAATCTGTGAAGAGGTTTTTGAATGATCAAAACGTGTGTTTTGTGGGAGTTGGAGTGAAGGAAAAACTCAGCAAACTGAGACATTGGCCACAGATGTGTGGGTGTAAGACAGGTGTAGAATTGGGTCATTTGGCTGCTAGGGTTCTTAAGAAGCCCAATCTTGATAATGATGGGTGTGATTTAGTTGAGTTAGCAAGTGAAGTTGGGCTCTTCTATGGGGAGCCAAAAAGTGTTAATGCTTTCTCAGACTGGATTGCTAGGGTTTTTTCACATGAACAGGTAAAGCATGCCATCTATGATGCTTATGCTTCTTATAGGGTTGCAGACAGTCTCTTGAGTTTGCTTTAATTAGCTAGGGTTTTGTTGGCCTTGTTTTGTGGGCTTTGCGTTTGATTTTGTATGGGTTCGGTGTTTTCTTGGTTATCTTTCCTTAAAATTTTATGTTGGACTTATATCATATGGGTGTGATCTTTTAAGATTTAGTACTAGTGCTTGAGATTATTTTGAGAGATGGAAAAAAAAAAAAAATGAATATGCAATGCTAGTACTTTTGGCATTGTTTTTGTTTGATAATATTTGTCTTCTATTTGCTCCATGCATTATGACCAAGATTAGCTAGATTTTTTTTAATGGACAAGTGAAAATAACGATTACAACAGCAACAAATAAAATTAATATTATCTGGTGCAACAATCCATTCCACGGCTCCAAAGAGAATAATCCTCGAGAGAGAGAGAGAGAGAGAGAGAAAAAGAAAAAAAAAGAAAAAAAAGAAGAAAAAGGTGAGAAAACTACCAGCGATGTCAACTGTAACTCGTCCAAATTATAAAATATTGCACGAGTTGGATGAATACTATTAGGGTGTGAAAAATTTGGTTGTCCTTCTCAAATATTGATGCTAGATTTTTGTTCTTTGGCAAAGATTTCATGAAATTCAAGCAAGGGTAGCTAGGTTTCGACAAGAAATATAAAATATGGACCAATAATATCTTAATGGCAAAAATAATAAAAATCAACATTTCATTATTTTCTTAAACTTGGTTTTGTTCATATATATATATATATATATATATATAGCAGAATTTGTCATGTTGGGCTCCTTAAAGCCTCCAAAGATGTTTATTTTTGGAATCGTGGGGTTATATCATATGCATGATCCAATGGCTGCTATTGCTGGGGGTTCTTAAGAAGCCCAACATTGATGGGTGAGAGTGAGATTTAGTTGAATTAGCAAGTAAATTGGGCCGTATGTATTATTAATTTTTCCAAATGGAGAGGTAAAGTAGGCCATTTATGATGCTATCTACAAGAATTTTGGTCTTTAGCGATCATATTATCAACAACGACATTCTCCGGTCGTCGCTAATAAATAACCAATTGTTATAAACGACATTTATTGGTCGTCGCATATATACAAGCAAGAAATTTTTATTCTATTATTATTTTTTTAGGTGCAAAGGTTACAAAATTTTTATAGTGGGGGGCGACATATTACTTTCGGACGACAATTCTCATTGCTAAAAGGAAAATATATGTGTAAATTGAATAAAACAAATGTGAATAAAATATTAGAGACGACCTCTATTATATATGCAATTATGAATGACTACTAGAACATCTTGTCATGGATAGTCTAAGTAAAAAAAATTAATTAATTTTTTTTAAAAAAAAGAAAGAAAGAGAAAGAGGGCTTATACCAATTACCAAATATACATAACAATGGGACATTGTGGTCGTTGCGAAGATATTACCTATCAAACACGACGACCACTTGTCATTGCTGATAATAATTGATCAGTAACAATTACGATGTGTCATCTATGTGTAAATAAAAAAAAAGACATATATATAATTAATATATTGATAATTTTTAGTATCATGTGACGAATCATGTCAAGAAATATGCACATAAAAAATATATATATATATAAAAGAAAATGTATGTAGCATTTATCTATATGTATGAGTCATTGAGTTGCAAGTTGCAACACGTGGTTGTCGTCGTTCCTTATAACGACAATCCAGTTATGTCGTTGCCAATAATTCAGGGGGAAAAAAAAACGCGGGAACGAGTGAAAATTCGCACCAAAAATCAAAACCCCTCGTCTCACTTCACTTTTGCCCTAATCTATATTTTTTCTTTCTCTCCATCGGCTGGGCCATTTCCGAGGACCATCGGTGAGATTTCTCAAACTGCAAGAATAGGGACCATCGGAAAGATTTCTCAAAGTGTAAGGAGGACTGGAGGATCGTCGGTGAGATTTCTCAAAGGAGCAGCAAAACTTACAGAGTCTCGGTTGTGGCCATATCGAGCAGGTTAGTTTCGAGCTCTGAGTTACTACTTTTGGGGATACCTCGAATTAATCCCTAGCACTAGTAATTAATTGTTAAATTATTTTCATTTTCCTGTTTAGCTCTAATGTTGACAAATTATTAGTGTGGGTGTGATTGCATGTCTATACTGTGATGTTATATGGTGGTTTCTGGAGTGTACATAAGCTGAGCTCTGATTCTGCTCTGATCCGTGCAGTCTTGCTTCGTTTTGCAAAGAAGACTAACATCCCCGTTCGTTTGGTGAGGATACATAGTTCAAAATCTAATCAATTTTCAGATTTTTTTACTTGATTTACGTTTGCCGAAGAATGGGATTTCTTCCAATTAATGCTTCTAGGTTCAATATGGGTCCATACTAGTTCTGTGCTTTTCAATACTCTTAAATGTGAAGGGAAACCAAAATTGAAATTCTTGGGACGCATACTAATTATCTTCATTTTCACATCTAGGTCGAGTGTCAATGTTTTTTTCTTGAGTCCCTTAATTTGCATTTTGCCAGAGCTGGGATCTATATTTTTTTTTTGGCATGCTTGCACATCAAAAGTCTCAAAATTTATGGTTGTTTTGAAGGATAAGTGCTTGATAATGGACTGTAATTTGGAAGCAGATGACTCAAACAGATGTTGGCTCTGGCAGATGATCAATTGGTCATTTTTTGCTTCATTATTTGGCGGTTTGTTGCATGTGGGAGCCAATGATATTGTTTTGCTGTTTGAATTTGAACTTTTATTAGTTTCCAAAGTAAGAAGATAGTTGTAATTGTCAATCTTCATTATATGTTTTGCACTTCTTTACAATTTATGTTTGCACTCGATCTTCATTGTATTGCAATCCTGCTGAATTCGGTGCCAAATGTTTTTTTTTTTTTTTTTACTTTCAATCGATTGTTTTCCTTGAAACCTAAAATGCTTGAATAGATGCCAAATCATAAATGGTGGAGCTTCACACTGAATGTTTGCATTGGCACCAAGTTAAATGAGCAAATCTACCACTATAAAGCCTAAGTAACAAAACAAATTTAAGAGATAGCATCGATCAAATAACAAAAAGACAGAGAGTGTAGTTACTATTGCATGATTGATTTACCTTACAGCTTACAGTGAATCAAACAATTATTCTTACAACAAACAAGAGCTCCAAGGATGAATCAACTCTTTGGAAGCAATCGCCTAAGAGTTAAACATGCTGGATTACTTTAACAACCAAAAATGCCAGGACCAGCCCATGAAAGAATCTCTTTATCTTTATGATTACTGCTGAAAAGAGACAATTTTGCAGGCTAGACTTAACCTAAGGTAGTTTATGTTTTTTTACCTTATTTATGGCTCAAGGTGTGACTGTACTGCTGCTGCTGCTGCTGCTGGATTATTGGCCCTTTTTCTGCTCTGAATGTGACATTTACTGCATGATTCTTTATTATTCCAGTACTTTATAGTCTTTATAGTTGTTAGTTTTAGTGTGTTTGTGAATAAAGTTGGGTAATCTTGGCCAATTTCATAGGACAAACCTGCAAAATCTTTGCCTAGCTGTGCCTGCTGGTTTCTATTTTTACGAAATAGTCCCCAGATTTGAAGAAGAAGAAGGGTAATTCATTTAGAAATTGAAGCTTTTGAGAAGCTGCTAATAAAATGGTACATCCGTATATGATCTGGAATTTGCCTATTCCTTTTATATTATTGATAAGGAAGGCGAATCACGGGTCTTTTTCATAGCCACCAAGGAAGCACGTGTGGGAAATTAATGAGAAATTGATGGTGGTGTCTTTATTTATTTATTTATTTATATGTTTGTAAAAAGACTACCAAAAAAAAAAAACCCTGATTTGACACTTTTTTGTCCCTCGCTTTGCTTGGGCCCCAACCCAAATTTGTTTTGTTTTTTATGTTGGGGCTGCCTTAGGCCAGGCCAAGGCCGAGGCCGGTGATTGTTGAAGTTTGACAACTCAAAAGCGGTTTTTCTCTGCTGTCGTTTAGTGCCTCATTTTCCAGAACCTCCCTCCCATTTCAATCCAATTAATTAGGGTCCATTTTTGGGTCTCTAATTTTTTTTTTTCTTGCAAACATAAAAGGACCGCTTGCTCCTATCTTGGTCCGAAATGGAAACAATAATAAATAATATGCATTGTTGAGTTATTTAACTTCTAAAAAAATAAAAAAATAAAACATGCAAGGCCGGAAATGGAAACATTGAATCCAAGCACGACACAAGTGCTTGGCAACTTCAGAGCCAAATCCTTTTCATGGCCGTGTTGGTGTTGGCCTGAGATTGGTTGAGCTCCACCTATAAAAGTTGTGGCCCTTAGACAATCACATGGTCAACTTAAAGTTGTATCCCTAATTGGCCCTATTTGCGATCGCCATATTTGTGAATTTTTATTTTTGAAAAAAGTTTACATACTTCTTTCAAATTACTACTTAATTGATAATACTTTATCAAACTACCAAAAATTGTTGGTGTCCTCTTAATAACGAAAATACCCTTAAAAATTCCCAAAAAAAAAAAAAAAACTTAAAAAAAAAAAATGGGAGTGAAATTTATATGCATTGACAATGTTTTGATAGTTTGGGGAGAGAAGGGGACATTGTTCCAATTAATTGGGTGATAGTTTGAGAGGGGTTTGTGAACTTTTTCTTATTTTTATGTTTTATTTTTTAAAACCAAGAATTTGTGGAGAGTCAGATAGGGCATTATACAAATTATTGACATAGAAATAGTATGTATAGAAGAATATGCGATGTATTGATCAGAATTGTGGCACGTCACTTGGTGCAAGTGCAATGACAAATGGCACATGGGACAGTAACGTGCTACAAGTTAATAGGAAAAAGGGACAGTAAACACATGACTGCTATATACATATATATTTTCTAATTCAATGCAATGAAGGGGAAAAAGGGAAAATTACGCAAACAAGAAATACAAATGGGACGATATCCTAAGGACAGTTGGAAATAGGTTAAATAAATGACCCAATCCATCAAAGAAACTGATATCGCCAAAAAAGGTGGTTCCGAACCAGCAGGGGATAGTATCAATATGAACTCCTACTGGAATAACACGACCATCAGTAGTCAATTGTTCTCCTTCCTGCTTATATAAGACTTAAAATTAGGTTTGGTCCTTGTCAAAATTAAGATCAATCTCCCATCCGTATTTTTACTGAAAAAATAAAATTTGTTGATTCCATCCTTAAATGGCCTGTGAGATCTAGCAACAAATAAATGTAGGATGAGAGTAACATATATCTAACAGGGCTTTAAATTGTGCACCTAAGATTCAGAAATGTATGCATATAAATCATAAAAATGATGTGTTAGGTGATGGAGACTAAGGATATTACACAGAATCACACCAGTCAAAGCAAAGACGGACGTGTAGGGAGGTGTTGGGCAAATGGGCAGGCAGCAGAATTTCTTCCAAGGAACCATTTCTAGTTGGTGGGGTTGAGACTTGAAGTAGCAATTTTCTTGGTAGTTTACTCTTCAATGCACCTCACTTGTCCCTTAGCTATTGCTACTTAAGTCTTGGACTAATGACAAAAATTCTAACCATAAAAGGAAAAAGGCTCGTACTAGCATTTTACCCGATCAAATGGTCACTACCTTTAACTTAAGGGTTCTTAAATAAGCCATTTGTCGCATTTGTTTGATACCAATCAATCACTGAAAAGAGGGATAATCGATTAGTTTAGGGTTTTTGGCTTAGCGATCGATCATTCTGGCCCAAGAAGAGTCGAAGTCTCAATTCAAGCTTCTTTCTTTTTTTTTCTTCTAGTTTTTATGTCGAATATTGTTCCTTATTAATTGTTAGTCTTAAATTAAAGATTTCTTTAACCCTAGTTTAAATCAAAGTATTACAATATCAGCTTAAGTTTTATCCTTTGAATCCACAGGAGTGCAAGAACACCTGGCCTAGAGCCATCAATGTTGAAGGGTTCCCCACATAGGCAGGGCAGCCCCACAAACAAGGCCGGTGGATCATTGGGTGCATCTTTAGGTTTATTCAAGCTAGAGAGAGAGAGAGAGAGAGAGAGAGAGAGAGCTAGTTAAATGAAGGCACATGGATGCATGTGAATCATGGTGTATGTAGAAAGGAAGAAATCAATGAAAGCTGCAGAGTCCACAAATAATATTGTGATTTTTTTGTTTGTTGGAGAGGCAAAGCCTACAATAAACACAACACACGTACGCATATATATATATATATATATATACACACATATACATACATAAATATATGTGGTCCTTGACTCAAACATGAATATGATGACCAATTTGGCTCAGAAAAAAAGCCCTTTTGATAGGGATGCCACTCAGCCTCTACCTGTCTCCATCCAAAAATTGACAGCTGGGCAGTCCTGGGGTTGCGCACGTGTTGGCCCCTTAAATTTGGGAAAAAAGGGTATGCTTCTTAAGAGTGACCAATATTGCTTCCTCCACCTGTTGGTCCACTAATTCCTTGTCTTTTTTTCCACCATAATATATTAATAAGATAAGTACAGATTAATTGCTTCAAAACCCATAAAACCATTACCCTATTCTCCTCTTAATTAAAATAGGGCTTTTCCCCCCCCCCCATCACATGCAAGCCATTGTTGGGGGTCAGTGCACTTGAAACTGTAGGGCCTCTTATGCACATGATGTGAGGCTGGCTTTCATATGACCAATTTGGCCTATGCCCTAGCTTTTTTGGCTGTGGGGTTCCCCTCCCCCCATAACTGGCAAATTTAGTACCCCCACAAATATCCAAATCTACCACACAGGATCTCACTCTTAACTTTCAACTTCACTTTCCTTTTTTTTCTTTCCTTTTTTCCCTCTTTCTTACCGTCCTCATGCTCAGATAAAGTTCACCACCTTGTGTGGCTTCATGTTCTCCAAAAGAACTACACTAACTCAGTGCATCATATTTACTTCCTTCCTTTTAGAATGCAATACAAATACGCTATTAATTAATTAAGGTGCTTGGAGCAGTGAGGCCGGCAATTTTTGACACAAACCCATCACAAAATTAGTGAGTTAGAGTTGATGGACATGACCCGATTCATCTGCATCCATGCATGCATGCCCTCTAATTGTTGTTGCATCCTAGGGGAAATAAACAAAAAGGAACCAAAACATACAGAGGGACTGGTAACTAACTGTTGAGAAGCAATGGGACATAAAAATCTGAAAGCCATGCCTTGTCAGGAAACATTCCACAGGCAGGAATGGGAAAACCACAGTCATTGGTTGTCTGAGTAGGAGCAATAGGAATGGGCAAAAACATTGTGTGAATAAAAGATATATGTTAGGTTGCAAGTTGTTGGCATGGCAAGGATTATCATGGTCTTGTTTTGACTGTAGGGATCGGATGGCTTTTACCTTTAATTAAACTAATTCGTTAGGAAAAAAGTCACATGATGCTTCAAAAACCCTCCTACCTCCCAAGTCTTAACCAATATACCTAATCACATTATATTCTTTCATTCTTTTATCCTTTCTTTACTATATACTAAGAAAAAAGGAAGTACCAGTTGAACGTTAGTTATTGAACAAAGTTTTATTCTAAGCTGAACTGAAAAAATTTCTTTCAACTGTCCAAAATGTGTATCACGCATTTCTACAAATCATAGTAGTAGTTATAAGAATTACTCTTATCTCTTACGCTGTTATCAGATTTTTTTGTCTTGTAATTTAAATTAATAATATTTAATAGATTGTTATACGACTGTTATACAACTTAATAATGTGTCTATAATACAAACAGTAGCATGTCAATATACAAAGCACCATTTTCATATTTCTGTGATAATGTAGTGCACTGTCCGTTGAGACTCTTTTGAGCCCACGCACATGCATCCTTGAAATTCTCACTCTCTCTCTCTCTCTGCACTTTTTTTTTTTTTTTTTTTTTAAAATTTTTATAAATATTATTATTATTATTATTTGGAGCCTAAAAGGTCACCAAATTTCATGGCAAAATACACAAGTTTGAACGCAAAATTATGATTTTTCAATTCACACCCAAAACCCCTATCGATTATCCAATCAGCACAAAACAGCAAATTATCCTTTTGCCCCTATAAAGAGACCAAATTAATATCTTAAAACTTTTGCCGGTCAAACTGTTTGCCAATCGGCCCCTCACTGTCCGAAGAGAATCAAATTGGGTAGAGGCGTAGAGCATATTCAATTCAAATGAAGTAAAAATTATTTAACAAAAAAAAGAATTTAAAGATAGTGGAGCTCCAAAAGAAGAAAAAGTCATGTACACAATAAAATACATGAATTTATAAAATCCATAAAACAATATTTAAAAGTTAAAAAAAAAAAAAAAAAAAAAGAAGAAGAAGAAGAAGAAAGAACACCTGGCATGGTAAAGCCAGGGACATTATAACGACGAGCCAGGGCTCGAGCCGAGCCGATCGACCGGCGAGCCGGTGAGGAGCTCCGTGAGCGCGGTCATGGCTCGGACCTGCATCTCCAGAGCGGCAATGTAATCGCTTGCTTCTTCCAGAAGGTTCGGAAACGAGACCTTCCGGCAGCCGGGAACCAACCGGCTTAGAACCTTGGCTTTCCTCTGCACAGCCGGTAAATGCCTCTTCTTCGCCGGTCTCTTTAACCGGTTCGAGCCGGTCACCTTCCCCGCCTTCGCCTTCTTGTGCTTGTTGTTGCAACCGAGTCTCAACCCGAGTCGACTCGTCAGAATCGCACGGCTCCACCGTGTCCGACCCTTGGCCGAAACGGCGAGTACCCGGTCCGCCGCCTCCCGGACCTGGAGTCCTCCGGAGACCTTAAAAGCCGGCGAGGAATTCCGGCGCACCTGCCGGAGAGCCTCGAAAAGCTTCGTGGAGTAGATCCTCTGCTCCCTCTCGGATCTCCACCTGGTTTCGGTTCCAGTATTCGGATCTCGCGCTTCGTCCCCGGTTTTCCTCCTCTTTTTCCGATTCGACTCCTCAAAATTTAACTCGGAGATCGCAGACGCCATGGAAACGAAACGAAACGAATCGAACCGCAGGCTCTTGAGTTGAGAAAGCTCACAATATTCTTTGTATAAACCTGCGGATCAAAAAACAAGTAACAGCAAATCAGAAACAAAATTCATCAAACCTGTTCGTTTTCATCCACATCAAAAATACATATATTTGAAAGAAAAAAAAAAATGGAGTTTGTAGCAAACCATTTTCCGATATACCTTTCGGAATTAAAGCGGACGAGGATGGTGAAGATGGAAAGATTTTTTAACGTTGCGAATGAGCGATCGAGAGGCTTTGAAAGAATTTTGGTTTTTTGTAAACGAGAGAGAGAGAGAGAGAGAGAGAGAGATTGCAGGAAGGGAAGGGAAGGGAAGGTGTGGGGGGAGGCTTTAAAAGCAATCACGCGTCCCTTACCTTAATCACATCGCCTTCGTCTTTGCCCTCCCGTTTTCGTGCGCCGAGGTTCTCTCTCTTTAAATATTCATCAATGTCTCAGACTCTCGGCAGCAAAACCAATTTGTTTTAACTGAAAATATCGGAAAATAAATATTTTTATTTATATTATTAATTGCGAGCTTTGCTGGATTGATTCACCTATCTTTTATTTTTGCATTTTCTTACTCTATACTCAATTCAATTTAATTTAAAATAAAATTAAACTCAATATGCCCGACCGATGCTATAAGAATGCAAAATAATATTTCTCTTAACAAACATCATGTGTCCGAACATGTGAGCCCTACATCTCAAACTGTTTGGCAAGTGGGCTCATTTGACGCTCGAGCGGGCTGAATTGCAACTAATTACTTTGTTCGATTACATTTTTTTTGGATTTGGCTTAGGTGTTGTTAAAAAAAGTTTACTAATTTTTTTTTAATGGTTTAGATTTGATTTCAAGTTTTTTATGAAAGAGAGAAAGTGAAATTGCATTTGTACCGTTGAAAAAATTTACAACACCTAAGCTAAATTCAAATTTTTTTTTTCTTTTCAAAATAATAACATTAAAAAACAACATAAAAAACAAAATACTTACAAAAAAAGAAGAAGAAGTAGTACCTTCTAAAAAGCTTTGATCCTTGTTTTTGGATTACTAATGATGTGGACTTCTATTGTTTGCTTTTATAAAAAAATTTTAAAAAATATAAATGACAGCAAATTGAAATATATTTGTAGTAGTGGGAAATGATAAGCATGGATTGAATTAGCTTAACAATGAAGTTTAATTAAATAATAATGGTAGACATTAGACAGAGTAACAGAGTAGAGTAGGTAGTAAATATCAAAAGAGACATCAGATTGATCTTGCTAGTGATTGCCTCATCCATGCCCAAATTCAACCTTGATTGATTGGACAATGTGGATAGATATTGGACAACTTGCCCAATTAATTATACTTTCTTTTTTCTTTTTCTTTTTTTTCTATTCAATTGATCTATATATATATTAATCAATAGAATTAGAGAGAAAATTAGTCTAAAAAATAAGATGGCTTGTTGATGGAATCATATTACCTTGCACACAAAGCTAAGAAATAATACTAATAATATCAATAATAATAATAAGATTAAATTATGCCAACCAAAAAGGCTTAAACCCTGATTTGGTTCGACATAATAATTTAGGAAGGGACTTTGGAGTTAGGAGGTGTTTGGTAATATATTAATGTTTTTTTGTACGCCACCCAGCAAGTGAAATATCTTCTTGTCTCACATGTACAGCATCAAAACATTTCAAATGTGCGAATTTGAGAGGGTAAATTTTTTTTTTTTTTTTTTTTTTTATCTTTTTTATTTTTTTACTTCTTGGTTTACCTTTTTACCAAACAAGTCTGCAGCTTGAAAACGACCAATCAAACAGTGGCAATGCCGCCTCTAATTGGAGGGTCATCAGATTCAGATCCAACGGTCATTTACCTTTTTAGGCTTCAATTTTTATTGAACCGCATACAAGAAAGATTAATAATACTTTAGAATTGTTATTAAATAAATAAATAAATAAATAAATAAATAATATAACATATTATTATTGCAACTTCACCTTGTCTTCTAAGGCAGGCAGGGTACGGAATGCCCTTATTGAATATTTGTTGATGGCCACGCAATAAAGCTCAGAAACATTGAATGGGGGCTTCTATAAATCTGTTGCACATTTTAGAGTAAAAACAAATAAAAAGTTAGGGTTCTTAATTGGAAGTGGTTGATGATATGGAAAAGAGTTATTTGGATAATAAAAGCATGTGTTGGCTTCTGGCAATTGGGTTTGGGATGGGGCCGCTGGAATTTGTTTTTATGCTGAGCAATGATTAGTGGGTGATGCACCAAAACAATATAAAATTATACAGAAAAAAGAAGGGGAAGCATGTGGTTGCTTTCATGGCACTTTCTATCATCTGGGTCTTTTTATTTTGTTCTTTTACAGATGGGGGAGGGAGGGAGGGGGGAGGGATTTGGACTCACACACCCCCCACTTTATGTGTGGGTGTGGTCAGGTTTGATCCACATTGCCTCCAAATCCAAACACTAGTTTTCCCTGTAAATCAAATTCTGTTTCTTTCTGCTCTTCTCTGATTTTGGGAACCCTGAATTGTAAGACAGTAAATTGTGGTATGGTCTTACAGAATCCACATAATCAGCAGACCAAGAAGACAAATAATAAACCCTAGAAGATTCTGATGAGCCCCCATTGCCAATGACATGCCAGATAGGTTGCCTCCTTGAGTGAGACAGGCTTCAATGTCACAAGGAGTCAATCCAGTCTTATTAAATAGATTAACATTTAGGTCCCAACAGAAAAAACAAAGATTACTTGCCCCCCTAAAAAATTGAAAAGATTAAATACTCTTTCTCTCTCTGTCTCTCTCTCAATTATATAGCTTTCTCTTTCAAAAATCTATGAGCATTTATGGCCTCTAAATGCAGCAATTTTTAAAGTTATCTTGGTCAGGAAATGAGATTTACTCCCTTCTTTTTTTTCATATATATTCAATGCGGAGAGGGGGAAAAGGGGAAAATGAGATTTAGTCTAGCATGTGATATTGAATGATTTAAGAACATTGCAAATTCTTGCCTCACAGATTTTTTTAAGTGATCTTAGTAAAGAAATGAAGTTTACCCTAAGGATATGTTATATAAATCGCAGGTCCATTCTCTCTCATACATTTTCTGCTCTGAATTTTTGATTGTTATGTTGTGGCAGATCAGGTCGGTTACATGCAGTTTCAGATTCTAAAATTATCGAAGTCAGAAAGTAAGATTTACTTTTAATTATAATAATGGAGGGAAAAGTCTTCTATTTGTGAGCAATTTGGCTTCTCTGATTGACCACATAATTCTAATGAACTTTCCAATGAAGTTCTTACTTATCTTTTCTCTTAACCACTCTCTATGAAGAAGCCAATTAGGTTCTATTTGGTCTCCTAAACCAATTAAAATATTTCTTAAGAAAACTTAACTGAAGCTCAAATAGCTGGACAGAATGTATTGGTTAAAACCCGTGATTATACACGACAAACAACTTTCATTAGTTTCGGTGCATTGCTCCCTAACATGGGTTTGTGAATTAAATATGCATTGTTTGCCACTCTCTTTCTTTAAGTATAATTTCTCCTTCTACTAATAATAATTTATGAATTCATGAGTTTGACATGCAAACCATCTCTTAGATTTTTAAATTGTTAAGTTGTTGCTGACTCTTTCATTATGCAGTCGAATTTCAGAAAATCAACAGGAGTCATTAATCTTCTTCCATTAGTCAGTCCTAACAGATTCATGCTCCTATCAATCTTCACACCACTTGATTGCAGAGTTACCAATTCCCACCATGTTCAACAGATCAGGAACAAACCAGTACTCACATTGTGCATGGCACCAAGTAGTCAGACAAAATGTTGGAAAGAAGATAAGCATGGGATTTGGTGGAACAAACACGTTTTATGTTGTCAATTTCTTAATTATTATAATGTATTAATGTCTAAAACACATATTTATTACTCTCACATAATTTTATTGGAGTTAAAGATTGTCTCTATCTAATACTTTATTTCTTTGCTAAGCATTTAGGGGGCTAATCTACTCCCCTGTATTAAGAAAACTAAATAACTCCAAATAATTGACCACATTGTCATCATTTAATCATTTAAAGACAAGTGCGCACGAGCGTGTGCCTTGGTAAGCAATCCATCCCTTGCTTATCCCTGTGACAATGATGATGGTGACTAATATTTAATTAATGATAACAGCAACAATAATTATATGAATATGAAGATACAATGGAAATTGACACCCGAAGGGAGCTAATGGACGGCCCTAAACAAAATATGGCATATTGTTAATTTGAGACATCATTAGGATAAAATCAATATACAGGCCTGCAACAGACCTGGGGAGGGCTTGTACACTTCAAAAGCATACTCACCTAGTAAGTCTCACAATTTGGTTTTGTGACCAGTACAATCTCCAACATTGACTGGTTGACTAGAATTAGCTGCTCTTATCAGCCATTTGATATCAATGGTCATAATCAGTATATACGGTTACTGGAAGAAGCAGTCAAAAAAATTTAATTCTTACCTCACTGCATGTAACTTCTCTTGTTCTTAAGTTATATAATAAACTCGAGCAATTTTTCAATATGATTTGTGAAATCCAAAGTAACTAAAGTGTCAAAGAAAACTATGAATTATGTTTGCCCAACATGTTATTTCATAAAAGAAAAGCACTATAAAGAAGTACTGGAAAATTATTTGATTCATTTTGTTCCTATCATTATACTGATTTCTATAACTCTGGTCAAAGAATAAAAAAAAATTATAACGGCTGCATCTGATCGAATATCATGTTTTCATGAAAAAAATGAGCCAAAAATAGTAAGGGATCTTACAACATGTTTACATGGTATTTGGGTTAGCGGGCAATTGGTAGCTGTAGGGTGCTTGTTGGAGTTTTGGGCTTCACAACATATTCAACTGTGATTTCAGCTGGGGCAGAGTCTGGAATTTCCTCTTGGAAGGGTACCTCAAATAACAGAGATTGGTATAGACAGATCTCATCTTCCTTGCAATAGTAAACCTGTGAAGACAAGCCACAGTATTTCATACCCAAAATTGACAAATTGTGAGCTCAACCTGGAATTTGTTTCTTGTAATTTTTTAATGCTTCTCTCTTTATTGCTATTTCTACAATAAATAAACCTGCAATTTGGTGGTAACTAATTAGACCAAATAGACATAAGGATTTAAAAAACTTTATCATCTAATTATCGAGTTTCTAATGCTCAGGCCAAATATATTCTGTGAAACAAATGGGGACATAGAAAAAGCCTAAAGAAAACATCCTTTTTTTTTTTTCTCTGTCGCTCTTGGAAGATTCTACTTGACTTTTGATAGCTAAGCTTTATCTCATTTTTAGAGGGCAATTGGTCCAGGACTTCAATTTCATCTTTAATCTTTAATGTCAACCTCTTTTGAGGTTCTTGTGTTTGTTTTTAGCAAAAGAACAAGGATATGAAGCCACGTAAGATGCATAATGACTCAATGAGTGAAACACCACAAGGTAAAGGTAGAGGCCACTGAAACAAGAATCATGAACTCTATGGTGCTACACGCAGTTGCTATTACTGGGAAGTAGAATTGTAAGAAGAACAAGGTTGAATTGAAATAGTTCAAATAGTTATTTCTTTGTGGACAAAGTTTCAACCCAAAAATGAGGCTTACCTTGCAATTTATTCTGCCCATTGAAGGTGAGGGGGAGGATCTCCTAAAATGAAGTACTGCAGATCCTTCTGGACTAAGAAATCCATCCAAGGGATCAATAACCATTGAATTTGCAGGTTCACTTTCAACACTAAATTTACTGCGTGCTTCCTGCATTACAATTTATGAGGTAGTAAATTATGGAATATAAAAGTTAACAGACACAGAAAGGATCATTTTACCCTATTGAAATGTGAATACATAAATAAAAATAAGACGTTATTAGAGACTTGAACCTATGTATGTATATCAGAGAGAGAGAGACAGCGAGAAGGGTGGGGAACCTTTGAGAAATGGTACTCTTCAGGTAACATAATCTTAAGAGCCAAGTTTCCCTCATTGGATGAAACACCATCAAGAGTAATGGTCTGTGTGTCAGGTGATGCTCGCCTCCTAAGGCGCTTTAAAGATCGGGATTTTGATACAGGAGGCTGAACACCTTTCAGCTCTAAAGTAAGAAGTTCAGGTTCTTCTTTCTTCAAGTCTAGATATCTAATTACGCTATTGTTTGTATCAGCTATGAGAAATCTTCCTGCAGCATGACAAAAAATATCTTCAACATAAGCTTGTTACTAATGCAAGTCGCAAGAATTGAAGCCCAATTTCCTATTTGGTTATTAATATAATTTATATAATTCTCTCCACTGGCCTTGCATCTAAGGATAGCAGGTGATTGGAAAAGTTTTGTTCAACAGTGGTTGATTTGAAAAAACTTGTCCACATTAGTTGGAACAGTCCATATTTGGTTGCAAGAAAAAATAAAATTGTGGTTTAAGATTTATTCTACGCATGGTGGCATTTCCAAAATATGTTCGATGATAAGGTCTTCCTGTAATCGATTCCTTAAATAGGGTATTGAAATTCAGCAATTTTTTTGGAGAAAATTTAAACATTACAAAGCACAATAAACATTTCAGGTAATTGGATGCTAAAGGGAGAAATAAAAGATAAAAATTTGAGTATATCATCACAACAAAGACAATGGCAATGAACATGTGAGCTTTATATGGTTAGGCATTCTGTGTCTCTGAGAGGTAATTACATTTTATGAACATCACTATTATTAAACGGGTTTTGTTGAGAATCAAAGTTCAGTCAGGGGAGAAAGATGGGAGATAGGATAAGAAAGTAATTATTTGATCTAAATACAATGTCAAATTCCTTAATCACATCACAAAGTCTGAGTGCTATTCGATAATAGTTGACTATACTAGATTCTATTTTCATGCTTTTCAAATGAGTAATGCTATAAGTTGAACTAGAGTCCTCCCAAATGTAATATGGCTTTTAAAATCATTAAAAGATCAAAATTCAATGATGATCATCTCATTATTGAACTATAGTATTCCTTCAAGCATTACTCCTTCTCAAATAACTGGGAGAAAAACCATACATCCCTATTTTCTGAATTCCTCCTACGATCACTACTCTTGTAATGTCTATGTTCTTGGGCATAGCATGAATGAGATACGTTTTCCAAGCTCTCTATGAGGAGAAAGCAAAAGCTGCATACACTTATGACAGCAGATGATATTTATTTCAAACCAATCAAGCTTGTGCTACAATATAATTATGATGTTCTATAACAGTTAAGCTAGTTATCTAACGACAGAATTATTGATGATTCAGCAAGACATGGATCTACTTGTCGGAGGCAGTACAGCTCAATCCAACCAACACAACTTCCTTTACAACAAATGAAAGGAGGAAATCAATTAGAATGTTGACAAGATTTAGTAATATGACAGGTGTATTACAATGTTATGACAAACAAATTATTTGAGGCATACTAACAAGTATGAGAATCACCATTTTCTGCTTCAATGATTCCTGATGGCTCTGAGAGCTGCAAGAACAAATAAATGCATTAAAAAGTGACATTTTAGGCTACAATGTGAAGCAGAAATTCAATAATTTATCTTACACGGTTGAAATGAGCTTTTCCCACCTAAGTAGCAAAGTGATTAATAAATTAAAAAGGTTACTGATTGACTGGGATCCAGATACCCTATAATTTTTAGGGTGTTCTTCAGAGTAGATTTTTTCAAATCTCAACCAATGGTTTGGAATTTAATGGTTGAAATTGTCATGTTAGCGATTTTTAGTAGTTATCACTTTCAACAACTCCACATTTGTCACCTCAACAGTTACCATATTTATCCATATTTTAGAAGTGACAACCCCTGATATGGAAAAATCTCAATCATTGAATACCAAACCAATGGTTGAAATTTGAAGAATTCTACTCGGTAGAATACCCTAAAAATTATAGGGAATCCTAAACAGATTGACTGCATCTGGTATTCCCTATCCTAGATAAATGCTTACCCTTTCATATGTTCCTTGTTTGTCTAGATACGCAATAAATATGAACATACACATCAAGATGCGATCTATATCGAATTTCTGGGATAAGGAGTTCATACAAAATGATATAGACTAGATTCTGTAGCATTGTTGTCAAAGAATTTTCATCAAATAAGAATAAAAGTACCTGAGCTGTCAGGGCTGTTCCATCCTTGAAACCAGCTTTCCCTGTCCCTACTAAGGTACTGACTCTTTTACTAGCTGGATCTAGCTTCTTGATCTGAAGTTTGGGTAACAAGAAAAGGTAGTTTAAACAAAGCAGTGGAGCACCTTGAGAAATGCATTGCAACTATTCTAAGATGAACAGCATGTTATGCAACTATAGGAGATCAAGTTGGAGATAAGAACTGTTTTATTCATGATAATATAAACAGCAATGAGCTGTTTCCTTTACAGTAAAAGGGAACTAAGTGACAAGTTCAGTATGTGCCAATGAGAATCACCTAGTGGTGCCATTTAACCTTGTGACTTAAAAGTGTATTGAGATACTAGGTATTTTGAATCTATTACTTTGTACAAGATTTTATAAAATATAATTGACCATTAAAATTGTTTGTCATATAACATGTCAAGATTCAGGATACAAGTAATTAGTCAAAGGTTAATATTTGGTCTTTGTATAATCTGGAAGTATTTTCATGGGTAACCTGAGTGAAATTGAAGAATACACATGGAATATTGAATCCTAACATTTATAGCCAGCTATGTAATTGGCTAGTTAATGGCAACCTTATTGAGTGATAGGAGGAACCATCCAAATGAATTCTGAGCCACAATAGGAGGGATGGAACAATATTTTCATATTAGACATACATACATGAAAGGTAGCTATATAAATGTGTGTTTAACAGCAACCTTAGGGCTCACTTGGTTCACGGAATAGACTCCCGAAATGGAATGACTATTCTTTTGAAATAGCCATTATTTTGATTGGTGACACACCATTTCAAGGAATAGCCATTCCTTTAAAAAAAGGAGAGGAATAGTGATTCCTTCATGAATAAACCATGTTTTCCACACACCAAAAAAAAAAAAAAAGGTTTTTTTGTTTGTTTGTTTTTGATATGAGTGAAAGGAAGAAGAGTCCTACTGTCATTTGAGCACAATAGGATTAATAGGAACGATGGAGCAATGAGTATACACACATGCATACATGAATAGGTGGCTTTATAAGTGACTGTTTAACAGCAACTTTAATAAGAGCGACAGGAAGAACAGTACTATTGTCTTCTAAGCACAATAAGAGGGATGAGGCAATATTTTCAGAGTAGATCAATTTATATTTTCTAAAGCATCTTTGCCATGATCTAAATACCTTGTGATTATAGCTATCTGCTATATAAATGTTTCCATCCTTTGCACATAGGACACCCAATGGATGTTGAAGAAGTACTTCAGACCCTATTCCATCATGGTCTCCAAACTGCAAAGGTTAAAAAACATCACACGAATTATTATAAGGAAATAGATAAAATAAAATGTTAGAATCTGAACAAGAAAATTTAAGATTTGTTTTTACTGTGTATAAGTACATAAATAAAAAACAATACTATCTGTCAATTATGAAACTAATTACTTAATTGTAAAACAAAATTACCCTGAACAAATTGTCTGAGAACACAGGATCACCACCAGCTAGCAATCTTGATCCTCCAGTTTTTAGATCAAGTGCTCGAATGGAGCTACTCTCACTATCCGCAATATATAGCACCATCAAATCTACAAACGTGCGACAGAGTGAACTTTCATGATAACAGATGAAAGTCCAAAATAGCATTTTAAATGGTGGTTGAAGTTCTTTCAGGTTAAAATATTACCGGCAGACAGTGAAAGTCCAGAAGGTTGTGCAAATGATGTGCTTGTAGAGCTATCTCAAGAATGAAACATAAAAATTATTAATGTCAAAGTTCTGGGAGTACCATGAAAACACTCAGGAAAATTATAATAAAATGTAGGACGAGTTTTATGGTTGCCAATTAGGGTCTAATACAATCTAATTGTCTATTAACATATATATGAACAAAAGCCAATACCTTGATCCATTCAAGTTTCTTTCATAACCATCACCACTGAATGCTCTAGTAACTCCATCTAATGTATTATGTTCCCAGATCTGATGCTGGCCAGCCATGGCAATGTAAATTTTCTCTTTGACTGGCTCAAAGCATACATCCCATGGAGAGTTAAGAAGCTGGAAGAATATACTAAAAATTTCAAAAAGAATAGAGAGATATTTGTCCAGAAAATTTATATATTAAATTTAATAATTCTAAAAATTTAGATTACTCGTTCAACAAGATTTATTAACATTAGTGCACCTAGCTTGATGAAGCATAATTATATAGCATATACAAGAAGCCAATTTTTTGGTTTAAACTACTGTGATCTAGAAGTAAATCCTCAAATTTCACCTTTTGGAATCTTACCTGATTGGTTCCTTTTTCTCCCCCTCTGTAGTCAGAACCTTTGGATCCATTTCCAGCAAGAGTACGCACTGTCTCACTGACAAAATCAATCTCCCTACAGTGATGATGGTTAAAATTTTTAGAAACTCATTCATGAAGGTTATTACAATAATACTATTAGTGTGATTTCCCTGTTTCCATGCTAAAGGTAAATGAATTAGGATTCAGTCCTCTTGTAGTTGGGACAAGATGGAATAAGTGTGGGAAATAGAAGAAGAAAATAGTTGCTTCAAATTTTACCTTGTGCAGAAAAGTAGGGAGCAAAACATAATCACAAAAGTTCAAAGCTTTTATAGTTGCTGTTTACCATTTATACTGGTAGAGTAGACGATTTTCTAAATTTTAGTTCCTAGCTTTCCTTTCCTTCCTTGTTCTGCCTCAAATATCTAAGTTTCAGCACAATTCAATCATTGCTAAATCATCAATTGTCCCAAAATTTAAGATAATAGAAAATGATGAATTTAATCATTTAATTAATTAATATTTTAACATTCTCCCTCACATGTTGGATTAGATAACACGTGAAATATTTTAATCAAATTGGGGGTGAACTATGGAGTCAAGGTTTAAATTCAAGACCACTGCTTCAATATTATGTTAAATCATCAATGATCCCAAAAGCTTAAGCTAATAAGCAATAGTGAATTTCATCATTTAATCAAAAATTCTAAGATGATATATAGTCCATTGGGAGAATTTATATGTTGTCATGCACCAAAAAGAATATTTTCTTTGTACCTCCATCCGTTCCTGCAGTCATTTATATAACCTGCTTCTTAAAAAAAAAATGAATGTTAGGGATGATTGTGTGACTTGAATTATGGATCTGTGCTGTCAAACCTTTGTACATGAAATTTTAGTTCTATTTTCCATGATGGACGCAAATAAAAGAATTGTTCCATTATCAAATTAACACAGATCATTTCCAGTCTCAAACATCCTAAGCCTTAAATACAGATTTTGAGTTTCAGACATTTTTTAAGCACAAGCAGCTAAAAATCGTAAGTTTTTCAACTCTTGTACATGTTTCTTGTACGACAACCCGTAATTATCACGAATGATCTATCGCACTGATTTAAAAGTATGAAAATAGGAGCATACGAACTTGACTCGAGGAAGCAATAATCAACTTAAAACAATGACATTGAAAAGATACAGCCATTTTAATAGCTGGAAAGACCACCAGCAACCAGTTAATCAATTAAGGGATAGTTCTGAAGTCACCACATACCTCAAAGCATGGTTCTCAGTGTCTGCGACATAAAGGCGATTTTTCTTTGCATTGTAAGCTAAGCCCTAAAGAAGCAACAACTAAAATGTTACTGTTCATACAGGCAATAGTGAACACATGACATGGGATGACAAACCTCAGAACGCATTTAGCCATTCGTAAATGAAGAGAAGTAACAAGATTAATAACCTATTGAATGCATTGGATGGTCAACACAACAGATTAGAAAAAAAAAAAAAAATTACTCCATCTGTATATAAAGGTATAAATGTTTTGACATTTTGGAAGTTGACACTCATTTTGGGATACCTCAAAAAGGAAAGCGTGATACTAAATTCAGGATGGCTGAGTAAGAGATTAATTTGATTCTCACCTGAGGGCGGTTAAAGATGGCATCATTGAAGTTACCATCACGTAAACCTTCCTCTCCTGTGGTCCCAATTTGGACAAGAAAATTCCCATCAAGGTCGGTTACCACCTGAACTCCAAATGTGACAAGATGGCTAAATAACAATCTGAGTACATCAAAACATGTTCACATTCCATTTGTGATCTGTCACAAAGGATTAAGGATAAAGGAATTCACATGTACTAATGTTCTTAAAAGTTTGACATGCATTAATGGACCAGTAACTTAAAAGTTTAACTTTTCAAGAGAATCAGTTCTCTAACATGGTATTTGAGTCTTCTTATCTACAAGGTCTTTCTTTCAAATCTTGGTGACCATATGCTGGTAAGTTCTTTCATTATGGAGCCTGCATTCTGTTCAGGCTTGTTGGACAGCCTTGCTGTGAGGCAGAGGGGATCTTAGTGTTTGATATTCTTGATATACTTTTCTTTATATTTTAAGACCAGACAAAAAGTACACTTCTTTGAGTGTGTATGTTTGTGTGTGTGTGCATGTGTGCATGTTTCAGAAACAGAGAAAGAGAACCCACTATGCGGTTATGGTTACTATCTGAAATGAAGAGCCTGTTGTTAAGGGCATCAATTGCTAGCTTTCCAGGAAACTTCAATGGAGATGTAAATAAGCGAGGATCATTATTTTTCTCTAAACTCAATGGAATTGGTGTGTTGTACAAGATCTTCTTTCTGCCATAAAACAGAAGAGCTGCCTCCACTAAGTCGTCAAGATCCTTCAAAATGAAACAAACGAAAAAGACTTTGCTTTCTTATTTGATGACCGTTTAATGAGAAAGGGTAAGAAAATAGAACCATAAAGAACAATAACCAGCCGTACACTAGTATGAAATATCTTCTGAAAAAAATGCTATTTGATGTTGTCAGCAAGATACCACAAAGAAGGTCATTTATTCAATGTAAGGACATTTTAAATGATGATCACAAATTTAATTAATGAGACAGATCATATACGAGAAAAAAGTCACTTCTGCAGCAGAATTGGATTTAGAATAACACCACAACAACAGATAAACTATGACAGTTGCTCTCAACTGCATTGATTTTCACAAAGGCTGCCTCAGATAGGAGGAATTCCTTTAAAAGGGAAAAGCATGTATTTGATGAAGATCTCTCTATCAATGGTGTATCTTTAAAGTAATTTGAACAAGCAGGTATTAATTTGCGTTCATCTCCCAAGTTCTTGCACCATTCAAAAGTTTCAAATTTTCCCCCTTTTGGTTTTACTTCTTTCCCATCCATTGGTATGAGACTCTTCCAACTAAGAATATTAGTTAAACACATGTGCAGACAAGCACATGGAGTGCCACACTTAAACATCATTTGGAATTGACACTGTTAAGACAAAACCATAATGCATTTACTAAAGAATACAAGTCTGCTTTTATCATCTCCATAACAAAATTTAGAGGTGGTCATCAGTACCTGTCGATGACCTTCGCCTGATATTTGTGCAAGGAGTTTACCGTTGGGGCCAACAATAGCAAAAGTTGGCCATGAGTTTACACCTAGCTCTCGCCATAGATACATATCTCCATCATTGACAACCTAAATTGTAAAAAAGAATCAGAAAATATCAAACAGTATAGGAGCTTTTCCATGTAACAGAAGATGTGAAATTCCATTTTGATTAAGAGCATCATATTGGAAATATCACTGATCACTTCCATAGATGAAGAGGTAAAATTTCAAAGATTTTAAAGATTACTAGAATAACAATGTAAGATAAGTATGAAAAAAGGATATTTTTTGTCTCACATGAAAGTAGAATGTAAGGAACACCATGTTCATCAGCATGGGAACAAGTAAAACAGGAAAGCACACTGCATGCAACTACTTTTTTATAAATTTAAAATATAACCAAAAGCCTAAATCTTGTGAAATTTTTAAAATTGCATTAAGCATATGTGCAACCAAAATAAGGGTATCCACAGATCGCGGAAAATTAGACAGTCCCAAGGACAGTTTTCTGGTTGATATCAGTTGAAAGAACTCTGAACTTCATAAGCTGATCGAGTGGAAGATTGGAAGAGTTTTGCTGAAGCAAAAAATGTACCCTAGTTCCAAAAATACCCTAAATACTTTGAAAGATCAAACCTCTGCTCATACTAAGTGCTAAACAATAAGCTTACTGGGTGAGTGATGCCATAGCGTAATACAGCATTGCGAATGGCTTCTAAATCTTTCTCATTGTCAAACTTTGCAGAGTGTACTCCAACAACTGTGAACTGCACAAGCATGAGCATATATAAAACAATCACTTAATGGTCAATTTTTGTGGTCGCTTTCTGTCAAGGCCAAAAAACATGAGTCAAAATTGGCTAGTGGATGGAGAGAGAGAGAGAGAGAGAGAGATTTGCCCATGGAATGTATCAATTAACTTATGGTTGGTACTTTTTGTTAAATTCACCTTGCTATTTTAGTTTATGTTTACAATTTCTAGAGTCATAGAAGCTTTTGTTATAACATTGTGTTGTAGTTCATGATAAATATGGATGTTGTATATTCAACTCATATGTATGTACAATCTAAATAAGTTAATTTCTATAGGCATCAGCACACCACCGAAAGGTAGATAATGCTAATTTCAAGTATGAACAAGTAGAAACTAGTTTCTCTCTTCTCAGAGATAAAGCAATAGTGTCTTAAATGACCTAACAGAGCAATCACATTCACCATAGAAGAGAGAAATAAAATAAAATACTGACATCAGACTCTATTAAATTAGTCATGAGCACTTTGATAAAAGCAGAAGCTAATATCATGTGAAATTTGAGCCTGCCAACGCATTTAAATCAGTAAAATAAAAGAGAAGGATATACCGGCATATCCTTGTATTTTTTCTCCAAAAACTCAAGATCAGGCAACACATGCATACAATTTATACAACAATAGGTCCAAAAATCCAGCAGAACCACTTTTCCTTTCAAATCCTGCAAAACAAAAAAATAAAAAATAAAAATTGAAAATCAAAGCTAAAGCCATACATTAGTATCACTAAAAAAATCAAGTTAAAAGGACTTTACCCTGCGAAACTGAAGGGGGGCCGTATTCAGCCAATCAAGTTTAGGTGGAAATTCTGGCACAGTTCGAGAAGTTCCCCTTACATAGTTATAGATGATTCACTTTTAATTTTATGGAAGGTAATGGTAACAAACTTGAGTAGACAAAAATGAAGAGACATACAATGTAAAAGTATATCCTAGAAAGGAGAAGTGGGCAAATACTTACCTGGTTTCCAGATCAGATATATAGTTCACAAATTGTTGGATTCTGCCGTTCCTTGATTCACCTATAACCAATAAATTGCATAAGTATTCCATTCTTACTTCTGCAGTGACTACGACAGAAACAGATACAAAAAGATAATACAATCAAGAGAACCATAGTTCTCTAGACAAAATAATTCATAATTTAGATAAAACCATGAAAGAACAAAAACTAGAGAACAGGAATGCAAGCAAAGAAAATGAAAAACAAAGTGCAGCTTTTGGGTATGTTACATGACATGTATCAGTAGTTCAAAACCTTTATTCCGTTCAAAAGATGGCTGGTCAACTCCAAATAACATATTCCAAATAGCTTTTGGGGATGTATATTGCATTGCCTGCAAAAGCACAGAAGGTGTATTTTTTTTATTTTTTATTTTATATATTATATAAACTAAAATAATATGCAAAGAACAATGGCCTAGGGAAAGGTTGCAATGGTGAGATTCAACATTAATATAAAATATGCAAATATATTCTCTTGCATTCATTTCTATCAAGTTACTTATACCTTCCAGTTTGCAATGGTAAAGATGAGACAAGAAATTGCAATCCCCAAACTTCCATATCTTAAAATATCTCGCCGAGAACCCTGCAACCTGTTCATAAATTATTTCTGCAGCCCCAAGCTAAAGTTGCGCAAAATATAAGCTGTTGGTTCTGTTGGAAAAGGAAACTGGAAAAGAAATATTCTTATGTTGATGGATGACAGCACTCACTAATGAGATTGTGAGAACAATAAGCTGTCTAGTAAATAGGATTACATGATTTGAATTCCAGCTTTTGAGGAAAATTATGTGCCAAAAATGACTGAAATTAGATGTTTTTCATCAATTTGGAAAAGATACATATATCCAATACTAATTAATATCACTATTAGAAATATACGAGTACAAGACTTACAAAGATTCTTTACAAACTTATAGCCAACTCAACATAATGAGATTCATATTGTACTGCTCTTTCTTGTTCACCAATTAATACCCCCATGATCCTCACCTTTGTTGTTTGTTTGATATCACACATCGACTTTTCAACTTGCTTCGCACCTATCTACACAATGTTTTTGAATTTATGTATTCTGGACTTCACACCACGATGTGTTAAAGAATCAAAATTATCCTTGTGGCTTTATGGGACTGCCTCTAAAAGGTATATATATGAAACACTGATAGATGTGAAAAAAATCACTTTGGTTTTTCATTTGTCACACTCACAAATATATTTTTTCTATCAAGCATTGTGAACTTCTCTTTCTAAAAACTTTCAAAACCTTTTAATTTCTGATACTTTTCTCTTAAAACTCTGGAAAATATTCAGAAAAGTCTGTTGCTAGTTGTGAATGTATATTGTATCTATAGAACTCTTTGAAAAACCCTAAAACAGTGTGTCATTTTCAAAATCGTTCTGTGCCGTTCTAATGGTTTATTGGCATCTGGAGCACTCAGTTATAAGACACCATCTTGGTTCAAATATGCTTCAACTGACCTTCAAACAGATCATATATGAACTCTATTTTTTGGTCCTTGTTTGAATGGGCTATCAATCGCGCTTCAACCGACTCAATCTGTCTATCCAAATATGAGTAACACGTTCAAATGGAGCTTCAAACGTGCTCCAACTGATCTAATCCGTCCCTTTTACTTGGATTCTCTGTTTGAACAAGATTCTTACCATTCAAACGTGAATAGGAAGTTTTGCAAAAATTAAACCCTTTTAGTTTAAAAAAAAAAAAAAATCACTTTTTACAACTTGTACAACCCTAGGTAAAGTGCAATCCATGCTACCCTCCTAAGGTTAAAGACTTAAGTTTTAGAATCACTCGCCATCCTACAACATTCAAATCTCGAAACTAGATACTAGCAACTTATGATGGTATCTTTAATATACTTTGAATAAATCTTCAGTAAGCTACAACACAACATCTCAGACTTAGACTTAGATCAAGTTTTTTTGTCTCACAGTATATGCTAACAGAATAGGAACTTAATAATTTTTCACCAATTTTGAAAAAACAGAAAAAAAAAAACAAAAAACAAAAACAGAAACAAAAAGAACTGTCTAAAGTAAAGGTTCGGCAGTACGTCTATAACCAGATCTTTATCATAAGCATATCCAGTATGAGGTAAGGCTTCTTACTTATGACAACTTAAAGGTTTCTATTTCAGCTATCCAAAGGTTTGATGTAACAGGTCCCAATAGTTTAGATTAACATTGACTGAGCTCAGTTGGGAATTTCAATTTCAGTTCTGCTGCATTTTGTCATGTCGATTATAATTGCCATCTCTCCGTTTCTCTTACAAACCAGATTTTTTGGCTGAAAAAAGTATAAAGGTCCAAAATAAATTGTAAGTGATAACATAAGTAGATATAGAACCTGTCTAACCCCCCAATGGAAAAATTTCCACCACTGGTAGCATGTCTGTTTTGAATTGACCCATTATCTGTCCTTTCTGTGAGAACTGCAGGAGAGGTTTGTGCAGAAGTAGAAAGATACTGATTTTCCTGCTTCTTCTCATCTGCAATGGCATGCCTTCATGAGTCATCGTGAGGCAGAAACTATAGATAGTTCACTATATACCCCCACCCCTAAAAAAAAAACAACAAAACAAAGAGTTTGCTACGAGAACATTATTATAACTGCTAAATGTAAGGTTTTGCATCACATAATTAGTATAGAAAGGTGCACTTATCAATAAAGGAGTAAATTCCAATACATAGGATACCAATTACAAAAAATTGGGTCTTACTTATAGTTCTTAAGACATGGCACTAAGTATAGCTCAGCAGTCTACATTAATGATGGTACAAAATGACATTTGCAGCGTACTCTCAGGACTACATACTATAGCCATCAGAGCCACCACTGAGAATATCATCAAGCGAAATATTCCCTATCTCATTTCGGATAAGGGATGGACCAGCGGTCTTTAGAATTTCTTCTGACAATGTAGTTTTCACAGCTATACATCTGCAAGCACCAAAAAAAAGATTAACATTTAGCCTAGTGGTTCCAAAGAGATAAAGCAAACAATAATTAGGCACATGGTAGACCAACTCAAAGTCAATAAGTTGAGACATTGAAAAATATTTATTCACACTTGATTTGACACATAAAAACACATAATATTAACACAGCTACCTCATTTCAGCAGCTTTGGCAGCTTGAACTCCTGCTAGTGCATCTTCAATAACAATACACTAGCAAAATAGAGGCATCAAATTATTTATTTTATATAACAGTGATTGGTTGGAGAAATATTACAAGGGACAATTTCATCCATGGAAAATTATGCTGACAAACTCTGTCATAGTATGGTGAAGAGAAATTGGGAAAAAAAATTAGACGGAAAAATTAAATCAGAATGAACATACAAGAACAATCTTTAATATTTAGTCCATGGCAAAAGCTGAAGAAGCCAATTTTTTCTTAGAAACTTTGTGAGACATTCAAGGAAATCATCATTTATATAAACTATCCAAGTATTTTGTCTAATAATATGCAAGTGTGCTCATCAGTGACCTTTCCACCTCTCCTCATCTTAAGAAAGAAATTGTCTTCTAGAAAAGCATATGTTGAGTATACATGTGTAACTGTATAAAGGTTTCAGTGTCACCAAAGATGTCATAAATGTGAGTGATTAATATAATATTATTGGGCCCCAACCCATAGGTTTAAACTTTTGGATTGGGTGGTGTCTCAACATGCTACATTATGGGCTCACTAAAAGACTCTCCAATATATCAATCTCTCTAACAAGTGGTATCAGAGTCAATGATAGCATGTGATACGGGGGAGTGACGCAGGCACGGGCAAGGGTCCTTGGAATAGGGACAAAGGTGCAAGGTATGAGTATGGACAAGGATCTTTGGAGTAAGTTCAAAGGTTCATGGCACGGGTACAAACAAGAGTCCCTGGAGTAGGGACAAAGGTGCAAGGTGCAAGTATGAACAATAGTTTCTGGAGTAAAGGGCAAAAAGGTTCATGGCATAGGCACAAACAAGAGTCCCTAGAGTATAGACAAATGTGCATGGCACGGGCAAACCCAAATAGCCCACAAGTAATTTTGGAGAAGGCCAATAAAATTGATAAAAAGCTTCCGTTTAAGGGGGAGTGTAGTAATGTGGTAATAGACTTACACATGAGGGAGAAATTGTTGAGGCGTGTTAGTATAGAAAAGTTTGAGTTCCACGAAAGATGTCATAAGTGCGAGTGATTAATATAGTACAATTGGGACCAAACCCATAGGCTTAAGCTTTTAAGTTGAGTGATGTCTCAACATACTAAATTATTTGTTCACTAAAAGACTCTCCTATGTATCAATCTCCCTAACAGTATTGCTAAAATGTAACCCAGAAACTACGTAGCAATAATCACAATTTCATTACATCCACTATCTAAAGCCAATGAAGACGTTATCTAGAAAACATGTCTCCAAAGATAATCAACCTGCAGAATCTGTTAGTATACCTCAATTGGGGGCACATTTAAAATCTTTGATGCAGTGAAGAAAATATCAGGAGCAGGTTTCAAATTCTCAAAAGCATCTGCTGACACAATAGCGTCAAACCTGAAAGGAGGTTTACGAAATAATTAGAACAGAAAGTCTCATAAAGATGAAATTTACAGTCTACTCTCAAATATTTGGGTGAAATCTACAGTTCAACTATGGGTTTAGACTAATCTGATTCCTAGACACATACTCATGCCCAGCACCCAAATAAC
This sequence comes from Carpinus fangiana, assembly GCA_006937295.1. Classification (NCBI taxonomy): domain Eukaryota; kingdom Viridiplantae; phylum Streptophyta; class Magnoliopsida; order Fagales; family Betulaceae; genus Carpinus; species Carpinus fangiana. Next base: position 38,266,757 of record CM017322.1, read on the forward strand.
ACCAAGTTGCTCACTTGCATGTCCTCTTTGTCATGATTATATTCTACACCTGTGCGTAACGTTTACAGTTCAACAACTGGGAAAACATTAGTATACATATTTGGGAAAACATTTCCCAGTATGTTTACAATTACCTACAAACTACGTTCTTCTTTCCTTCTAAGGCAACACCCAGTTGTTAAACTCTCATGAGTTCAGTTCCATTTTGAACTAATCAGAAATTAACTCTATAAATTTGAACATTTTTTCTTTCTTTAGCAAGTATGTCTGAACCTTTATGAAACTATACATGATATTTATCTTTAAGACTTCCACTCTTCAACGTTATTTGAGTTCAAGTATTCATCCTGGTGATCCAACTTGCCAAACATGTTATTGTTCAGTGATTATTGTACCAACATATAAATAATTAAAAAGTAAAAATTTGAGACAATAATATGTACCACTATTACATAAATCTGAGAAGCACAACACGTGATTGGATTGGCTTACATTGACAACGGCAAACCGGCAGCAGCAAGATTCGCGTCAACCTTGATACGATCAGCACTAGATGCAACAGCAACTTTAAGGCCTTTGCTTTTACACTGTCATGCAGCAGCAGTTAGTTATTTAATAACTAGATGCCGCAAGAGTATAATAACATCATGTATGTGATCCATGATTCGTCGCCCCCCACATACCTGAGTAATGAGTTCAAGGGCTCCTGGGAATCCTATTCCAGAATTTGGTTTTGCATACTACAAAAAGTGCAAACTTTAGGTCTTAGTGACTATTTGGTGGCTGGAAGTAGCACCATCGTGACAAATTTTGTCATTGCATCATGTTTTTAACAAAGTTGTAGATAAAGATGGTAATCAATTACCTGATCTAAATATATCTCAAAAAACCTCTTTTTTGCAGCCTCAGGATTGAATCCCTCAACTCCCTTAACAGAAGCAACTCCTCCTAAAAAGTTTGCTTCACCTAGTATAGGTGTTAAAATAAAGATGTTATTTCAAAAGTCGCACATTAGTAAATCAGAATGTGGATTCATCACAGCAATCACATTCATAAAGATATTCTAAAGCGTCAGAGCAAAAATATTCCTCACTAAAAAACACACCGACACGGTACGAATAATTCACTAATCATTAGTGAAATATTCACTAATCTTGTGTTGATCAAATTCTGCAGCTTTGAAGATGTAGTTGTTTTTTCCTGGTTGTTTTAGTTTTGTTTGGCTTCTGTGAAGCTTGTTTGACCCGATGGTAGGGTTTGTAATCGTTGATGGTTGTTTTTGGTTTGGTTTGTTTTTAATTAAATGATTTATTCATCAAAAAAAAAAAATTCACTAATCACATTCTCCACAGTTTTCGTCACAAATACAAATATAACGAACAATGTCTAACTACTATCCAATAAAAATGAATACAATTCAGATTTATATTCATTACCAGTTCCCATGAATGGCACAAAATCCTCGACAGTTACTTGGACCCCCATTTCGGCGAACACGTCCACGGCGGCCCTTCTTGAAGGCTCTTCGCTATCACACAACACTCCATCCATGTCAAACAACACGGCAGAAACCTTCCCCCAGTTCCTCCCAGAAGACTCTTCTTCAACACTCTTCTCCTCAACCTTCAAACTCGCTCTCGCCAACATTTTTCGAAGACGTTTCGGCTGGCAATGGAGGAAATTGGTAGGGAGTGAGATGGGTTTTAGCCTTCTTGGGTTGGCAGAGAAGTGGGAGAGTGTGTTGGGGCGTGACAGAGAAGAGGGAGCTGAAAGTAGTTGTTTCAAGTTCATGGCCATGGCGATGGTGGCGGGTGATAAACTAAACTAACTGATTCTGTCTGCGAGTGGCGAGGAGGGTGGCTTATTATATCGTCTTTCGCTGGGACGAAAGTAACCATCATGTTCTGTGAAATGTCTGTGTAGTTGAAGGTGGGTATATTGTCTTTTTAATGATTCCTAGGGGTAGTTTTTGAAGGAAATAAATGTGTTTTTCAATGATGGAGATTTTTTTTTTTATTTTTTTTAATTTTTAATTACAGAGGTGTGCAATAATTGGTCCATTATCCACTTGGTGACCACTCTTTCATTCAAGTTTCTTTGAAATTGGGTGGAAATTTTTTCTCTTTTAAAATCCACTTTGTGAAAAGTTGACTTTACCCCCATTAAGTTTGAAGTATTTTTTAATTTTTAATGTTTTAAAAATTTATAATTAACACTCTCTTTACTAATTGCAGGCATGGAGTAACTGAGAGGCATTTGTTTCTTTTCTTTTTCACTCTAATACCCACATGACACTCATAAGGGGTTTAAAAGGAGTTGATGAGAAAAAATAAAAATAAAAATAGACTTTGAGTTTTAATGAAGGACAATTATATCATTTTACTAGCTAGGTTTGGTGTAAAATTTGAAGATGCAACATAAAAATCACACGTGAAACGCAGATGATGTTATTTCCATCTACTTAAACGGCAGTTAATAACGGAGGGTGTTAATTGTAAATTTTTGAAATATTATGAGTATACATTGCAAATTTTTAAACATTGGGGTTCAAATTGAAAAATACTTCAAACTTCAAGGGTAAGGTGAATTTTCCCAATTAAACGAATATCTAGTTAAAATGCATGATTTTTACATGCATATTTTATTGTTGGGTAAATATATAATAGCACTTTGGGTTTACCCGTCGGAACGATAAAATGTTTAGGTTTTTTTTTTTCGAAAATTTACTCTCTTAGTGTAAGGAAACTACAATAAAATTTTTGCCGTCACTCTTTTCGTAACGGCCGTTTATAGGAATAAAACGCACAGTTTTTGGTGATTCAAATATTAATTTTTTGAAATTTAATTTTAAATCTTTAAATCTAAATTTTTTTTTTTTTAAAAAAAAAAAAA
>CM017322.1:38269877-38319582 GCA_006937295.1 Carpinus fangiana
CGGCCGGTCTGGTGGTGGCTAAGCCACCCCAATGGCCTAAGGGGGTGGCCGAACCACCCCTGTTAAAGAAAAAAACAAAAAAACACAAAGGGTTTGCAGTGGAGAAATACCACAACTCAAACAAACACAAAAGGGGTTTGCAGTGGAGAAATAAGTTAACCAAAATGCAGAAACACTGTTCTTCTTCTTTCACCCTTTTTTTTTTTTTTTCCTTTAACAGGGGCGGTGGCTGGCCACCCCTTTAGGCCATTGGGGTGGCTCGGCCACCACCAGACCGGCCACCCCTGTGGGTGGATCGGCCACCCACTGTTCATCTTCTTCTTCTTCTTTTTTTAAATTTTTAGATTTAAAGATTTAAAATTAAATTTCAAAAAATTAATATTTGAATCACCCAAAACGGTGCGTTTTATTCCTATAAACGGTCGTTACGAAAAGAGTAACGGCATGAATTTTATTGTAGTTTCCTTACACCCAAGGAGTAAATTTTTGAAAAAAAAAAAAAAAATCTAAGCATTTTATCGTTCTGACGGATAAACCCAAAGTGCTATTATATATTTACCCTTTATTCTTTATATTTGTATCCTATAATTATTTTATAATATTAATGTAATAGTCTCAACCAATTCTTAAATAAGTTATTGTTAAATAAAAAAATAAAAATATGGTTTATAATATTACTCTTAATATTTATATTCATTTTTAATAGAACATGAAATTCTAATATACATTTTTAATTTAATAGACTAGATTAAAAGAAATCATTCTCTCTAATTTTTTGTGGGCTGGGTCCATATAAGCTATTACTTTCTTTTTTTTGGATTAAAGGAAAAGTATGGGTCTAGAAGCCCAAACATCTTAATCTTAAGTTTACCTGGTCTTGTACCTTCTAGGTGGAAAAGAAGCAACTTGTTAACTATTTGATAGAAGCCAGATAAATTCCAAGATGATTAATAATGACATTATAAATCTGTCATCTTTCACTCACCATTGCACCATGATATCAGTGGTGCATAGTGCAGCAAACAGTGTGTTATAGAAGGTACCACTTGCTTGTTGAACCCTATAATGGAAACATAATCAAACTTAAGTACTAATAAAACCATGTAAATCTCACACCATTACAGAAAAGGATTTCATTGATTATTTACTGTTTTTCATTGTTACTATTTTGGCTGAGTATACTTGCACTAGTCTTCCCAATAAGGCCAAGAACTGGGATTACCCCCACTGAAAATCCCACCTTCCCACTTATAGATCATGATGAAGCTAGGGCATTTCTTCTATAAATGCTCTTCCTTGTGTTCAATGCTCTCTATCCCCATCATATACAGGCAGAGAAAGAAGACAAGGTAATCCAACATGTTCAATATTGTTTGGTTAATTTGAGCTGCAGTAGCATTTGATAAATTAAATTTTAATCTTGGTATAGTAGTTCTAACTAATCATAATTTGGTTTTAAGTGCAGGTTAATCATGAAGACAGTACTTGTTCTAGTTGCCATGGGATTTCTCCTCCTTTCTTTCCAAGGTGATGCCAAAAGGTTTCTGTTGGAGGAGGTAGACAAACGAAAAACTGAAATCAACAGTGCTCCTACTGATGTTAAGCCAACTGCTAAAGGCAGTCCAAGCCCAACAGTTGTACCAAATGCCAACAAAGGACTGAAAGGAGACAGCAGCCAAGATGATCAAAATGAGAGCTATGGAAGCTATGGAAATCCTTCTGGATCAACAATTGACACTCACCATGTCTATACATCTGATTGCCAACCTGGAAAAAAATGTACTTGAGCTTTCTATGAAGAAGATGGCATGAATAATTAGTATGTAAACTTCAGTAAAAATAAAGTTAGTGTGGAACAATATGATCAGCTCTTTGAGGTTCTCTGCCACACTATTTAGCAAATAATTAAGTAAAGCATGTTTAATAGTTTGTCCAGGTCCACTACCTTTGTAGTAATTGTCACTTAAAAATAAAAACCATGCATGGCTAGTGTGGTTTGGTGTGCTATAGTATGTATTCTGATGCTATAAAGAATATTTGTATCATTCTTTCTCAAAGATAACATATATATATATATATATATATGACCAGTAAAATTATCCAGGATAATTTAATAAAACTTTGTTCCAACCTACTATAGTGTTAAATTACCACTTATTTCAAAAATTAAGCTTATAAAAAAATGTTTATTTAATTATTTAATTAACATTTTAATATGCAGCACCAGAATGAGTTCTCTTACTCAAAAGCAATTCAGCCATCCAGGGCAATAATAGCCAAATCCAAAAAATTTAATGTACAAACACCCAGAAAATGTATGCAGTACGCACTGTGTAATGACTTCCTACTGTTCCATGCATTCATGCATACATTCCATACATACATATGTTCAAGTACATTATGTTAAAACCAGGCATGCTCAACTATTTTGTCACAACAAAGTTGATTTAGAACAACTTACGCCAAATGCACGTCAAACTAATCAACAACTGACATGTGTCTCATCGTTTAATTGGGTATTTTTTTTTGTTTGGATTGATTTTAAGCACAACTTTCTATTTTCTCTCCTAGGATAAATTATCCTGTTTTGAATTAACATAGTTCAAGGATGTGCTCACGCAATTAGGTCTTTCAGAGCAGGGGAAGAAGCAACATTATGCTCAGAAAATGAAGCTGCCACACTGTTGGCCGGCATGACTGGTATCACCAGCTATGCATAATAATAATCTTTAAATATATTTTGCATGAGTCATCATAATAGAATAGTTCTTATGAGCATCTTTTGCATGAGTTGCATAATATGCATGACTTTGATTCATGTACAATATGCTTCTATCTTAGTCTTTTTATAAGATTGGAAGTTATGAGAATAGCCAAGATAGAGGAGGAAACAAAAACATGTCCAATAATCGTTGGCCAAATCAGATTTCATACCTTCTACAAAATGAGTAATTGCGGTTTCAAAGAGGATCCAATTAGTTAAATCATTTGGCTCTTGTAAGGCAATTGGACTTACAAGAGCGAATAATCATGGTCAATAGGAAGATATCTCTGGTGACGCAATTAGTAACGTCGTACCAAAAACAAGATTAGCTGGTCCCGATTACAATGATATTGGCTACTTAAGATGGAAGGAAATCAAAAAACAATGAAAGGGACAACGCAATTACAAAATAACTATTGATGCAGTATAGAAAAAAACACATATGAAACAAGAAACGTGAGAAGAAAGTCTAAAACTTTATCTATTCTTCTTTCTCCTCCTTCACCACACCAGTCGGAAGAGGCTATTGAGAATTCTGCGAGTAAGACCCATAAGGTGGGTCTTGCTCGCTGAATTCCAATATTCTCTTCCCTTGTTGTCTTTGCGAGATTCGCCATTGAAGATAAATGAAAAGAAGAAAAAGGTTTGTTTGTGATCATAAAGTAATATGAATTTATTTAAGAAAATGCATATACTCATTTATATTATCTAACTTAAGTTGGCATTTTTTTTGTCAAACTATTTTGTCACAACAAAGTTGATTTAGAACAACTTGCGCCAAATGCTTGCAACAAGAATTCTTTCCTCAAATCCGTCTTCCAAACCTATCATTGTTTTAGAATTCTTCTATGCATTTGGTGTGTAAGAATTTGATTGAGGTAAATGATTGTTACACAAAAGCTAATTTAATTTTTCCCCGCCCTTCTTTTGGAGGGGTGGGGGAGGTGGAGCATGGTGAGCTGTTTGATTTGTGTAACTTCAGGTAATAATACAGATATGCATTCAGTTTCAGTGCTTGCTTGATCTTGCCATTCTCTTATAATCCTTAAAAACTGACTTTTATAAATACTGAACTTCATCTCACTGGGCTAAGAGCCGATGGACACTATCACACCAACTCAATAGGATAGAAGTTAAGCATGTAGCATTACTCTTAAGAGTATGATAAAAAATTTAGATGTACACTCCACATTTCATTTTTGACACAACAGCCTACAATAAATTTCCAACTACAATTTAGCATAGCTTCATATCATGTCTGATGTATACAATTTTCTTTCACATAAAAATGCTCTGCATCTACCTGCTGAGTACAGATCCTTGGTTGGATATCTTAGTAACGCTATCTGGTAAAAAAAAAAAAAAGTATATTGAAATGTACCTTCAAAAAAACTGTCAATTGTTGAATTTCTCATTCCTCACATGCTTAATCATCCAGATATTTAACATCAGAGTAGACACAAATCAACAATAAAGTATCTTATACAACAATAAAACAAGATTTCTCTCAAAATGTACATCATAGTGTAGCAGATCACATAACAAACAGGTCGGATACAAGTTCCCAAGCAGATCATCGGCCCAACAAAGCAACACGATCCTTCTGTATTGCCTGTGTTAGGTTGATATCAAAAAGCTCGCACCGAATAGGCATCTCCATCTCATAGAATGGATTCTTCAAGACATAATCCGTGTACAATTCATAGATGACTTTCAAGAGACCATCCATGTGCGGTGTCCCAGGCTCCGAGACCACAAAAAACTTTGTCCCTGCCAGAAAAATCAATTATCCTTTTAATTCAGCATTTTCCAGAAAAGAACATCCAATACTAGCTTAACAAATTCATGTTAAATTTCACTTTCAAAGGGTACAGCAGACTGTTCTAAAACCCCAATCATACTCCAATACTCGTAAAGAACATTTCAAACCAATGGAAATATTGTGAAGCCCATATAGCATACAAGTGCCCCATTTCAAGGCAAAAGCCAATAATACCAACATTGAACAGAAGACCAGTCTTTAACAAATTTCCAAATCATGTATTTAAATATCTGCTTATACGTCGTTGCAATAAAAAAAATTATTTATATTTAGCAATTTGAATGCTAAAGCAATCATGATTTGAACCACATTTAATATTCGATGCTTCCATAGTGGACCTCGGATCATGCATCTCACATTTCTTAAAAAACATACAAAATTGGACACAGAAGGACAGTTTACTCAGTATTTAAAATTTTTTTTATAATCATAACTCTATAACTGTTATCTACAAAAGATGGTACGTTGAAAAGCACCATTGTAGATGAAGCACTGCATAGGGGTAAAAACCTTACCTAGGTAGAGGGTTAAAAAACTCCTATAAAAACCACTAAATTAAGAATCTATAAATAATTAGATAGAGACCAACCCCTAACAGCTTTGTTAAGTCCTCCTAAGCCACCAACACCGCAATAGGTGATCTCATTAGTGACTAGTAAACAGATATTAACTTATATCTCCCTTGTTCTAAAATATGCTAAGCACTGTCACTTCCCTCAATTCAAAAACTCCAAATATGACATATAATGAAGTGCTGTCTCAAAGCAGTTCACTTTTTGAGATCTTGGGGATAAATAAACAAACAACCACATTTAGTCATTGTAAACGTTTGAGATGTCAACTAGCAATTTATTGATTGCTAATAAATATCATTATATTCTAGCATGTCAAACTATCAATATTTCTTCATACAACTGAGTTAGGCTAAATTAAAACCATAAAAATGGTAATGCTCAACATGAATGTGTGTCTAACAATGTAGCAGTGAACCAGTCCAAATATGCATGCAGCTTACTAGATATGAAACATTTAGGCTGCCAAAAGAATCTTTAACTTCTTGTATGCATATATGTCAATTATCTTTCACATCTCCACACTCACTACATTACAACCTTAAAAGTGACAATGCTTTAGACAAAATTGTATGAGTAACCAAACACTGAAATGCACACATCTATGAGTTGATGAGGCTTATTAGATTAGCAACACAAAGATTAACAGTAACTACGGTATGCAAATGTATTGAATTTCATTCATATAGTTGACGCCCATCATATAAAAACATTAATAATTCCAATGTTTGATCAAAATTTACCGGTGAGTGATTGGAAGCAATGGAGATCAAATGTATCAGCTTCAAGAAGCTCAATCCCCAAACAACCTGCAACCGGTGATAACTGCTGAGAGATTGCGTGCATCGAGTGCCATAAGCTCGCCACCCGCAAGCTATCATTTGTGTCCATCCGTCCAGAAGATCCATAATCCTAATTATCACATCCCATTTACACACACAAATTTCGTCAAACAAGCCGTATTTCCATTAAACAAATTCTGTTTGTTGCTCCCCAATGAAAAATTAAAAACTTTTCCGGAAAATAAAAATTAGTAAGTACCACAGACCCACAATCCTATTTTCCCCCAGAAAAGGGATAAATTAAAGTTTTTTTTTGTTTCACATACGCAATGCCTAACACACACACATGTATAGAAGTTTCCATCGAAAACTGAAAAGTTACCATTCGTTCACCAGACCAATGATTCTAAGCTTCCTTAATAGAAAAAAGAGGTAAAACAACTAGATGTGTATAAGAGACAGGACATTCACTATTCTCAGAATTCCCATCTCTTTGGTCAAAACTCAAATAAGTGAAATGCAAATTCTTTCTCAGTCCCCAGATTCGATTTGGATTGTTAGGATCTCCCACACTTTCTCAGCGACCAAATATATCAAATAGACCCCATTCAAACAGTTTTCAGTAAATCTTACTTCCCATTTTCTCAGAAATATATATATATATATATCTCGGGAAACAAACAGAATATAATTTCCGATTTACCTTGTAGAAGATCAAGCCACCTGACTTGTTGATGATGTAGAGGCTGTAAATTGCAGCCATTTCCAAGGGCCTTTTCGGAATCTGAAGAAATATCGAAGAAACAGAAAATATGAAGAAGACGCTGCCCGATGGGCGATGAATCTAAATGCAGAGAAAACTCTGAAAAGAGAGATCCGACCCGGAACTTCGATGACTTACACTATTATTATATAGGCCGATGAGAACAGTCAACTGGCCTATTAGCTCAGTTGGTTAGAGCGTCGTGCTAATAACGCGAAGGTCGCAGGTTCGAGACCTGCATGGGCCACTTGAGACTAAACCCTTTTTGCTTCCTCATAATATGAGTTTTCCTTCAAATTTGTCACTACTACTCTAACTATTTTATTAAAAATATATCTTTTTAACACAAATTGATTGTGATGTCCCAAAATTTTAGTCAATTCTTGATAAATATAAAAAAATAAGCTTAGAATCGAATATCAAAGACCTAATCAAATTTAAGGCCGAAGCTATTTGGACCCGTAAGGATTAAAAAAGATCAAAAGAGCTTTGATAAAGTATATTATCACAAGAACTCAAGACAGTTCAAAATATTAATCATCGAAGTCTAATTGTCAACCACATGTTACTGTTACTCCGATTGTTCTTCCCTCCCTCGTTTTGTAAGTGATTGTCAATTTCGAATATCAAAGGCTTACTTGGCCCATAAGGATTCAAAAAAGATCAAAAGAGCTTCGATAAAAGCCCATAATCATTATCACAATAATTCAAGACAACTCAACATATTAATCGCTAAAGTCTATCCGTCAGTCACATGTCACCACTATTCCGATAGTTCTTCCCTCGTTTTGTAGGTGATTGTCAATTTAGTTCAGGCAGTTGAAATCTAAATCTATTGCTTCAAATCTAATTTGAAATAAATATATATAGTTGGTAAAATAAATAAATATTAGGGGGGCCAAATTTTAATTATTTAATTTAAAAAAAGTAGTTCGAATTTGGCGAATTAATAAACACAAGGGAAAATAGCCAGGACCTCTAATGTCTATGCAGTGTGTGATGTGTGAGCTTCCTCACCAGACTCATTTCTCTTCGTCAATTCAAGGGAATGGCGCACTCTCTGCCACGCCTCACCGACTCGCTCTCTCTCTCTCTCTCTCCCTCACCCACCACTGAGTCACCAAATTCACCGGCTCTGCGCCTATAAAGTCTCTCTCCCTCTCTCTGACAAGCTGTGTATCTGAAAAAATGGGCGTCGAGCAAAATTCAGAGCCAGCGATAGTTATCAACGGTCTGAGATTCACCTACCCGGGAATCGACGGCCAGCCTCCGGCGGGCTCCACACCTCTCATTGACGATTTCTCTCTCACCCTCCACGCCGGTGATCGCTGCCTCCTTGTTGGATCCAATGGCGCTGGTTCGTTCCATTTATGTTTCTTTTCCATCTTCAGGATTTTCCATGGTACCCCGTGTTTTTTTTTTTAATACTACCTTTTTGGTTGTCGAGAAAATGGAGGAAAAGTTTGAGCCAAAGATTCATGTTTTCTGTAGTAAAATTGTAATGGATTTCGCTGCAATGAAATGGGGATAGCTGAAAAACCGATAGTCTGACATATTCAATCCTTAGGTTGCTCTGTTTGGTTGCTCAGATTTGAAGTAAAAACTAAAACAATGAAATGGGCATAGTGGGAACCTACTGTTCCGGTGTATTCGGTCTTTAGCTCAGAGTTCTATTTGACTCACTGGTTGGTTGGTGAGAAAAAAATTGAAGGTAATTTAGGCAAAATGATATTTCAAAGGCTAATTTTTTTCTGTAGTTAATTTGTAATGGTTTTGAGGTGGGCAAAAGTAGAATCCCAATATGATGGTTTGTTTGTTGAATAACATGGGAAGAATGTTTCGTTTAACCTCCGTTTGATTGTTGAGAAAATGGAGCAAAAGATAAGAAGATAATGTCCAAAGATTTTTTATCGTTTCTTTTCCTTTATTGCATTGTCTTAGCAATCTAACTGGAATAATTCAGAATAAAAGTTCTTGTTTGTGCGTGTATGTTAAATGACTGTTATTGTAGGTAAAACCACAATTCTGAAGATATTGGGAGGGAAGCACATGGTGGAACCCCATATGGTTCGTGTGCTTGGAAGATCGGCTTTTCATGACACCACATTGACGTCTTCTGGTGATCTTAGCTATCTTGGTGGGGAGGTTTGTGTTTTTCCTTTTTCTTTGTTTTCAACAAAAACATAAGCTGGTATGTTTTATTTCTTTTATAGATCTGATTATGCTGCTTTTAGGTTTACATTTAACCAGTGAGTTTTGCTTAGATGCTCTCAGTCTTTTGTACTAGACATTGAAGAAAAAATTTGCATGAAATCCATTTGAGATCAAACTTGCCAAAAACACCCATATGCTTTTCTTTTCAATCTTTTTTTCTTCTCCTTTGGTCAATTTTAATATATGACTTACCAAATTTTGACTTGAACAAGCAAGCAAAAATTTCAGACAAATTTATTTTTAAAAAAATACAAAAGTTTAAAAATATATTTTCCCCAAATTTCCTTTTTCGTGAATTTTAAGCAGATATCTTTCCTCTTTTGTTTTGTAATTTTGTACCAGTACAAATTCCATTTGAACCCAGATTTGCATTCCCAATAGTGCTCAATTTTATGTTGCAGATGCTTGAGTATGTTGGAGAACATCTTTTAATAAAATTTAATGGCTTTAATAGTTGTAATCATGTTAACCTCTTCTCTTCTTTTCTTTTCTTTTTTTTTTTTTCCTTCTTTTTTTGGGTGGGGGGGATTATTCATTTGCAGTGGAGGCGAGAAGTTGCTTTTGCAGGGTTTGACGTTCCAATACAAATGGATGTTTCTGCGGAAAAAATGATAAATGGAGTTGCAGGGATTGATCCTCAAAGAAGAGCTGAGCTAATCAAGGTATGATGCACTAAGTTCTTTCCTTGAGATTAGTCTTCATCCATGCGAGCTTAAACTGATAATCTTTCATAGTTTGTGTTTATATACATGGGTATTATGAAAAGAAAGCGTTCAAGTCTAACTCACCAGTAGGAAGAATCAAGAAATTGCCCCAAATATTCAGGAGTTATCAATTATACAAGCCTCAAGTTACAAAAGACATTAACACTAACACACCCTAGTAATAGCTAGCAAGCTGGGACAGGACTCTTTCTCAGATTCTGCTTATAAAGAAAAAGCAACTTCTGTTTTGGATTACTCATCTAGGGTTTCTTATGTCACTGGCTAGCAAGGTGGGACAGGTAGGGGTTCATCTTTCGACATTAGTGATTGTCTATGGTAAAATTGATGTTGTCCCGTCCCACGGCTTGCAATATGTGCAATCTGCAGTATAGGCATTTCAGATATTAATCTCGTAGAGGATGCACAAGGTAGCTAATATTCAGAGAAGACTAGTGCAAATTGTATTTGTGAGTCCACAAATCATGCTCAGTTGCACCAATATCAGGTCTGCCATTATGTAACTTGTTTCCTTGGTAGCATAGGTACTGGACATCGATCTATCATGGAGGATGCACAAGGCATCTGATGGTCAGAGAAGACGAGTGCAGATTTGTATGGGTCTCCTCAAGCCATTCAAGGTATTTCGGAATATATGCGATATCTGAGTGCAACCACAATATTTTTTTCCCTTTTTCTTTATGCACTCACCATCTCACCATGGGCACATTGTTCAGAATTTGTATCTTAAGATTTTATTTATTTATTTTTAATTTCATTCTCGTATTCCTAAATGCAACTTTGCCTCCATGCTTTTCTAGGTTCTTCTTCTTGATGAGATAACAGTTGACCTTGATGTACTAGCAAGGGCTGACCTTCTAAGGTTTCTAAAAAGGGAGTGTGAAGAGCGAGGTGGCACAATCATCTATGCAACACATATATTTGATGGTCTAGAGGACTGGCCATCTCATATTGTATGTCTGGGTTTTTTTTTTTTTTCCTTTTCTTTTCCGAAATGGTCCTACTTCTTAAATTTTGGATGAGTTTTCACATCTCCTCAAGATCAAAACTATTACGTTTTCAGGTTTATGTGGCTCATGGGAAGTTGCAAATAGCAATGCCTATGGATAAAGTTAAGGAAAACAGCAAATTGTCATTAATGGTAATTTGAATATGTGTTTCTTATCAAATATCATAGAATTATGAGTGTGTGTGTAAAAGAGTAACTGGGATTAGATTTGCAGAGAACAGTTGAGACATGGCTGAGGAAAGAACGAGATGAGGACAGGAAGAGAAGGAAGGAGAGAAAGGCACGTGGTCTTCCCGAATTCAACGAACAAACTGAAGGAAGCCGTGCGATAGGTGATCCGGCCCGTGCTGCTGTTCGTGCAATGAACAATGGTTGGGCGGCAGGGCGGCTGCATTCTACCGTTGCTGGAGAAGATAACTTTCTGTTCAGCTCAAATAGTGTTCTGAGGTCGTAGATGAATTTCAACACACAGAAAGAGTACCGTTCATAAAACATCCACTTTGGGGAAATCTATTAGGCTATGCATTGCTTGGGCTCGTATGAATTGGAATGACAACAGAAATTGTTGCATCATTAGTTGTTGTGTAATTATATCAACGGTGATATTATTATTGAAAAAATAAATAAATAAAAAATAGACACACAATTACATTCAAATTGTTTTACATTGCATAGATTTCTATAATACTAGAGGATGAGGAAGAAACTGTCTGCTGACCGCTAATTGCTATAATCACTTTTAAAGGCAACTAGAAGAAAGTTACTAGCCACCTAGGGTGGTGTTAATTTTAGAATTTCGAAAAAATCGTTAATTACTAACTGTCTATATAGTTTATATGTACATGAAACAACCTTGTTTTGGGTTTTTATGAATTTTTTTTTTTTCTATTTTTCTCCTTTAAAAAAGCACTAACCAGCAATTATTAAATAATTATTAACCATCGATTTACTGCCTAGGTGGTTAACAAATTTTACTATCCGTTTAGGTAATTGTGTTTAATGATTTAGTCAATAACTGCTAACTATAATCGTATTTTCACTTCTATTTAAAACACCTTTAAAAATCTCAAACTCATCTTATTATCTTATTGGGTTGATTTAGTAATGTCCAGCAACTTTTGGATCAACCTTTGTTTAAAAAGAAAGGATTATCCAAAATCTAAAAAGAAAGAATTATCTAAAATCAGTCATTGTGGTATAAAAAAATTCTGAGATTATGGAGGTAGGCAAAAATAATAATTTAGACATTGTAATCAATTTTCGTACATCATTCTTAATATAAATAAATAAATATATAAATCTTCAAAAAAAAAAAAAGAATATTTAATTTATTGCCGCAACCTAATGTGATGCACTTTTTATTCAAATGCCATTGTCGGATGAGATGTGATATAAGCACAATTTAATTCCAACTTTAGTTCAACTTCTAATCCAAATTTCTCTCTAATTTAAGGCTCTCTCTCATCCACATCAATTTTTTTAAAAAAACTCAATAGAAAAATTAGGCTAAAGTTAAACTTAAGTGGTACATTTATCATTTTCCTTGTCGGATGCCCATAAGCCTAATGTAAACTCGAAATGCATAACTTTTTAAATTATTTTTCATTTCTTTGAAAGATTAGATCAACCGCCCCATAATCAAGCCCTAGAAACTGAGGTACCATATATACAGTTCCCGCCAGAAATAATGGAGATTATATAATACGCCGAAAGATCTAGGGTACACATAGCATTCACAGATGGGAGTATTATCCTTCCAAAGAGGGAGAAAAGTATTTTTTTTTTATAAGTAAAAACAGAGGGAGACAAGTTATTCCAACCATAACATTGCCCGAAACACAACGGATAAATCACGTATAAACTGTGAATCATGAATTATTTAAGAATCTACAAGGCCAAATGCCCAAATTTCTATGAATATAGTGTAACAATTATCTAAACAAACAGATATATTCTCGGGACAGTAACAAGGTAAAACGCATGAACACCAAATAACAAGCGCCAACATTCCCTTTGACAGAGATTGCAGCCCAAAAAGTTGCTGAAAAGTAAAGGATCTCCTAAGCCTGCAAGAATTTAAAAACAAATGACCAAATGAATAACAAATCCATAACTTTTCAATAAAGAAGTTTACAAGGTATATGTTCGAACAGTGTTAGAGCCCAACCTTGTTAGCAATATTGTTGGAAAGCCAGTCTAGACCCTCATAGAGCCCTTCCCCTGAAGTGGCACACGTGCTCTGGATGTACCTGCAGCAACACAACCCACAAAAACCAGGACCCAATCAGCAGATACTTAATTACCGATAGACGGGACAAAAAAAGAGAGCGAGAGAGAGAATATACCAGTGGCGTTGGCGGAGGGAGTGAAGACCAAGCTTATCAGTAATCTCGGCAGCATTCATAGCATTTGGAAGATCCTGCTTGTTTGCAAATACAAGCAGCACAGCATCCCTCAATTCATCCTACAAATCCAACAAACAAAATTAGTATGTAAGAGATACTTTTCAAAACACGCATGGTAAGAACTAAATGGTACTACTTTCTTACAATCAGCAATGTAGATATATACTAACTTTAAGTCCTTTTCTATGCTACAAAATTAACAAGGATATATAAAACATTAATTTATGGGGAAACTTCAGGGAACCCCCCTGAACTTTCACCCGATTTGAAATACCCCCCTCAAACTTCAAAAACTCTCAATTGACACCCCTGAACTTTCAATTGCTCTCAATTTAGACCCATCCATACAAATTAGGGCACAAAAGTTTTTAAAAATACCAAAATACCCATGACTTTTATTTTTAAAAAAAATAAAAAAATATCTAGAAGTTGAAATTTTATACAAAAGTCACCGTTTAAAATTCACTATTTAAAATTTCAACTTCCAAAATGTTTTTTTTATTTTTTTAAAAATGAAAACCAGGGGTATTTTGGTCCTTTTTAAAAATTGTGTGCCCTAATTTGTATGGATTGGTCCAAATTGAGAGCAATTGAAAGTTCAGGGGTGTAAATTGAGAGTTTTTTAAGTTTGAGGGGGGTATTTCAAATCGGGTGGAAGTTCAGGGGGGTTTTGTGAAGTTTTCCCTTAATTTAAAAAAAAAAAACAAACAAACAAACAACTAATCAGAATAACACATTAATTGTATCACAAAAAATAGAATAACCAATTTCCGGGCTCCTAGAAGATTAATAATGCATAATCTCAATAACAATTTCAAAGATCTAAATTTTACTTCTTTCCAAAGCATACCTAACTAAATTGAAATATTACAGGTTTTATTCAGCTGATATAAGAATCGAGCCATTCATTACCTCATTCAACATCCGGTGAAGCTCATCCCTGGCCTCAACCACACGGTCACGGTCATTGCTATCAACCACGAAGATAAGGCCCTGAGTGTTTTGAAAGTAATGTCTCCACAAAGGCCGAATCTGAATATACACAATACAGGACTCAGAAAAAGGCTTGACACAACAATGACTACGCTACAACACTTGATAAAGCTTTCCATAAACTTAACTTGGTGTATTGCTTTTTTATAAGTAATTCATTTTGATGAAAGCACCGAGGCGCACAACCAAACAATATAATTATTGAAGGAAATGAAAGCGCATAAATCAAAATCACACAGACCAATACCATAAGCTGTAATGAACTGTCCTTTCATCTAAAAAGGCCAAAAAGGTAGCGCCCTTATCGAGCTTTTCTCATAGACAATACTTTGAAGAAAAAAAAAAGCACATAGAGTGGATTTAGTTCACGACATGCACCATGCATGCTAAAAAATCATTAATTAGCAGTGGATCACCCATAAGTGTGCCAATTTTTAAAGTATGACATGCACCATACATTCATCTAATAAAGCACAATAAAAAAAATACAGGCATTAACATCATAAAAATGTACGTATTTATGTATGTACATGCACATATATGCATATATTGATATCATGGATAGCCTTTTTCATATGTTGCAATGGATCACCCATAAGCGTGCCAATTTTAAAAGCATGACATGCACCATACATTCATCTACAAAAGCACAATATGAAAGAAATACAGACATTAACATTATGTACATGTTGATATATATATGCCACAACATGGATAGCCTTTCCTTATTTAGCAAAGGAAAAAACTGAAAGACAAGGTGGCATTAGTAAATGTAGCTTATGATTATGTTATGTGCTGATGGAAGAACTAATCAGCACAAGACCGTCAATAAGCACATTCATATGAAGAACAATGACTACACAGAATTCATGCAGATGAAATACTTTAAACACATAGGTAAATACTTGTGTCTGCCACGGTGTGGATAGCCTTTTCTCATAGGCTCAAATTAATGTAGCTTATTGTGTTTTGTGCTAATGGGAAAGCATCTAATCAGCACAAGGCCATACATAAGCACATTAATCACCAGAAACTATAACTACACGTAACTCAGCCATGCATACGTGCTCGCATGCATGTGGAATGTCTGCCACAGAGTGAATAGCTTTTTCTCACATAGCCAAAGAAAAACAGAATCAGAAGGTGGCTAGTACATGTAGCTCATGATTTTGTTGTGTGCTAATGGAGCATAATCTAATCAGCACAAGACCGTCCATAAGCACAAACATCCACTTCAATAGAAGCACATGCAAATGCTAGTTAGCAGACGACTGTAAGCCTCTGTCTCTGCATTTGTATGTGAACTATATATATGTACACACTAATGGAAAGAATACATACATTCATATAATTTAATTAATTAAATAACATTTATGCACACACACATGCATGCACTTCTATATGATTCGTATGCCAGGATAAAAATGCAAACAAATATTCACATTGGAAAGAATACAAATTATATTCTATACACGTTATGCCAGGATTAGAGCTCCTTCATTTGCATTCACTTCAGAATTAATGGAGCTGAAATGACTTCTAATAAATCATCATCATCACAACCTTAGGAAATGATCAACCACAGGCTGTTTTCCTTACTTAATTAGCCAGAAATTCTGGTTGTTAAAAAAATCACAAACCTTGTCCTGACCCCCAACATCCCAGACAGTGAAGCTAATGTTCTTGTATTCCACAGTCTCCACATTGAAACCTGAGTGATGAGGCAAACAAGGATCATTGGACAAAATTCTAAGCAACAAGAGAATTTGTAAAATCCCATCAACTAGAACTGCAAACTTAATGCAAAACTAAACAATTAAACATTGATGACAAATAGAAAAAACATACCAATGGTGGGAATGGTGGTCACAATCTCTCCCAGCTTGAGCTTGTACAAAATAGTGGTCTTACCCGCCGCATCGAGACCCACCATAAGAATTCTCATCTCCTTCTTGGCAAAAAGCCGGCTGAAAAGCTTGGTGAAAGACAGCCCCATCTCTTATCTCAGCTGAATTCCCAAAATTCCAAGTCAGACCAAATCATATGCGCGCATGCATATTTACACACCACATTACTCATTCGAACGCACATGAGACATACACGATCATGATCCATGGCATAGAAGCAAAACGAGAGATAAGTTGGTTATTTCATTGAAATGATTTACGCATTGATATATAAAGTAGTTTTTCTAACCTTGTGGTAGATTTTCATACGAGATCTTGATCATTTATCTTAATGTTAAAAAACAGTGGGGTTTTTTTTTAAAAAATAATCTTGCCAACTTGACCAGATCCACCTTTATCTCAAAGACTACATTTATAACCAGATTCATCTAAAAAAGGCAAAGGTTGCATTCATCAACATATTACACCACGAATCAGATCCATGCATACAAATCATAAACCTACCCATCTATATGAAAAAACAGGATCCCATTATTTCATTAAGAAAATGACATTTTCAATGGAAGACAGGCACTGCTTTCGTGTTTTTTTCTTTTTTCTTTTTGCATTTTCTACATAACAAAATGGGTTTCTATAAATCACATCCAAAAGGATCCTAGACAGAACAGATCTGCGAGAACTTCAGAACCACAAATGTCATACAAATCACAAATCCAAATGGGTCTCCGTAAAGCACATCAAATCTGTCATCTAAAACGCAAACAAAAAAAATCCCACAAAACATTCAAATGAAGAACAACGACTCGACCAAAACTTTCACATACCAAACGGAAACAGATTCAGATCCCAACCCAAACCCAGATCTAGAATACACATATACATAAATATATATATATATATAGAGAGAGAGAGAGAGAGAGAGAGAGAGAGATGCTCACATGGTTTATGAGAGAGGCGAAGTTGGGCAGATCTGGGAAGCTGCCCTATATATGTGAGAGAGAGACCGAGAGCAAAATGAGGACGAATAGAAATGGTTGAGGTTGTGAAGGTTTTAAATAGGGGTCGGAGATAACGGTCGTTTTAACGGCGTCTATCCCTTTTGGCAAAAACAAATCAAATCTGGTATGGCTTCCGGTCTAGGGTTTGGCACGGAGTCTTTGAGAACGTATTGTGTACAGGTCATGCTTAAATTGTGGGTCCCAGTGCCAGTGTTGTTTGATCTTGCCACATCAGCACTTTTTTCTTTTCTTTTTTTTTTTTTTTCGATTTTGCTGTTTTTATAAACTAATTTGGTATAATATAATTGGATACGAGAGTAATTCAAATTTTGAGAAAGGCAATCAAGTAGTGCCACATCAGTTTGTAAAAAAGAAATTTGTAAAATTTGTTTGTAAACCTAACATTTTCCCTAAATTATTAAAATGTTTGGGATTACGGTTTCAATAAGTATAATTTAAAAATTACATTTTTTATATCGCTATTTTTTAAAATCGTAAAGGTGTTTAATAAAACATGTTAAAAAATACTTTTTTTTATCAAATATTTGTTATGTGGATTCATTATTTTAGTTTAAATTCGCGCTTTTTCAAATAAGTACACTTTAGCCTGATTATAAAAATCGCATATTTTTTTCTTCCTATTTTAGATTAAGTACTTTTTAAATCACAATGATAAGTGTCTTACGTTTTGCAATATCTTTTAAAAACATATTATTCTTACAAAATTGAAATGTCAAGCGCACCCTACTTGTATAATGTTTTTCCTTCTTGGCAAATGCTATTTGTAGTCTATAAGGGTTGTATTCAATTTGAGCCGAGTGAAATATAGTGGTTGGCTGAACTCAACTCAAATGAGTTTAAATTAAAAGTTTAAACGTATACTTAGATTAAAAGTTTTGTAATTTAAATTTAGGTATGCGTAGCAGACTATTCAATGTGTTTTGTAATAACAAGTTTGCTATCTTTTTAATAAAAAAATGAAACACATAGCTCCATTCTTTAAATTATTACTATATTCAAGATATAAAGGAGATGATAGAGATAGTGGCCAATCTTATGACTAAGGAATTGCCTTTAGATAAATTTAGAGGGCAATACGATTAAGAAACACCTAAATGATAGCTACATAGGTTAGCGCATAATCAAAAGGACTTGAGGATGCCTAGATGAACAATTCTATACGTTTTTGCCTAAATAAGGGAAAATAATTGGTCGATTAAAGGCATATCACATTGATGAGGTACAAGTACTACAATTCATATAAATGTGAAGTCCACTACAAGGCATTATGTTGAAACTAGGTAATATCTATACTCTAAGGGTGTAAAACACACTAATAATGTATATAAAGGAAAATCTCAAGAATAATAGCTTTAAAAAGAGAGTTACATCTGAGAGTTGGCATGGAAGAGAGTAGTTACTGGTACCATGGTAATCATGTTCAACTAAGTTTATTACATATTGTTATAGTGTGATCAAGTAGAAGCAGAAGATGATGTAAGGGATGATCACCTCATAACAAGCGTGCATGGTCATCCCCTCACCAAATCATCGATCTCCATGGAATTTGGCGATAACTTTCATGAAGGCTATAAAAAGAGAAACAATTAATGCAAATTTTCACCAAGAGTTGCATTGCATTCTATAAATACAGAATGGGCCAAAAAGTTCTTCACACAATTTGTCTCTAACAAGTTCGTTTCTCATTAATTATCCCGATTATGAATTTCTACCCTAACGGGAAAAACCTTCAAATAAATACGGAATGAGCCGAAAAGTTATTCACACAATTTGTCTCTTTTCTCATTAATTATCCTAATTATGAATTTCCAGCCTAATGGGAAAAACCTTCAAATAAATATGGAATGGGCCGAAAAGTTATTCACACAATTTGTCTCTGACAAGTTTGTTTCTCATTAATTAATTATCCCGATTATGAATTTCCACCCTAACTGGAAAAACCTTCAAATAAATATGGAATGGGCCTAAAAATTATTCACACAATTTGTCTCTGACAACTTCGTTTCTCATTAATTATCTTGATTCTGAATTTCCACCCTAACGGGAAAAACCTTCAAACTCCTTTGCATTCATACTTTCTTAATTTATTACAGGTGATACAGCACTAGTATTTGTGAAAACTAGGACAGTTTGGAGACCGAAAAGGAAGATTTTATTGAAACTTATAACAAACTGCATGGGAGCTAGCATTCAATAATACTGAATATTGGATTACTTCTCTTGCTGTTTCTCCTCTCTTGTTGTAACGAGATAATTGCCATTTGATTTTGCATCAAACTGCAGTTCCAAATCTTCTTTCTCCTCCAATATCCCATCTTCTACCTTTGTTGATTCTGAATTCTTAAAAGTTCTCATCTCCTTGGTCTTCCCCCACAGAACAGCATAGAGCCCCATCACAATCAAAAGAGACCCTAGAGCTCTGAAATATTTATCACATAATTTAGTAATTAAGCAAAAATATATGTAAAAAGAAGAAGAAAAAAAGAGAGCAAGTAATTGTAATATTATCCTTACGTTCCAACATATAATTTCTCACCCAGCAGGGCCCAACTAGAAATAGCTACGATCACAAGCAACAAGGGGCTGAAAACCGAGACATAGAGAGGGCCTTTCACGTGGATAGCCCAGGACATGATAACAAATGCTATTGCAGAACAAACACATCCCTGAAAATCAACATTATCATCATTTAAATCGTTGAAATGTCTCCATTTCCCAGAAAAGAAAAGGGAATTGATCAAGCATATAATATATATATATATATATATATATACCGCGTAGAGGGATGCAAAGAGCCTCATTGGATCGGCCAATGACCATGAGGACTTGTCATGTTTGGGAATTAAGGCAATGATCCCACACTCAATGCTGGCCATGAAACACATCAATGTGGTGCTTGTGTAAGGAGC
Source organism: Carpinus fangiana (assembly GCA_006937295.1). NCBI lineage: Eukaryota > Viridiplantae > Streptophyta > Magnoliopsida > Fagales > Betulaceae > Carpinus > Carpinus fangiana. Next base: position 38,289,759 of record CM017322.1, read on the forward strand.
TGGAAACCTCTCATTCAATCTTGCCTGCCATTATATATATATAAAACATGTAATTAATTAGTACAAGAAATTAACGGGTTATGATTAATGGATCTGTTTTATTACATGGGTCGGACTTATAACTTTTTGACATGTCGACACGTTAACTAAATGAGCCAAGTTAAAGTTGACATATTTTGTCTTATACTCAGCCATGTTTCTACACGATTCAAACTCGACACACAAACACGAGTTATCACTTGGATGTCTATGGAGAATGAATCAAAATATTGAATGTGTGAGAAAACTTACTTGAAGAATGAACCATAGTGCCCAAGAAAGAGAACTAAAAATGAGGGAAACGGGGCCCAAGATGGGGTTCTTTTGGTCCCCGGAGATAGAACTCTTCTTTTCCATATTCTGTGCATACGTCCAATGAATGCTGGATTCCTTTACATCAATGGTGTGGCCATGGTAGAATGACAATAAAAGGGCTCCCCCAACACATACAATTGTCCCAATTACCTTTGCTTGGCCTGCCTTCGTCTTGATCCCCACAGTTTCTTGCCTACTCATGAAAGGGTAATAGTGTAAACAAGTGCCTTAATTAATTCTTGAATAATCAGAAGAATAAATAAACTATATATACCTGAAAATGACTGCAAGGATGAAAGTGAATGCTGGAAGTGTATTAGATAATGCACATCCAATCGTTGGGGTTGAGTTTTTTAACCCTACAAAGTATGCGAGCTGGTTCCCTGTTGCCCTGCAATATTCTGATCATGTTAGGGCAGCTTTGAAAAAAGTGAGAAAATAAAATTATATATATATATCAAATGTACATTAAATTAGGATTGAACACTACTTACCCTGTTAGGGAACACGCTAATATCTCCAACAAAATAGGTAGTGTAATCCTTGGTCTCGTTCTCCTGCAGAAAGATATACGAGTAACTAAATAATTAACATATTATATACACTAAAGTTAAATTTCCTAAAATCATAAGATTATTGATTTTGTAACTGATATGAGAAATGATGTTACATATCATACCGACCAACATCCAACTAGGTTGATCTGACAATACCCATCAGTTTTTTATATTTTTAACAAGGGTAATTGATGGGTGTATACAATATGCCAAAATCAGCCTAATGGAATGATAATATAGTACTTAGCTTTACTCAATTGATATATTGTTAACAAAAATCTAGATCTACACTGACTTTTTCCAGCTTGATTTAGCCAACAAAAAAAAAATAGTGTACTTCCAATTAAGTGGTGGTAAGAGTACTACAATTTTTACTTCAAACTAATGTAAATGACGTTGTAGTAAAAACTGTGATGATGTGAAAAGAAATTAATGCTTGCATGCCATATTATGAAGCAAATTAAATTAGAAGTTGATCATCAAATGATCAGTCCTAGCACATAATTGATACGGAAAAGAAAATGTTGACAAGAATGCTAATTATATATGCCTCTTTAAACAAAGCTTTTACTGAGAATTGATTGGTGGTTAACAGCAGGGGGACCATAGAAATGTATACAAGACCCCCACGCAACAATATTATATATGATTTGAGAGTACTGGTAACGTAAAAAACAGGAACTGCAACCATAGAGACAAATTGAAACTTCAGGAAAACCTAATTATAAAAGAGTAATATATATGGTATATATTAAGGGGTCGAAAGCATTAATTAGGTGAAACATATTAATCAGGAATTTAATTATATTCTTCAAAGACAAGAAAGATCCATCCATCCCTAGCTAGCTCCCATGCTTTGATGTGGCATTCAAGGCAACATGCATGAATGGCTACCTCCTATGACCCATAGCTAAAACCAGCAACAAGATCGGTGAAATGCATATATGGATCTAATATTTTATGTACTTTTTTCAACTATTTAGATTGAATTTCAAATTTTCTATAAAAAATAAAAATAATGAAATAATAAAATAGTCTGTCAGGCCCCGGCCGTCACATTAATTATCAAGGGCTTTCCCAAAGAAATGATATTAGGGTTACGAGGTGAGCATGCATTACATGGCCTCTATTTTGCTTTTTCTCCATTAAAGCAAATCCCTTTTTCTCACCTACAGAGTTGTCAGTAGTTTCAAAATCTTAAAAAAAAATAAAATAAAATAAAAAACCAAGAAAAGCTCCATTCTCAGGGAACTAAAATCTGAATCATTCAAAAGAATATATATATATGTTGTTTTTGTTTCTATAAAAAAGGAAAAGAAAAAAAGAAAGTGGATATAAAGAAATATTAGAGGCCAGGCCAGGAAAGCAGAAAGAATAGTACTGTACAAGAAGGAAGAAGAGTCCACCAACTCGAAAAGCAAGAAAACAAGCAAAACGTGAGTAAAGCAAAACCATGCATGCAAGAAACCCCCAAGGCCCGAAAGAAAAGTAAATTAAGTAATAGATAGAAAGAGATCGAAGAAGAGTTAGTTTTTTTTACCACTCCATGAAATAAGCAAATGGTGCGATTGCCATGGTCGCGAAAACCTGCCGGTAAGCGACGAGCACAAGCGGGTGCATGCCGGATTGCATGGCAAGCATGGATATGATGTTCATCCCTGCATAGCAAACTTGCAGCAGAACGTTCACCAAGAAAGGCATAAGATCACCCGCCATAGCTAGTCTCCCTCCTCCCACCACCACCTTCTTTATCTTTTTTATATAAAATATAAAGAAGGTGTTTTAGAGAGAGAGAGAGAGAGAGAGAGAGAGAGAGAGAGAGAGAGAGAGTGATTATGGAATATTAGAGAATTATGAGAGATGGGGTGGTGGAAGCCATAGATATAGAGAGGCCGGAGAGGAGCTAGCTAGGTGCAACAGAAAGTAAATGAAGAGAATCTTGCATGGAAAAGAGAGAAGCCGTTGAAGATTGATTTCGTGCTACACCTGGAGTTATGCGTGGGAACAAGTGAATGCCACCACACCACATAAATAAAAGGCACTTTCAGTTTTGTCTTGGCCTCCATTCACAGAGGCTTCAAGGAACCAAATTCCTTTATGCAAGATGCAATTATTAATTATCACCTTAAACAATATCTGGGTCCCACTCCCTCTGCCTGCCTTGTGGGCCCCCTCCCCCTCGCTGACCGTTACAACTCATCATATTCATATCTTTGCTCCTTCTTTCACATTCCGCTCAACAAATTTTCACTTCAATTTTTTTTTCTTTTCTCAAATAAATAATTAGTACTGTTTGTCCAATTTTATTACGGTGCTAACTAAAATAACCTTTAACTACCCAAATGAGAATGCTATTAGCAACGGTGTAGCTAGTGTTAATAGTGAAGAATTATGATCATCTCCAATTCATTAACGTGACAGATACTTACCTTTAATAAGCTTGATCATATTCAGTTCATTAACGTGACAGATACTTACCTTTTATAAGCTTGATTGTAATTATATTTGATGGTAATCAAATATAGGCTCTAATCTGCTAATATATACTATATAGATAGACCCAAGTACCCAACCATCTAAATATTTGTATTTCTGTTGAGTAAAGAAAGAAAGAAAACCCATATTTGGCCTTCTTGTTGGGTTCGAGAAAGAGATGGGTAGCTACTACTATGCAACAAAATTTCTCCATATACATATAACATGTGCAGTAGGGGAAAAAAGCAAAACTCATTGCTTTATGACATACTCTTTATAAATGGAATATGAATATTGGTTTACGTTATACTTTCTTTTTTCTTTTTCTTTTTCTTTTTTTTCTTTTCTCGAAGATGTACGTATATTGGGAAAAGACAAATAGTCACATGCAGCTGTTTCTCCACTATATATATATTTTATTATTATTTATATGTTGTATTATGAATTGTTTATTATTGTATTTGTTCTTAGGAAAAAAAATATAGTAAATAAATTAAGAAGATATATTCAAATTAAAAAATTAAATATGAATTTTTTTTTTGGTGAAACTTATTTATACATTTTTGTATTCATTTAAGGCAAAATGAGTGTCTCATTTATTGTGGGACAGACACAATAATTTATTACCATCGATGTTCTGGAGCACAAGCAGTTAAATACGAATTAGAATCCTCCCTGGCCTGTTTAAATGAGCGGGAAAATATTCAGTTAGTTAGGGATATTTTTATCTCATAAAAAAGTGAAATAAACAAACATATATACTTCTAAAGTATAACTAACTGGATATTATACCGTTCAAATGATCATATTCCATTGAATACTCATATTCATATTTTTAAGTATAATTAATTAATTCAAGGAAAAAAAATACAAATTCAGTCTATGTACGTGGTTTACCGAGTTACAAATAGCTCATTGAGGTATGTTAAGTGACCTAAAACTCCATATGGTAAGCAAAATTAACAAATAAGTCCTCACACCCAGCTTTCGTCCAAAACTTTGGCGAAAACCGTTAGAGTGCAACGTTAACACTAATAATATTGCAACGTGTACCCCTATAATAAAAAAAATAAAAAATCCAATGAGCATCTACCAAATTAGTTAGAAAATATGGCCAAACAACTTCCAAAAGCTTTTGGGGTGGTTCGGCCACCCCTTTCGCTCGAAATTGGGAGTGATAGGCCCCCATCTCTAACTAATTTGAAGGTAATATGACCACTCAATCTCTTAAATTTTCATTATACATATAATTATTATAGGATATTTAAATTTACTTCAAGGAAATAAGTGAAAAATAATTGATTGTCATTTATTCTTCAAAATATATTGCCATCTTATCGTTAGCTTCTTCATGAATATATTGCATGCCTACCAACAAGCTGGCAATAACTTTACATCTAATCTACCATTGTTTTTTAGCTGAAATAAGTATATTTGACAGATTGCAACCTTTTGAGGTTGATGATGTTCGTTCTCACATGCTTTATACTCATTTAGTTGAGTAATTGACAGCTTCAAATTCAGGGGTTGGAAGAAAAGAATTAATGTACATAAATTAATACGAAAATTGGCTCTTAGTTTTTTTTTTTTTTTATAATTTCAATATTTGGTATAACCAAAAACATTCTTTAATTTTCATAAAATAGTTTTTATTTTGTAAAACTGTAAACAATTTTATAATTAAGAAGATCAGCTTCTTATTCTTCTTGCACGTATGTACTCTCTCGCAATTCATTTGCTACATTTGCCGGCCGCCGTCGGAGTCCGTGGAAAAACGAGAACATGATCAACAAGGTATATATATATATATATATATATATATATAGTCTCCTGACTCCCATGCTATGCAAAGCTTGCTCAAGTATGTTTCCAAACACGCCTCAAGAAAAATGAACAGAGATTGTGCTGCAGAATTTTCCTTTTCTTAGAGAGGATCGAGTTCTATCTTAATTTTAGATTACTGTCTATTTTAGCTAATCCAATGCAATTATGCACATTTCCTAAAGGCTTAGATGCTGTGTAGTGTGAATTACAATGCACTGGTTTTGCGTGTGAGAGAGAGAGACAGGTGGCATGGACCAGTGCACAAAAGCAGGGCCTCCTGGGATGCCTAGCCCTTTACTAGCCAAATGTGGCCCATTTCGTAAAGAAAAAAGAAGAAGCCTGAAATGGGATTTTGGGAAAAAACCATTTTCTTTTAAGAAAAATTCAATTTGTCCTAATCATACTCCGACGCCACGTAGAAATAGAGATTGTCATATCAGCCCAACGAAATAAGATCGGACTGAGTAAACGTAGTAATAAAAATAAGAAATATGCTAGAGATTAATAAGTTTATCATATTTAGCATATACTCTCTTATACATTTAATAGATAAGTTATTAAATTTGTGGGATTCACCATTGATCTCACATAAGTCTACAGATCTTATGATTAATTGTAAAATAACATGAATCAAATATGTGAAAACTATTTACCTTTAGCATTTTTCTAAAAATAAAAATTGTTGTTGCAATTAGAGACAACTTTGTTGTTGTAGTAGTAGTGATCAGCGACGCCTCTGGGTAGATTGCTCTTACAGCTACTCAAAAACTCCATTCTACGGTTGTTCATTTGGGTGAAGCTATAGCTGCTCTTCTTGCCACTCGTCTGGCTTCTTCTACTGGTTTTAGGAGTTTTGACTTGAAAGGGGATGCACTTCTGGTTATCATCGTTGTGAATCAACCTATTTTATTTTCTACTTGGCAATTTGCCGCTATTGTATTAGACATTATCCTTGATTTTTCTTCATTTCAAAGCTGAAATGCTTTGAAAGTGTATAAATGTGCCAATTTTCGTGCACATAGTTTAGTGAAATGGACCGTTACTCACCTTGTGTTTAATAGCATTCCCTCAGGTTCTCCCATTCTCTCTTCCTTACGGATCAAGAGTGGGAAAGATCCTCCCTTATAACCTCTTTTTCCCTTTTTATTTAGAAAAAAGAAAAAGAAAAAGAAAAAAAGATAGGACTAAGAACACCAACAAATGGCACAACCATTTTGGCAACTTTAAATTATAACTTTAAAGTGTTATTTCTTTCAAATTTTATACCATATCCAAAGACGAATAAGATAATAATGAAAAAATATATGCAAATGTCTCTCTCATGAGTCATGCCCAAAAGATTGTGACAATTTCATGTGCACATATAAATAAATAATTTGTAGAAGATAATTTTCAGAAAATAAGGCCTCAAAAAGTACAACCAAACACAGCCTAATTAATAGCGAAGGCAAATATATTAAAAGGACGAAAGAAAAGTGAAAAAGAAGCTCATTCTCTTTCACGGTTTCACTCCAACGATGGTGTCTCACTCTCACTCTCTTTCACAATTCTCCTCCTTTTTGCTGTTGCTTGTTCCCTTGCTTGTTCTTCCGCACCCGGTTCTCTCTCAGTGCAAGAGACCGCCGGTTATCTTCAACTTCGGCGACTCCAACTCCGACACCGGCGGACTCGTCGCCGGACTCGGTTTCCCTGTCGACTGGCCCAATGGCCGCACCTTCTTCCGCAGATCAACCGGCAGGCTCTCTGATGGACGCCTCCTGATCGACCTCCTCTGTGAGTGCGCCCCACCCTTCTTTTTTTTCTTTTCCAAAAGTTGATTTACTTGTGGCATCATGTCAACCGTCCATCACGCTAGTTATTGTTCCCAGCGGTCGCAGTCTCACTGTAATCTATCTATCATATTTACTTGGGTCGGGACTGGTGTGTAACATTAATGACGCATGGTAGCGGGGCCCACTCTGTCTTCACTAGTTGCCGGGGTCCACTTTGGCGTGTGATATTGTGAATCTCGTGACAGAGATTTATCATGTTTTTGTCTGGGCACCGAATAGATCATGTTGCAGAGGTGACGAAATGTTTTTGTTTTGAAAATAGAAGTAAAAAATGAAGAGATTTCTATATTTGGATTTATTGTTTTTTTTTTTTGGCATTTTAAATGGGGTGGTATTTAGGGCTGCAAATTTTGAATATTAAAAGTCTATATAGTTAAATAATTTGATTCGTTTTATTAAATGAGCTGAATTATGGTTGATTTATATACTTTTATACTCATGTTTTAACACAATTTAAACTTAGACATGTGATATAATGAGTCAATGACTAATAATTTTTGTCATGACTTGCAAACATAGTACAGACCTAATTCAAAATTAAAATATTAGAATTAATAATTCAGATTATGGTTGACCTATATAGTTTTATATCTTTGCCTTAAAATGACCTGAACTTGACATACGAACATAAATTACCACCTCTAGCGATATCATATTCTAAATAGTGTGATATCTACTTTAATGTATAAAAAATGTTAGGGGTATTAACTCTTTTGCTAACAGATAAGTATTAACGTACCTAAAGGATAACTCAATTGGTTCTGGACTACGCATAATGAAGTGGAAGTCATTAGTTTGAATCCATCTCCTTCTTTTGCATGAACATGTAAAAAAAAAGAGAATGAATATTAACATACCGCAGAGTTTATTTATTGGTATTTGTGATAGGGAATGGAGACACCCGTCCCTATAACAAATACATGTATATATATATGGAGACACCAGTCCTTAACATTTTTCTTAATATATGTATATATATAATTTTAAAATTTAATTTAAACCAGTGTAATTTATGTAATAATAGTCGCTGCATGTGTGATAGGGAATGGAGACAGCCTTATCTATCTTCTTTCTTCTTTGATTTCACTCTATTTTTTTTTGGTCCTGATAATTACAAGTACCCATGAAGCGGGCTTACAGGGTGCCAGGGACATGGTGTCCAAGTTGAAAACATGACATTATTAAATTATAAATATCTAAGTAAGATTTTTTTTTTTTAATTTTTTTTTTTTAATGTAGGCCAGAGTTTGAATACGAGTTATCTGAGCCCATACCTAGACTCCTTGGGGTCCAAATTCACAAATGGGGCAAACTTTGCAGTGGTGGGGTCCTCTACTCTCCCCAAATATGTTCCCTTTTCTTTGAATATTCAGCTCATGCAGTTCCTTCGTTTCAAGGCTCGTACCCTTGAACTTGTTACCACAGGTGATCATATATTTCTCTTTTACTTTGCATTTACATTCTAGGCTTTTTACACTAATGAATGAATTTCCTCCAATCCAATCCAATCCCACCTAATATATATATATATATATATATGTGAGTCTTGCATGAAACATATATCAGGTTATCAGACTGAGTTTGTAGAAAAAATTTATAAACAATATAGATACGTCCCTTCTGGGTTTGATTGAATGAGTGGAGCCAAATAGATTGTTGTGTTTTACTTGAAGTTGAATGGTGGATTATGGTATATGAATGGACCAAATCAAAGCACCTATTTTGTCCAGAACAAAGCATTTAAGTTATTATTTTTCATAAAAAAGAAAAACACTTTCTTTTTGACCATCTTGATGTAGAAATGTATAATGGGATATAATATGAAAGAGAGAGCGGAAACAGAGAGAAGAAAAGACAAAAGGCCCTTAGGGCAACATCTTGATTATATTGAAGTATGATAAATTATATTACAATGATCTGTATTCATAGAGATAATATTAGTAATATTACAATGATCTGTATTCATAGAGAGGCTAAGAGTAGTGACTATGTATAGGTTTGGGAAACATGATCAATGATGAGGGTTTCCAGAATGCTCTTTACATGATTGATATGGGGCAAAATGACATTGCTGATTCATTCTTGAAGAACCTAACCTATGCGGAAGTCGTTAAAAGAATCCCGTCAATCATTACAGAAATCAAGAATGCTGTCAAGGTGAGTTTTATATGAAGAAAATTTCCCAATACTCCTGCAAAAATTGTTCTCTTTGTTAGTCATGCACTTGCCCTGATGATCAATGCATTATGCAGACCTTATATGATCATGGGGGGAGGAACTTTTGGATACATAACACTGGCCCATTGGGTTGTCTGCCTCAAAAACTGTCATTAGTAGAAAAGGAGGATTTGGATCCTCATGGATGTCTTTCTACTTACAATTCTGCGGCAGGATTGTTCAATGAAGGACTGCGCCATTTATGCCTAGAGATGAGATCTGAGCTGAGGGATGCTAATATAGTCTATGTAGATATATATGCCATCAAGTATGATCTCATCGCCAACTCCACCCAATACGGTAAGCTTAATGTTTTTAGTGCTTGTTTGGGTGTGCGTTTGAGGTATCTAAAAGTGCGTTTAACACTCAAAAAGTCCGTTTGAAGAAAAAAGTACCCGTTTGATAAAAAAAAATTTGAAAGTGTTTTTAAGGGTCAAAAAATGGCCAAAAAACGCTTATTTGACTTAAAAAATTTCTATTTCTCAAACAGGCTCTATATCTTGATTGTTGGTTTCTATTTATACAAAGGCTAGAAGTAGTGAATAAGAACCCTAAACTTAATAAATAAAAATAAAAAAAGGAAATAAAGCTACAAGGAAACAAAATAAATCATAAGTATTGAAAATATTGTAACCCGTTACTTCTTGTAGGTTTCTCAAGTCCCCTAATGGCATGCTGCGGCAATGGAGGTCCTCCATACAATTACAATATAAGGGTGACATGTGGGCATCCTGGCTCTCAGGCCTGCGAGGAAGGATCTAAAGTTGTAAATTGGGATGGGATCCATTACACAGAAGCTGCAAATTCCTTTGTAGCATCAAAAGTACTTTCCACAGCTTATTCTACACCACGTACAACGTTTGATTTCTTTTGTCGTGGTTAGGGAAATGATTAGTGCGCAAGCCATGAAGTTCATAATGTATCTCTTTTTTCTTGTAACGATGAAACAGGCAGGTTGGTCTTTGTAAAAGGGTTGATTTTGGTCAATGTCAAGCAAAAGAGTGTATGGAAGAGTTATCTCCATATCACCAACTGTATTGTTTGATATAAATAATTAAATAAATATTGTTTTTTTTTTTTTAAAGCAAAAAGGGTAGGAAGGGATGTCCGGAGGTTGGAATTGTCGGGTCGTGCCACGCAAGAGGGCCGTATAGGCTTGAGTTGAGTCATAGTGTGACCCTAGCCCTACTAAAAAGGGTTGTGCTGAAAAATTGGTAGCATGACCTTTCAATCCCACAAGCCTCTTATGTTTTATCCAAAAACCACCATGTTACCAACTTCCAAGGTTGATGGATCCTGTTTGGTTCTTGGCGGTATCTCCTCCTCAACAATGACAATGGCTGTTACCATTACCTCTTAGAGCTTCTCATTGAGCTCTTTTATCACATTTTACCGCATTACAAGCTTTTTAGAAAGACTTAGCTCGTTTATGGATCCATTACCTATTGGTATTGCCCTTTTTATTTGGGTTTTATTATTAGAGTGCTCACTTCGTTATGGTTATACAATCCTTTATAACCCTCTCCCATTATTGAATAAAAAAAAAAGGGTTAAATATCTTATTTATCATTGTGGTTTAACTTCTTTATTTTTTACTCTTAGGGTTTATTTTTTATCACAAGAGGTCTCTCTGATTTGCCTAAAGACGGAGATGGCCTCTACGTCAAAATTATGTCCAAAATTTGACAGAATGTCATGTCAACACCAATCAAGGTTTAACACGTGTCCATATATTTAATTAATTATTTTTTAAAAAAATTAAAAACATCAAAAAATTTTATATAATTCATTTAAAAAAAAAAAAAATTGGGTGGCTCTTTGGCCATTTGGGGGTGGTTGGCAACCCCCTTTGGCCATGGGGGTGCCCAAGGGCCAATTGCATTTTTTTTTTTTTTTTTTTTTTCAAATTGGGGGTAGTTCGGCCAAGCCTAATTTTTTCCAAAATTTTTAATTTAATTAAATATAATTTTTAATGTTTTTAATTAATTAATTATATAAACACGTATCAAACCCTCATTGGTGCTGACATGGCATTCCGTCAAATTTTGGACAAAATTTTGACGGAAGTATCATTTGCCTAGATCTCCTGTGATAAAAAATAAACCTTAGGGGTCAAAAAAATAAAGAAATTAAACCATAGAGGTGAATAAAACATTTAACCCTTTTTTTTAAAAAAAAAACCTTCATAATTTTTGACTGATGTAGGCAATTTTCTTCTAAAATAGAGCTACTCAATAATCTGGGCTTCAAATTCAGTCACTAGCCATTAAATCATTACATTTTTTTTTTTATTTTTTTTTGACATGTCTACACAAGAAAATGAGGGGGAAGGATTCGAATTAGTAACCTCCGCTTCATTAAGCGTGATCCACAGCCAATTGAGTTACCCTTTTGAGATATCATTACATTCTTTTTTTTTTGACATATCCACACAAGAGGGAGATGCGAATTTAAACTAGTGATCACCGCTTCATGAAGCATGGTCCGTAGCCGATTGCATTCTATTTCCCTTAGAATGCAAATAAATAAATAAAATTATTCATTAAAAAAAAAAAGGAAAAAAAAAAGTGCTATCCGACTCATGGCCTTTTGATATGACGACTTAGCAGCGCGTCTATAGATAACTACCTGTGGACCTTTTAAGCAATAACATTTCTTATGACGAAACTTGTTAATGGTCGCCGCAACACTTCTCGGTCATCATTGTGTACTGTCAAGGACAGGTGCCGCCCCTCTTGGCCCCTTGGGGAGTTTTCCGCGCTCCACGACTCAGTATTATTTTTCGTGCTTTAGCGTACTATCAAAAGGTCCCGGTCTTAATCTTCAAAATTCTGAACCAAAATTCTTACTTTATCACTGTTGCACCATTTTCAGCCATATTTGATTTGTGGGTATTAAAGAAGTAAATTACCCAACAAAAGTTCTGAAATTTGGTGTCTTTTTCATCTAGGTGATTCAGATTCTAGTTTAACAATGCAGTTTAGATTAGTCCCATATCGAATATACTGTACAAGTGTTGCAATTTCCTCCACCTCGCAAATTTCACAGTATGCCCGTATCGGCCAAATCGAGAATGCCCGGAGGCTGTTTGATCAAATGCCTTGTAAAAGTATTGTCGATTGGAACTCAATTGTTGCCGGGTATTTCCAAAATTCCCGGCCCCGTGAAGCCCGGATTTTGTTTGATAGAATGCCGGAGAAGAATACTGTATCTTGGAACGGATTGATATCCGGGTATATAAAGAATGGGATGGTCACTGAAGCTAGAAAAATATTTGATATGATGCCTGAAAGGAATGTAGTTTCGTGGACAGTTATGGTTAGGGGATATGTTCAAGAGGGTATGATTTCGGAGGCGGAATCACTCTTTTGGAAAATTCCTGAAAAGAATGTTGTGTCCTGGACAGTGATGTTGGGTGGTCTAATTCAAGAGGGTCGGGTTGATGAGGCTCGTCAACTTTTTGATATGATGCCCGAGAAGGATGTGGTGGCGAGGACTAGCATGATTGGAGGGTATTGTCAGAAAGGCCGGCTGGCTGAAGCTCGTGAGATTTTTGATGAGATGCCACGTAGGAACGTGATTACTTGGACTGCAATGATTTCTGGGTATGTTCATAACCAGCGGGTTGATGTAGCTAGAAAGCTTTTTGAAGTGATGCCAGAGAAAAATGAGGTGTCCTGGACAGCGATGCTGATAGGGTACATTCAATGGGGGCGGATAAAAGAGGCTTCAGAGCTTTTTGAGGCAATGCCAGTGAAGTCAATTGTTGCTTGTAATGCAATGATCCTTGGAATTGGCCAGAAAGGGGAGGTAGCTAAAGCAAGGTGGGTCTTTGACCAAATGAGTGAGAAAGATGATGTGACTTGGAGTGCAATGATAAAGGCTTATGAACGGAAAGGATTTGAATTAGAAGCTCTTAATTTATTTGATGTGATGCAAAGAGAAGGATTTAGGCCAAACGTCCCTTCTTTGATCAGTGTTCTTTGTATTTGTGCCAGCCTGGCAAATCTTGATTACGGTAAACAGGTACATGCCCAGTTGGTGAGATCCCAATTTGATCTTGACGCGTATGTTGCCTCAGTTTTGATCACAATGTATGTTAAATGTGGCAACCTTGTGAAGGCAAAGCTGGTGTTTGACAGGTTTGCTCTCAAGGATACTGTTATGTGGAATTCTATAATTACAGGGTATGCCCAACATGGTTTAGGAGAGGAAGCTTTGCAGATTTTCCATGAGATGTGCTCTTTGAACATTTTGCCAGATGATGTCACCTTTGTCGGAGTTCTTTCGGCATGTAGCTACACTGGAAAGGTTAAAGAAGGGCATGAAATTTTTGAGTCAATGAACTCCAAATATCAAGTAGAGCCAAAAACTGCACACTACGCTTGCATGGTTGATCTGCTTGGCCGAGCAGGCCAGTTAACTGAGGCAATGAGTTTAATTGAGAACATGCCAGACTTGCGAGTGGAGGCAGATGCTATTGTTTGGGGTGCTTTCTTAGGTGCATGTAGAACCCACATGAAGTTGGATTTGGCTGAAGTTGCAGCGAAGAAACTAGTACAGCTTGAGCCTGAAAATTCCGGGCCTTATATTTTGCTGTCAAACATTTATGCTTCCAAAGGTAAGTGGAGTGATGTTGCAGACCTAAGGAGAAAAATGAGAGCAAGGAGGGTGAGGAAGTCACCTGGCTGTAGCTGGATTGAGGTGGAGAAGAACGTTCATATGTTTACTGGGGGAGATAGCATGGGCCATCCTGAGCAGGAAATAATCATGAGAATGTTGGAAAGATTAAGTGGATTGTTAAAAGAAGCTGGGTATTGTCCTGATGGTAGTTTTGTGCTGCACGATATGGATGAAGAGGAGAAGGTGCATAGCCTGCGGTATCATAGTGAGAAACTGGCTGTTGCATATGGACTCCTAAAGGTGCCAGAAGGAAGGCCGATTCGGGTGATGAAGAATCTTCGGGTTTGCGGGGACTGCCATTCTGCAATCAAATTAATGGCAAAAGTAACAGGGAGGGAGATCATTTTGAGGGATGCTAATAGATTTCATCATTTCAAGGACGGATTGTGTTCTTGCAGAGACTATTGGTGATTGCACAGCCTCTAATGTTCATTAATAGATCCAACGGCAGTTATACATTATACTCACTGTCTGTGAGTCTCATATTAGATATTCGGGCAAAGTTTTGACATAGCTGGACAATTTTGAGGTAAGATTGTGATAAATTATTGTTTCTGTGCGATGAAAAAAGTAAATTGCAAAATTGAGCTGGAACATGTTTAGCAAATCAACCATAGAGCTCAGTGTTCTCTACATGGCTGATCTCCTGGGAGGAAGAAAGTAATGAAGGCAACAATATCAAATGGTCCGATGTTATTACATAAATAGAAAAGGCTTCTGATTTTTTTCCGAGTTGATTTTGTCCAATTTGTTGTTCTTGTCAATCTTCACAACCCATAAAAATTATGCGGTTGAATTTGTGCTGCACTCATTGTTGAGTTAAAATATAAACATGCATTGACAATGTTGAATTTTTTCATTAAAATAAGTAATTTAAAATTTTAACTTTCCCTTCATTTATGTCTTTCACTTTGTCTCTCACATTGAAAAGTTAGAATAACTTTTGGTACTTTCTTAAGGATTGTCTTTCAATAAGACTAAATTGACTTTTTGGGTAGACACATGCTAGTGGTGTCACCCATGAGTCCCTGCTGTAGCGCACTTTCCACGTACATTATTTACGAGTAAGAGTTTTAATTACAAGTTGTTTTATATTAGGCGTCTCT
This sequence comes from Carpinus fangiana, assembly GCA_006937295.1. Taxonomy (NCBI): domain Eukaryota; kingdom Viridiplantae; phylum Streptophyta; class Magnoliopsida; order Fagales; family Betulaceae; genus Carpinus; species Carpinus fangiana. The sequence goes on from CM017322.1 coordinate 38,304,807, forward strand.
ATTTAAAGATTGTTTCAGTGCTAATAAAAATATAGACAAAAGCTTATTCTCAAACATATATATGTTTGAAGAAGGTCCAGATTCTCTTCAAACTTCTTGATATCGAGATTCGTAACAGAAACTTGCAAAGCATGTATATCTTGTGGCTTGAGTTGATATTAGATTTACTTTGTCATTACAACATAACATTGCCTTTCCATACCTTCTTCTTTCTTATCAACTTCTTCTCTCCCTGCTCCTTGTTCGAAGAACTCTGGTTGTTTCCATGGGCATTTGCCATCTCCAGCTCTGCCAAGTCTTCCAGTTTAAATGGAGACATACAAGTCCTTGGACCACCTTCTTCTTCTTCGTGGCCTTACTTTTATTGGTTTATACAAACCGTTTTTTAAGACAAGTAGTGATTTAACTTGATATCGATTCTAACGATCAATGACAAGCTTCTCTTCCTCCTCCCACCCTCTTTTTCCCTCCCCTTCCAAGGAGTGATGCTGCATAGCACTATTTTTTCTTTTCTTTTCAAAATTCATCCAGAAAAAGTGATGATGCTTCATGGCACATCTGTAATGGAGCATCATTAATCTCTTCCAAATTACCAATCAATTATTGCTTCACCTGCTATGTCTCTGATTAGTATCATTGACTTACTATCTCTCTGATTAGCATCACTGATTGCACAGGAACAATTTCTTAAAAAATCTAGCAATTAGGTGGGACCTTAGTAGGTTGGGAAGTCTTTAAATATGGTCCACTGAAAGTAGCGTTTGATGTGAACCAACTAAATACCTTCCATTTCAAAGTAGCCATCTTAATATATAATTGCTTGTTTGCTTGCTCTTATGATGTCATGCCATTGCATCACTCATCAATCATTTCCCTTCATCTCGTTGGTTACTCGTACACGTAGCTTTCTACTGTTACCGATCAATGGGTGGCTATGCCTTTGCCTTTGGGAAGATATTTTCCCCCCTAGCTAGTTTCATGTCAAAGTCTTTGAGAAAATGCAAGTGTCTCGGATTTCAAAGGTGGTTTTGAAGCTGTAAAACGTGGTGATGAGACCAGAGGATCACTTAACCTAGCTAGTGACACTCAACACTACTCATATTGCCCTTCACTCAAAATCAAACTCAAATTTTTTGCATGAATGTCTCTGTGAACAAAGGTCAGACCAAGTTTGGGGCAGATAAGGGCAATTATTTGTTCGAATTACTAGCGATTTGAATAAATAATTGTCTAACTATCTATCCAGGAAGATAGATCTCGTGCGGAGGTGAAAACCCATCTCATCCCATTTTCAAATGAGTGAGCTTGTTTGATAAAACCTTGGTTAAAAAAAGAAAAAAGAAAAAGAGAGTCGTCAAATGAGACCAAATGGAAGAGCAACTTATCTTTTGAAAGCTATGGATACCAACACATGGCATTACAATTTATACATTACACAAAATTAGGGCAGAGGGGGGAACGTGATGACTGATGAGTGACAAATTCAGCATAGGAGAAGGAAAATGATTTGCACTACAACTTGTAATAAATTACATAGCAAAGTGGTGCCTTTTTTCCTGAAAGCAACACAAAACTATATATGGCGTGTAGATATCCCATGAATGAACAACACCCATATTGTTGAATATTCTACAAAGAAAGATTTAGGTCTATACCATTGCCTCCTCCTCCTCCTCCTCCTCCTTCCTTACCATCTTTCTTCTCATCTTCTCCTTTTTCTCTCTTAGAAGGCCCTGCTTCTTGGACATCACCAGGAGGCCTCTTAGACTTGTCATCCTGCATGAAATCTTCTGGCCTGAAAGTAGGTTTCCAGATTGCCTTGCTCTCTTTCTCAACCAATTTCTTCTGATCTTCCGACCCTTTCTCCTTTGCTTCATTCAAGCCACCCCTCAAACGATCCCTCACATCTCTTGTGCTTCTGATCAAAGCAAAGAACATCTCCATCTTCCTCTCCTCCTCATCACCATCTTCTTCCCCCTCCCCCTCCCCCTCCTCACTCTCCATCTTCCTCTTCTTTCTTTCTCCTGCCATGCTTGCTCAGAAGAAGAAATGCTCAAAACCCTCTCTTTGATGAACTAAAATATCTCACAAAGAGAGAGATTTTGAGAAATAAAAAAAAAAAAAAACAAAAAAACAAACAAACAGACAAGACTGTAGCCTTTTCTTATTGATCATGGCTTGAATAGACAATGAGTTTTCTTCCCCATTGCATATATTTTTCTCAGATGCACCAACCTTAAATAGGCAGGACATCTGGGATTGCATTGCGTGCACATATATTCCATGAAGTAAACACCGTCTAAGTTGACTCCATATAATAATGGTCGGACCGTGCTGTTTATTTCAAGTTACCATAATGCCCATCCGAGATTATTATTTGACTTGGCTTTGTGATGGGCATATTGGTAATTAAACTAGGGAAGAAGAATCATTGCATGCGTCATTCACTCACCGCTCCATAACGTAATGTTTTCCACCTACCATGTGTGACGGCCTGCAACATGACATGTGATGTGGCATCTTGCTGAGTTCTTGATTTAAATGGTGGAATACTTTAGTCCATGAATGGGTCCCCTTCCCTGTCCCATACTACTTTTATTAGATATTATTCCCTACCCTCCAATCCTTGCCCATAAATTTTTTGTAATCCAAAATCTGTTTTGGATCTTCCATTTTTCATTTTGACGTCCGAGTGTTGAATGAGGATAGGTTTTTTTTTTTTTTTTTTTTTTATTTTTTATTTACATGTCCGCACAAGAGGAGGAGAGAGAGATTCAAACTAGTGATCTCCGCTTCATTAGGCGTGGCCCCAGCCGAAACGATGATAGATTTTTTACACTTATTTATTACACCGATTTTATATTAGGTTGACGTGACTTTAAACGTTTTGACGTTGGGCGTCGAATAATGATAAGTTTTTCACATTTATTTATTACACCGATTTAATATTAGGTTGATGTGTCTTTTAAGGGTGTTTTATTGGGTTCTCTCTAGCTTTGTTATTGGTATAAAAGATTTTTTTTTTTAATTTTTTTTTAAAAAAGGAGTTTTTACAGCTCAAATTCAAACTTAGTGGAAGGATTCAATTTAAAGAATGATTGGGTCACGAGGGACCCTAATTCACATGACTTTTGAGGAATCCCATGATCAAATATGTTGTACAAGAAATTATATTCGCCGGGTCATGAGTCATCATAGCCAACAAAAATTGCTGGCTCAATAGGCAATTTTGTACATACTTTTTATTTTCAACGTATATGGGACAACTCATAAAGTCCATAGAGGCATATCGCACAATTTTAAAGACAAATGCTTTTTAAGGACCATCATTGTAAATATGAATGATGATAAGATGATGATGATGATTCTTGAAAGCTTGTTTTGGCCATTTGATGCTGCTCAGCAGACACTCACTTTTAAGAGAGTAAGGGCTCATTTAAAATTGTGTTCAAGTAGCTTCAAAAATGCTTTTATTACATAAAAAGTTATGCAAAGCAAAAATAGGTCCGTTTGTTACAAATTTTTAAAACATTTCTTCGACAATCCGAACATTATGAAGACAAACACCGATAGGAACAAGGGTCAGTCTCGAAAATAATCTCCAAAGCATAAAGGCTAGCCTCGGTTGTGTCCTTTGTAATCTCAACTACTAAAGGCATGTTTTGGTGTGAGTTTGAGAGACCTAAAAGTGCATTTAACATTAAAAAAGTCAGTTTGAAGGGAAAAAAAAAAACAAAATCCATTTGGTAAAAAAAATGGAAAGCACTTTTTAATAGTCTAAAAAGCCTAAAAATTGCCAAAACACACTTTTAACAAAAGCCTAAAAATGAAGTTTTTGCTAAAAAACATTTTTTTTTTTACTTAAACTCTATTTCTCAAACACAATCTCAAACAGGCTCCAAGTGTTTGTTGTAATCCAAATTATGTAATCTAACGAGTATAAATATACACGAACGATATCAGCCATGGTGTGCAAGACAGTACTCTGAAAACCAATTATATCTAATTTAAAATGCACGTGAAAAGAAAATCACATGCTTTGATAACAAGTATCAGTTTAATAGACCGGATTGAAAGCATTTTGGATGAGAACTTTGTCCTCCCAGCAAACACATTGAGACAAACGAAAATATGCATGATGGCCTGCATATTTGACCGTTCTATCTATTTTATTCCTGATGGTGAAATGATTAGCACATATATGTGTGTGTGTGAATATATAATGTAATTGGTTATTTGCAACAAGAACTCACGACAGAAAGCCTTGCTAATCCTCAGGCCATGGAACCCCATGTTTGGCCCAAAGATAGTATGCTCCAACTGGACCTCTACCCCCCAACTCATACAGCTCTGGCACAATATTTTTCTTGTCCATCTCATGCAGAACTGGAGCTAGAATATTCCATGCAGCTGCAAGCTCGTCACTTCTCATAAATAGATGGTTGTCTCCATCAATGACATCAAGAAGAAGATGCTCATATGAATCAGGCACCTCCACTTTATACCTACAGTTAAACTCAAGTACATCCATTGATACTACATTGGCCGTGTGGTGCTATAATCAGTTGTAATGCAACAAATTAAAGTGCTTACTTGTCCTTATAGAGCAAGTTCAGCTCTGGAGAATCCAACTGCAACCCTAATCCTGGAACCTTATTGTTAACTCTGACCAAAATGGCTTCCTCAGGCTCGTCACGTAGAATCAGCTCATTACTGGCAAGGTCAAAATTATGCCCAAGACGTTCACGATAAAGGTTTCCTGGAACATGATGAAACTGGATACGTATCTCCACTCTGCAAGGTACAACTAATCGTGTTAAGGATATATGCTGTTAAACTGGTCTAGTTCAAACCAATTATATACCATTCGCTCATAGACAGTAAATATTATTTTCTTTTTCTTAGAACAGTAATTATCAATGTACTTGTAAGGCAATGCATGCATATGCGCGCACCCATAACCACCCTTGGATTATTTTCTATGAACACAGAATTTGAGAGTTCACCAAAACCTTCATTTTGGTATTTGTTGATGACCCAGACTCAAAAAAGAAAAAATTAATAAAAAATTAAGAAATTAATTTCTCTATTCATCCTCTTCCAAACTTAAGCTGAAATATCATTCAATATTTTACAATTTCCAAAATCTTCCAAATCAGAAGAATAATATAACAAATCATAATTTACTTACAACTCTATCGAAGTTCAACTCACAAAGAAACTCCATGTTTGACACAAAGTTTTGAGGACAAAATGCCAATTACTAGAGTTAATACATTAAAGGGAGTCAAAAGAGAGGAGCTACCAATTCCTAAACATCCCACAACTATTCTACCTCCCTAAAGACTTGATACAACTTTCTGCCATGCAGAAGAATCTAGAAGTTGGTACAGTCGGGCAGTAGACTCTAAAAATTTGACCAATAGATCACGTTGCCACAAAATAAAATTACTGCAATAGATCTTACCGGTGTTTGATGAGTCCCAAGCCAGCTCTGATCAAGAAAGGCACACCATCCCAGCGTGCATTGTCAATGTATAATGCAGCAGCAAAATATGTGGGGGTCAGACTGTTCAAACATACATCAACCTTGTCTCCACTACTCGCTTTATACTGGCCAAGAGTTATATCGCTAGGTTCCAATTTGCAAATTGACCTCAGAACCTTGACCTGAAAAGAAGCTTCTCACCAACACAACTAGACGCTTTGAATGTTCTATAATACGCATGCATACCTTTTCATTTCGAACATCTTCACCATCAAGACTTATAGGAGGTTCCATGGCAAGCAAAGCTATTGTCTGGAGTATATGACTGTGTACTATATCACGGATGATGCCATAACCATCAAAATACCTGCACAAATGGAAAAGAAGAATATAAAACAATATCCTATTGGTTACCCTCGATGATCATATCTACTTGAAACAGAAATGAGACCCTTATGACTACCTTCCTGCCTGCACACCCAAGTCTTCTGATAAAATGACCTGCAAGAAGTTATTTAATAATTCAGTCAATGTTCAGTACATTGCAGGAGGCACATGTTGACGTCATTATTAAAAAATACCTGCACATTGCGTATATATGTACGGCTCCATAATGGCAGAAAAACTAGATTAGCAAACCTTAAAACTGTAAGGTTTTCAATAAGGTTCCTTCCTAGAAGATGATCAATCCTGAAATAAGATTGTTTCAATTTGTAAAGTGATGGATCAATATATCTATATATATATATAGTGTATGTGTATGCACATATGTGTACATTACAAGATATAAAAGCGTGCATAGCAACCTGTATATTTGCTTCTCCTTGAACTTGGTAAGAAGAGACTGTGTCAGCCGATAAGATGACAGTGCATCAAAGCCAAAAGGTTTCTCAATGATTATACGATTCCAACCCTTTTGGGTCTGTGCATTACTAGCAAGAGAGGATGCTACATCTAAAAGAGATTCTTGTGGCACAGAAAGGTAAAATATCCTGTTAGCTTCAGAATCCCCCTGAGATAGGTAAGCTGTTATGGAATTGAATGCCAGAAGCATCTTGTATGCATATTTGAAAGTGAAAAAGTAGCAAATATCAGAAGCATCTTGTGTGTGTTGGTGTATTCTTCAACTTCACCTCAATCTGCTCCATCCGGGCATTGAGCTTCGACATCCCACATCTATTGTCATAACCTCCATTAAGGTAGTATATTCTTCTGAGAAAGGCATCCATTTTGTCCCCACAGTTTTGTCTGCAAAGTATTCTTAACCTCAATGATTAAAGTTTTTTTGGAACATGACTAACAACAGGAAAACTAAGAGATGCAATTATATAGACTCTTATATCTGACGATCATTTTGATCTACATAAATTTTAGATGAAATGAGACTATATGTCTGTGCATGACACTTTAATGCTTTGGAATAAGAAAGCCTTGTAACAATAAGCACTATGAAATGCATTCCTTTGGTTACAAATGAATATGCACATTGTCATTTCCCATTGTCAATTGCCCATCCTGAACGATGCACACAAAGACCTCAAAGTCATGTTTAAGATATTTAAAGCAAGTTGCGAGCTGCTTTACAAGCAGTAAACAAACAAGCAACTTAATGAATTGTATTTGTGTTCCATCCGAAAATTCAAAAATTGTTTAAGATGAAATTAAGGATTTTTGGAAAAAAAAAAAAATTAAAAATTGGTTGGTCGGAGACATAAGATTATCATAAGCACATAACATCAAAGGTGATAAGAGAATCATACTGATGATCAATGCGGCAAGTTAAAGTTGAAGCTAAAATGGATCTCATCTCTTCCTCTGTCAAATTCTTTCTTGAGTAACCAAAAATACCTATATTCTGAAAAGCCATGGGAAAGCAGAACTGAGACTATGATAAAGATAGATTTAGAAAACACAACTGTATAGATAGAACTCCAACCGAACAATGATATAAACTTTTTTTCTACCTCCGGAAGAAAGCCGCTATAATACAAAGCAAACAACGCTGGAAAAATCTTTCTCCTTGCAAGCTCACCAGTAGCTCCTATGACAGCAATGCAGAGTGAGGGTGCTTTACCACCCTCAAATGAAAAACTGGAGGAATGTGTTTGTAAAATAGCTTCAGATTCCATAGAAGTGACAACTTCCACCGGGACATCATGTTGATAATTAGAGGAGGAATTTTCTTCAGGTTGTGGAATTGTTCGAGTTGTTTCATTAGAATCTGCAAGTGTCATCTATGTTAAGTTTTTTGACAGAGATAATTTACAATTTTGAATAGAAATTAAAGAATGGATAACATAAATCTATATTGATGTGGAAAAAGTAATAACAACAAGCACACTGAGCATTATAAAGTTATGGCTAACCATTTTGCACATGTATAACTTGTCCCTCACATGATGAAATTGTTTCCAAATGATTCGTTAAATGATCTTTCTCTTGACTTCTTATACTCTTAAACTCATTTGCTGGTCCATATTTTCTATTCCTCTGCCGAAGGTTTAGGCTCTCCAGTATCCATATTCTTAAGCCATAAAAGCTTTTGCAGAAATTGGCAGCCCCACCATAGCACACAAGGCGACCACTAGTTAAGGAATGAAAGTTGTCTACTGCGTCCTGCACAAACAAGGCAACAATTTCATATTTCCTCGTATATAGTAAAATTGCGCAATATGTTCTATCAACAATTTCTGTGAAAAAATTCTATAACTGTTCTTATTATCAAGAAAGTGGACAACATCGACTATGGGACAGAATCAATCTAAAAAAGATTGAAACTAATTGATTCCTAGAAGTCATAGAATTAATTATATTGCATTATATATTCTATTCCACCGCAATGGGACAGAATCAATTCCAACAAACTTCCCTCATGACTAACAAAATATCTAAACCTCCATTGAGTAACTAAGGGGAAAAAATATCTTGAGCATTTTATTCTCTTTTTCTCACTTTGGGTTTCTCATAATTGAACTCTCAACTCAGCTCAAGTAAGCTGATAGCTTCAACAAAGACAACTAGACAAGTAAGCTCAATTTTATTTTATTTTTTCTTCCAATTTTTCTCTTACTAAAAGACCCAAAATCCAAACTTTTTACTTTCTTTCATTTCCCCACACTTTTCCCAGAATCCAAAATCTAAACTTCGTGCGTGTGTGTGTGATGCAGATGAAAAACTCACCGGGAAGCTACGAAGAGACACTTTTGCAGGAGTTGGGCAGAGAGAGACGGGCCTGATAAAGGACGATTCCGAGAAGGATACTGAGAAAGATGAAAATGACATCGACATCCCCTTACTTCTTCTGGGTTTCGAAGGTAGCTTCTGTTCGAGGTTTAAGGTACAGACTTGCCAACACAGCGTCGTAGGAACAGAAAGCGGAGGACGGTTGCAAAATACAGACTGTGATGTTCGGTGCAGGAGGGACACTATCCGTGTACGTTTTTTGTTAATCAAACGGTCGAGATGTGAGTTTGATGACACGGAATCTTGATTGAAGGAATCGTGATGGGTTTTGATGTGGTGAAGTGAGTGCAATCAGGACCGTTAAAATGGGAACAACCGATGATAAGTCATTGGGGAAACTTTACTTACCTTAGGCCACTTTTGCAAATACCTCCTAATGTACAAAATCTCTCACTTAAATATATTAAAGTTTAGTTTTCTCTTACTTTGTTTCTTCTGTACAAAAAATCATAACGGAATGCCAATTTTACCCCTAATTCTAAAGCTAAAACTGCGTCGTTTTAGAAACGATGTAGTTTTAGAGTTAGGGGTAAAATTGGCATTGGAAAAGATTTTCTGTACAGAAAGGGCAAAGTAAGAGAAAATCAAAGTTTGATACACATAAATGAGAGTTTTTAAATATTAGGAAGGTGTCTGCAAAAATCGTAAAAGTTCAAGAGGGTAAGTGAAGTTTCCCTTAAGTCATTATCTTTGTGACCACTTTTTGTCTTTGCAACGGTAAAGGCTTAATATGAGTAATTTGGTGGGGAACTTTTTCTTAATTAATAATAAAAATTTACCCATGTTCATGAAATATATATACATCAAGGAACCTCTATCAAGCAGGATCCTTCAAACCTAGTTTTGCAAAGTAAACCTCGATCCTATGTACTGTACTTTCAAAATTTTTTTTACATAAAACTGAGTAAATCACTTACTTTTTATCAAGAAGTATGACCCTAATAAATTATTTGCACCAAAAAAATATTGAACTTGAAGAGAGCAAACCTCCAAGAAAAGCCTTCACCACTTGGTCTTGGAGGTTTATAATCGAAATTTATAATTTATTCGATTACAATCAAAATATTCCATGAATTATTGTATAAAAAGTGTTAGGCTGATAAAGTTTAAACTTATCTATAAACTATTCAATACGTGACGGTTTGGATTGTTCAATGTAGAATGAGACATAATTTATATGACTATTTGCATGACCAGAAAAATAAGAATAATCACAGAGTAACTCATTAATTGTTCTAAAAGTTTAAGTGGATTAAAAAATAATTTATTTATTTAATTAATTAATTATTATTTTTAACATTCATTTTCAAGTGTAAACTCAAATTCTCTCTTAAGTGAATGATAGAAATAAGGTTCGAAATAAATATTTTTACTTTAATACCATATTAAATTATTAATTATCCTAAAAACTTAAACTACCAAAAAAAAAAAATGATTGAATCTTACATCAATTATGTATTAACAAAAAATTATATTAGAAACCATTTTTCTTGTGTCAAACATCCATCAATTTGCACATGCAAAAGAAAAAAAATATAAGCATTGGAGCATGTCGGAGGATGCCCATAGAGAACAACTTTGATGCTTAAGTCAATGGATTGTTTTATAAAGGTAAGTAATAAATTGTTAGTGCACAGAGTTTTGGGCAGAGACCATAAGTCCTCTTTTTGACCTTGCTATGAGTTACTTTTTATATATAGGGGTTGTTTGTTAAACAACATGCCACTCCCAAACACTATTTATTGTTTGGTGAGAAAAAAAAGAGTGTAATATATAGAAAAGTTAAAAAGTGGTATTGAAAAGTGAAAAAATTTTGTTTTATAGTGTTTTTTTTTATTTGAATAATAAAAAAAAAAATGATGTGATATAAAAAATTAGCATGTTTTGATATTGATTTAATTATAAAATAGTGACAGCAACTACGTGTCCATGTGGTATGACAATGGTTTAAAAATTGATTCTTTGATATGCACGTTCGATACTCCCGAGCTAAATGGGGATTGGTATTTGGGTCATGTGTATTAGGTTATGTGGAGCCTGGTTTGTATTAGACCCAGCTTGCACTCGACCTAATTCAACATTTAAAGTGCTATGGTTTAAATGAGATTTTTTTAGGCTTAGTCGATGAAGCGGAAGCTTGGGCCAATAGCGTTTTTTTTGTTGTTGCCCGTTTTGACCTGATTGTGGATTGTACTTATAGTTGCTTCTAGTTTTTGGGTTTTGTGTGTGTGATACTGATACGGTGATACCTCATGTATTGTTTCTCAATAAATAGTGAAAATTCGGTAGACATAACCCTTAGTGGTGAACTGTAACACCCCCAAAATCAGACTTAGCTAATTCGGTGGTGTCACTGGCAATTCACCCAGTTAAGCCAACTTGTGACCAAATGGGTAATCGCCCTTGTAAAAACGTTAGAGTAAATGTAGGAAAATAAGAATAAATCTGAACTACTACAACCATCAAATCAAGAACATGGAGCAGCTAAGTAAAAAGACGAACCTGTGTGATAAGTAAAGCACAACCAGACAAATAGTAGCGTCTCATGCCACTTTTACAGCGATAAGCCAGATCACCTAAAGCATAATAACAGCGTAAGTCTAATGACTTAGTAAGTAAACTCTACGCTTAGTTATGACATAAGCCTAGTTTATAAAAGTAAACGTGTAATTTGAGTAATAACCAAAAGAGGGCATTATCTCCGCAAATATACCATTTAATGGGGTTTTTAGGGTTTTCAAAGCATTATGGTGTAAAACCGGCGATAACTACCTAAGTGTTTTAATGCAGAAAAGTTAATGTATTATAAGTCATAACTCTCATGCATGGTCTACCCGAGATATTACTCATTCTCAGCAGGGTTGATGCTGTCCTGAGGGACCTATAATACAATGCCAGTGCCATAGCCATTGTACAACATACCATACGTAACATTAGTGGCACGATCGGGTCCGACCCCGAGTGGCCCACACCATCTAATTACGTCAATCCTATAGTGACTAAACCATTGAGAATGGTTGCACCAAGGTCACGAAACCAATGGATCCACAGCCCTCATATAACACACACACTTGACCATAATATGCAGTTTATATAGTAAGCCCATGACCATTACTACCGCACGTACCGGCGTACCATGTCTTACGATGTATCTTAGTAGTTTATTTAATAGCACAGTTACCGAGTATTTACAGAAAATAAACATGCTCATATCATATGCGTGGTCAGTCAGCTGACATATCCCACGTTTTACGAAAAAGGGTATAAGTGTTTACTTACCTTGCGCACTCGAGCGAATCCTCCAACCAAGCTAATTTCTGCTATAATGGATATAAGTCACCATTATTCTATGCCTTATGAATCCTAGAAATATGGTTAAGCCTAGGCATACACGTGTGAACTTAAGAACAGGTACTCGGCCCACTGACCGTACGTCTGGCCTCGATGGTGTACGTCCGCTCAGTGTGTTAAGCACACAATTTCAAGATTTGGACAGTGCATGTTTCTAATGGCTTTCAAAGGCCTCTAATTCTTTTCTAAGCTAGTAAAATATGACATGCAACGCAAGAAATCATAGAACCATGATCCTTTGAGAAAACTCTTTGAAAACGTTGACATTTTAAAAGGATGCTCAATAAACATTGGAAATTCTCATTTAAGCAGAAACACAAGATAACGATACGATAATCACGGCAAGGAATAGAGCTTACCCCGAAGCTAAGCACGGACATAGTTTCCTCTCCTCGGAAACTCTTCGTCGAAGCTCTCTCTCTCTCTTATGGATTTCTCACTCAAACACTAAGGAAGGATTCCGGCAGCCTAGGGGCATACCAAAGGAAGAAGAAGGCATGGGAAATGAAGATGAGGGGCGAGCTATTTATAGGGAAAGTTCGCCACCAAATTCCTGACAGAGCAACGGACGTCCGGCAACCCTAGCGTACGTCCGGTGGTCTTTGTACATTGGTCAAAATGGTGTCTCGTACATTCAGGTATTACCCAAAGGGTATTCCAAAAANAATTTCTGATATAATGGATATAAGTCACCATTATTCTATGCCTTATGAATCCTAGAAATATGGTTAAGCCTAGGCATACACGTGTGAACTTAAGAACAGGTACTCGGCCCACTGACCGTACGTCTGGCCTCGATGGTGTACGTCCGCTCAGTGTGTTAAGCACACAATTTCAAGATTTGGACAGTGCATGTTTCTAATGGCTTTCAAAGGCCTCTAATTCTTTTCTAAGCTAGTAAAATATGACATGCAACGCAAGAAATCATAGAACCATGATCCTTTGAGAAAACTCTTTGAAAACGTTGACATTTTAAAAGGATGCTCAATAAACATTGGAAATTCTCATTTAAGCAGAAACACGAGATAACGATACGATAATCACGACAAGGAATAGAGCTTACCCCGAAGCTAAGCACGGACATAGTTTCCTCTCCTCGGAAACTCTTCGTCGAAGCTCTCTCTCTCTTATGGATTTCTCACTCAAACACTAAGGAAGGATTCCGGCAGCCTAGGGGCATACCAAAGGAAGAAGAAGGCATGAGAAATGAAGATGAGGGGCGAGCTATTTATAGGGAAAGTTCGCCACCAAATTCCTGACAGAGCAACGGACGTCCGGCAACCCTAGCGTACGTCCGGTGGTCTTTGTACATTGGTCAAAAGGGTGTCTCGTACATTCAGGTATTACCCAAAGGGTATTCCAAAAAATAGTGTACGTCCGGTGTACTATTTACAGAGCGTATGTCCAGTGGTCCCCAGTCATACGTCCGTACTACAGACAGCAACGTACGTCCGCCACCTAAGGATCAGTATTTGGCTTCTATTTTCTAAAGGCTCCAGACGTGTTTAGGTTAACTCCAAGGGTCTTAGGCCTTTGTTTAAGAGGCTTCATTAAAGGCTCGGGTTAAATGCTCTAGTGGAAAGGATCTCTTAACTAAAAGGTTATTATTTTATCGGGGTATTACATGAACCACATAAATCTCTGTGTTTGTGATTATTTATTTTTGCTTTCTTCTTATTTTTCGCATCTCACTCATTTCGAAAAGTATGACAAATTTCTTAACAATGTGGGCTTGTCGGCCCATAACCCAACAAACATAAACACAAAACACTCATAAAAAAAAAAAGGGGGAAAATAATAAAATATAAAATGGCCTCCTAAACTATCAGCCATTTGTAATTTAGTCTCCCAAAGTTTTAATTGATATAAAGTAGCCCTCCAAACTACCAACCCCTTATAAATGGCCCCCTCTGTTATATGAAACCGTTTGGATGGAAAACCCAAAACAACGTCATTTTGAGATGCATAATTACTAAAATGCCCTTCTTAGAATTAAAAATAAAATTAAAAAAACCTCCCATAAAACGGCGTCGTTTTGGGTTTCCCCAAAAAAATACCTTTCTTCCCTGTGTTCTTCCCTACTGCGACGGAGATGGGGTAATCAACAAAACTGGGTAGTTCCTTCCATGGATATAAATGGTTCAAACTAGGAGCAATTTTTTATTCTAATTTCATGGTCCTACCTTTGTGGTTCTAATCTTCTTATATTAATGATTGATGTTAAATGATGAATGGTGAATGGTGAAGAAACACATGTGGGTTCTTTTCTAATAGTGGTAGTTAATTTCTGGTGTAAATGATGACAGGTAATTAATTTAGGGAGGTTCATTGGAATTGGTATCAATGGAAGCTCTAGAGAGGCAGCCAAGTTTCCGGCGGAAGACAATGACAAAGCAATTGACTGGGAAGCAAGAAGACATGCCGTTGCACACGGCGGCGAGAGAGGGAAATTTAGAATTGGCTATGTAGATCTTGTCCAACAGTGGGGGGAGGGGGTTGGGGGGAGTTGAAGCAATTGTTGTCCAAGCAGAACTGTATGTTGCTGCTGAAAGTGGTTATGTTGATTTGGTGAAGGAGATGCTTACCCAAGGTCGGCAGCGAATTTTGCGATGGAGAAGGGGTTCTGCGACAGAGATGAGGTAAAATCTGGGTCGTTGGGCAAAAGAAGGGATGCAGTGGGAAAGAACACCGCCG